>OX411306.1:183039798-183590843 GCA_948150685.1 Rhaphigaster nebulosa
TAATTGTAAATATATTTCAATTATCTTTCATTTTATTCCTCTTAATTAGTTAGTATTAAACTTAAATAATTTATTAAAATAGGTGAAGGGACTGAAATTATATATACCCTTCAACAAGAATCCATAAATGAAGATCTCATTTTAGAATAAATAAATGCTTTATCATAAATTATAAAAGTTCTAAAACCAGGAATAAATGAATAATCTATAAAATTTCGTAAACAAATTATAAGAAACACCAAAAATGTTATCATAAATTGTTAATATATATTAAATAATAATATACGCGTAGCACAAACTTTCGACCGGGTATGACGCTATGATTTGCTTTTCAAGCTCAAAACCCATTTACAACAATTCTTATACCTAATCCTCCGATCCTACCTCTATAGCCGTTCCTTCCGAGTTCGCTGTGGCACGGGTTACTCCAGCTGCTACCCTGTAGAGGCTGGTGCTCAGCAAGGCAGAATAGCTATTCTCTACGTTCTCTTTACCGCAAACATTCCTATAAACACCGATACCTTCCTGGCCACATTTGCCGATGATATCGCTATCGTATCATCTCATTCAGATCCCTAAATGCCATTCTCAATCCTATTAAGACCCTGTCTCTGATCGAGCAGTGGTGCAACAATTGAAGCATCCAAGTCAATGAATCAAAGTATAATTTCAATTTCACCTTTCGACGTAGATCCTGGCCAACAGCCCATTTTAACTCCATTCCACTTCCCTCTTCCAACACAGTCCGGTATCTTGGCTTCCAACTAGACAAAAGACTAACATGGAACATACATACTAGACTTAAAAGACAAGAAAGCAACGATACGGCCAGCCATACAGACTACTGTACAGAACATCTCATCTTTCAATTGAGAACAAACTATTAATCTATAAGACCATTCTAAAACGTATCTGGATCTACGGACATGAATTGCAGGGGAACTAAACCTTTGAACATCTAACATATCCAATCCTTTCAATCTGAAGTCCTCGGAAGAATAGTCAATGCTCCATATTATGTTTCAAACAAGACCTTGCACCATGACCTTAATATCCCATTTGCTGCTGATCTTATTCCACACAAATTGTCCTTATTTCATCAAAACCTTACTGATCATCCTAACCCCTTAGCACAATTCCTATCCAGCTCCAACCATCTCTATTACCCTCCTCGTAGGTTCTAATGGCAGTTGTCCCGAGACCTTTGGTAAATATTTTATTGGAGTCCTGGCAATGTCCAGCTTCTCCATTCACGTCCTGAGCGTCTAGGGCTCTAGTCTGTAGCTTTTAATACCAGTGACACGGCTGGGTGAGAAGCGCTGAGATCTCCTGGAGCCCTGCTTTTCCATCCACACGAGGTGGGGGCCAAAGTTTGGTTTGGAGTTCCCTGGACAGATTGTGTATATATATGTACGAGTATATATATATATATATATATATATATATATATATATATATATATATATATATATATATATATATGAGTTAGGGGATATATGTGTGAGTTATGATGTCTGTGTAAGTTATCGTGAAATCGTTTGGAGTGGGTCTGTGTTGGCATATGTGTTCATGTCAATGTACCATAGGACTTTGGCTATAGCCATAAAAGTTGTTGATTGGAAAATTTGAAGTTTACGTAAGTTTGTCTTTTCAGCTGCTCCATAAATCTGTGAAGCGTAGGTCCAAATGGTCTTAAGTAAGTAAGTGTAAGTGTTCAATTTCTGTCTCCGTTATAAATTTTGATCGTCTTGAAAGAAGTAAGTAAATAGTTTTAGTCTTAGGTTTAGCGTTTTTCGTTTGTTCTTGATGTATGGGCCCAATGCCATTCTTATATCTTCATTCTTAATAATTATTTATGTTGAGATTGACCATATACAGGGGTTAAACATTGAAACACTTTATTACTCACCAGCAGAATCTGGTTCCGATTACTACTTTTAATGACCTTGGCCTTTCTAAAAAACCTGTTGTTTAAATCTGCCTTTCAAGAATTTATCTCTCAGCAAACTCTCGGGCTTTAAGAAAAGGATACTTTCTACATGAAAGGTACTATCAGCGAATGGCCAAAGAAGCATCAACTGGTATTTGGTAAAATCGATGGAATAAATAAAATTTAACACACACAGCAAATGAATCAAAAAATGTATTTGAAACCCTCTAAAATTGAGTAGGCTAGGGACGGAAATGGTCTCTCAATTGTTCTTCTTAACTTAGCCTTTGAAACAGGCTCGATGAGTACCAAGGAAGTAATCGGGAGTGCCTATTGGAATGAAACATACGAATAAAAATATCTGGCAGTTTATGCTCTTGCAATTTACACACTAACCATTTCTAACAACACTAAATCATATTCATTGGAGTTAACCTCATTCAAAGTTTTTTTGTTTTTTTTAAATCTACCATATGGGTATTATTTTATTATCCCTTGATTTTTATTAAAATATGAATTTAAATAACTTACTAATAATGAATTGACAATAAAATGATTTTTGTACGATTAAAACAAATGTGGAAGTGTTTTTTTTTCGGTTTTGAATTTCTCTAATGATTATAAATATCATAAATGTGTTTTAATATTTTTACATCTTTATTGTATTGATATTAATAAAATTATTTTAAATGACTTGACTATACAACATATAAGCTATATTGTTATCATCCACATTAACTAATTAAATAAAAAAGTAATTTAATAAAATCATTTTATAACTAATAATTTTCTCAAGTATGTAAATAAAGCAACCTAAACATATAAAAACGCTGCAAATTATTACACAATGTTTCATTATTTGTTTATTTTATTATAATTATTACACAAGTAGTTATACAATTTTCAAAAATATCTGATCGGATCGCTGTTGTGTACGAACCTTAAAGCCTAAAATTTTGAGTGGGGGTTAATATAATATTTTTTTCTTGGTCGATTACGAAGATTCATAATTGAAAATAATAAACCGAAAGGAATAAAATACAATTTTAGAATTTGATTATGGGGGTGAAGTCAGATTTCTCTCTTGCAATATTAATATTTATTAAAATTGCTTTCACATCTTTACATTATCTACGTTTCGTGGAATTTCCCCATCTTCGGGATAATCCATTATTTGTCTTATTTTTCACTCTATTAGTCCATTTATCTATAACATTTTATATTGTCAATAAGTCAAAATTTATCTCATAAAAAACTTAACACAAGAGTGTAACAAGCACCTTTTTCGATCATTGTCACATGTAATAAAAGGAATAATAGAGTGAAATATAAGACAAATAATGGATTATCCTGAATATGGAGAAATTCCCCGAAACGTAGATAATGTAAAGATGTGAAAGCAATTTTTAATAAATATTAATCTTAAAATGACTGACTTCACCCCCAGGATCAAATATTAAAATTATTTAAAAAGATCTTCCATTATAATAAAATAGGAATAAAATATAGAAAAACTACGAGAGGTATTTTAGTTTTCAACATTATGGTTGTTTGAATTTTGTTTTTTATTATTTGAGGTATTATTCTTGCCTTATTAAAATTACGATGAAGATAACAATGAGAATCAAACAACCTGTTGATTGATTAATTGATCTCTTGTCGTAATGTTAAATTAATAGGATTGTGAGGCCGACGATAGTGACGTTGAAATGCGGATTATTACATTCTTATTTTTGTTACATGGCATAGGTTTTATTTATTTTGGAATAAAAAACGCTCTCGTAATTACATGATGGCTAATGTAACGTGGCATCCATGTCTTGTAGTCGTAAAAATGATATGTGCAGGTAGAACCGTAACGAAGTTTCATGGTGCATGAATAACCAGAACGTTGTTTTTTAAATTCAAGAAGCTACGGTAAGGACAATCGGAAAAATTCACAGATAAAAATGAATAGGAAAATATTACTACGATTATTCGGAACCAGACAGAATTTAATAATATTCAACATTCCAACCTTCTAATAAGCCTGTCGTGGCGTATTTTAATTTGCCAAAGAATTATATATATAATTATTATTATTTTTTTTTTTTATTTTATTTTTTTACAACTCCATAACACATCACGTAATAAGGCTGACCGATATTATAAACTTTTTAAACATCTTAAACAGCTGAACATTTTTACGCATCACAAATTAAATATAATCTATTAACTTAATTAAAAAGGTGTAGTAAAGTTGAAATTTTTATGTGTTTAAATTGATTACGTTATCATACATATACACCCACAAGAACTAGTGAAAAATCTTTTTCTTCCTGTATTAGAAATGGAGAAACAGAATTCCTAAAAAGAAAAAAACAGGAATTTAAAAGATGCAACATATAAATTATGTAATTATATAATATTAGGCATAAAAATATCAATTAATAATAAATGAAATAATGATGACTACAAATTTTATGAACCATATACGAAGAAATTGTTTTCGTTTAAGCGCTATTCAATTGAACTTTTTAATCACCTATCCATAATTAAGGAATCATGAAGGGTAAAAGGTTTTGTAATGTCTTACAGTGTTGAGCCTGCATAAACAGAGCATGTTTTTGTGTAATTATTCTTTTTCTTATCCGGAGTCACGAACCACTCTTACTCCAGGATTGTCGGTCCTCTCTATTGAGTGCAGCTGCCTTCAGTTTCTTAAACCAAGCAGTCATTTCGCGACGGTAACCAAAAAATCCATCTAACGAACCTAGGGATGTCCCACTCGCCTTGCATCACACACCCGGCCTGACAAAATTTTTAAAGGAATATCAGCCTGGTCCATACTAACTACATGGCACAAATGCGCTGGGCGAATTTGTTAACATTGGCCTTTATTTCACATCGATTCGTGTTAGCCATGAGCTCTTTCCTTTCGGAACGCAGAAGGACTGTTCTTGGACTTCTGGCATGGTCCATTATTCTGAGCCGTGTGTAAGAACAGGCAGTAGTGGATCCACTAAGGAAAAAAAGAGGGGAAATCCCCCCTTTCAAAATAAGCATTGAAAAAATAAAATATGGCTAATTTAAAATATAACTACTAGTAGTACCAATACTCGTGAGTAACTCTGATAAATAATCATTCTTTAGGTATGAGAGAAATAAACCTTGGACCATCTAGTGAGAAATCGATTGCTGAAATTGTCAAATGCAATGGTATAATTGCCAATCATAATTAAATTTGTTATTAATTAAAATAATATATTTTTTTGGCAGAAGTTGTTCGGAGAGTGCAGTCAATGAATCAGCCAGTGGAACGTAAGTCAGTGGAACTTATTATGTTTTTTCTGCCGACGTTTCGGCCCAAGTTTTAGGCCATCCTCAGGATAGAGAGGCGTAGAGCAAAACGCCAACTGTTCAATGGTTTTGCCAGAGATATCACTCAATCGCTCTTCTTGAACAACAACCATTGACCTCAAGTTTAGAATTATTTAATTATTAATTATTTAAGTGAGTATTATTTATTTGAGTTAGCGGTTGGCTCTACGCCTCATTGTCCTTGTGATGACCTAAAACTTAGGCCGTAACGTCGGCACAAAATAAAAAATGAGTTCCACTTCTTAGTGTTTTCTTCATTGACTGTACCCTCCGATTAACTTCTACTTAAAATTGTATCTACAGTCAACAATACCCACAACAATAAAATAAAATGTGTATGTTAAACTTCTATCGTTTTATTACTTTGTAAACCTGTATTTACATGTGCAGTGGTTAAGACACTAAACTCATAGAAATGGAATCCTAATCAAGGTCAAAATAGTTTTAAATTGATTAAACTGTATCATTTGTCATTGGGTTATTAATTACCGAGATATCCAGCCAAACTCTATACATTGCAGATTAAAACTAGATGGGGCTTCGAAGGAAGAATTTATTATACAAATATTAAAAAATCGCCCTGATACAGGACCGGAATTAGGGGGGAGAGAGAGAGAGGCAAACACACTGGCCCCAGCTGTAGAATAAAAAAAAAATAATAAAAAAAACCTGTACCACTACAACCTACGAAGGGTCTGGAGTTCAGTACTTGGTAAGGACAGTACTGTTTCTAGGCCAACGGTCGTGCAAGGAGGTGATTTGGCCGAGATCATGTTCAATCGCTAGGTTTTCCCTCAATTAAGGGTACCCACTTTATAGAGGCTGGGTGGTCCCCAGGAGGGTCTCCCGATCCCAGAGGTTCCGATCCATGGCTGACTACCTGCAACACTATAAAACTGTTGACTTTTATTGGAGGAGAGAGGTGGTGAAATTAAGGATGTCCCCCTCTCTCCGCCTGGGAAATATCCTAGATCTTAGACGAGGCATCAAACTCAATTACAGCCTCGGGTAGCATCACATTTACAAATTTTCTTAAAATGATATTTTAAAGCAAGGATTCAGGAATATGGACAAGATATTAAAAAATATTACATAATTATGTGAATTTAGGGTAATCATCGATAACTATGTACAATTGACTTTTTTCACTTTAGTTCAGAACATTGTGGTCTACAAACAATTATTTCGGAGGCCGCGTGTTTGACACCCACCGTCCTTGGTCCTGCTCTGATAGTTCTCCTTCCTAAAAACTGTTTCTGGATCCGCCCTAAAGCGTCTTGTGAATCCTTGTTTTTGAAGTTTCGGACAGTACGGATGGTACACGCAGAAAGGATTTGCCTCTCTATTTCTTTTTGTAAGATATTTTTGCTGTTGACCTGAGACCCGAAGTGGATGAATAACTGTACCCATTCAATTCGGTGTGGATCTTTAAAATACTCCAAAAAAAAAGTTTAGCTTAAAAAATTATGGCGATATCATTCTTCAAACACGAGATATAAAATAAAGTATTTTCATCATATTTTTTTTTCTTAGCTCCTACGGACCCTTGGGCAAAGTCAAAGTTTAGGTTTTAAGACACCCTTGTCAGTAAAAAAGTGATGACCGGTGGATAACTAACTGCCTACTTGCTGGTAACTGGCATTTCACTGGTGGGAAAACTGACTTAAAAGAATCTACCTCACTCACCGAAATCAAGAGATAACGGGCGGGGCGATAGAGATCCTGATCTACACATAAAAGCTATAGGTAAACAACTTAAAGAACGACCTTTTAGTGCGCATGATTGAGTTGAACAAAGATTACTTACTCCCTTTATGTAGCCTACAACTTATGCTTCAGCGTTACATGAATTTTTTTCTTTAAAAATTTTCTTTTACTTGAAAAGTGATTGATTGAAAACATAAATAATTGCATACGATACTTTGATAAAAATAAATAAAATAAGAAAGTAATTCATATTTTTTAAGTAAATTCAAATAAAAACAACTTCCATCAAATTGGTGCACGCGATTAAAAGAACGTAAAACATTTTGTAATGTGTTCGTTGGAGGCAATTGACAAGGCAGTTGTCTGAAGGAGGTTCTTTAAATTGTTTATCTAGACTATTCCGAATTCCGAATTCATTATTCGCTCAGTAAAAAGAGTTCTTAATCTGATTCAGGAGCAGTTTGAACATCTCTCGTTTGTACGAATATTCAGTTTCCGGAGCTAAACTGATTCTGAATACTAAATACTTTCTGTAGCATTGGGTGGTTATAAAAATTGATGAATAGAACTTAATAGGAAGTTATCGTTACAAGTCAGTGAAAGCCCATAGACTAATTCATGTGCCTCATCCAGGACTGCAACAGGGTTGAAGGTAAGGCTTTCAGCAACAGCAGCAATATCACAAATAACCTAAAGAGGTTAGTGTCATTAAAAAAGTTGAAGATCTTATTTATTAAAAATACCAGTTATAGCCCACATCAAACCTGAAATCAGGGTTTTTTGTTACACAATAGTTTATTGACTAATCCTAAAGTGTGAAATTACGCTGTTCCCAATTCATGTGAATCGTCAGTCTTGAGCTTCTGAATATTAAACACTTAAAACTGTATTATTGTTTTCAATTATTAAGAAAACGAAAAAAAAATGTGCAATACAAAAAGTCACCACATTTGGTCAATACTCTCTTTATTATTAATTGCCAGAAAAAAAGGAAGGTTCATGAAAACTCACACCATGAATAAGCCGGTTATCCAACCTGTGAGCGGTTGCCCTATCTAGAACATGACCCCGGGTGAGAACAAGGAAGGGCGGCCCAGATGACCGCTGCGGAAGGGTAGCCGGTACATCCACTTGAAGGATTACGTTATCTCACTGAGAGCTGAAAGGCCGAGTTCTGTTGAATAAGAAAGAAAGTGAACCCGCTCCTGGCTCGCTTGGTCAGTACCGGGCTTTTACTTTTATCGATGCTGCACAACATGTGACTGCGCCAGCGTAACATGTTCCATATAGTTTATGAAAAATCTACAAATAATATAAATTAACTAATGAGAGCTAAAACTATTAATTAAGATATTATTGGAAGATCCTAATAAGATCCAAAGCCTTAAATCTTTCAAATAGTAGATTATAAATAGCAGTCAGGACTGAAAAACATGCAGACCAGCCAAAAATTGACAATTGGTCTCCAAAATATATTTTTGATTATTCATAACCAGAAAAAACTTTTTTTTTAGTTTTGTCTGCTGCCTAATGTTTCCATATCATTTCTTAATTTTACTTAGATTATTTTTTCATAAAAATTCAACATTGAAAGCAGATTTGAAAAAGAGCTTAATTAGATAGTTTTCTACCCGAATGAGGTAGGTATTTATATATTATAGTTAGTTTTATATATTTTAAAAAATGTATTTATTGTATGTTTTATACTTTATATAAGTTATTGTTTTGTTTTTTATTTCATACCGCTTGTTGATGTTAATAATTGTTGTTAATAATTAGCTTGATGAAACTCCAGTGGACTGTAATGAGTGGCTAGACACGTAAATACAAATTCTTAAGGCGACCACTGACAGTCACTCCAAATGGAACGCTGTAATGGAGCGACTGGAGTGCATGGAGTAAAGAAGATATCAAGGGTCCCACTGACGATCATTCCACTCCATCGTTCTATTTTTTTACCGACCCTTAGTCATTCATGCTCACGTAATCACGTTTTTTATAAAATTGACAGTCAGTAAATTGGCAAATGTACAGATTAATACCAGTATAACTCTTGAGAATTAAGTGTGTTATAAAATAATAACTTTACAATAGCAAGAAAGTTAAACAATTTATTCTTTACCCCAACAATTATTTTAAAAAATGGTGAAAATTTTAAGCATAACTGATATTATAAATTTACTAAAAATGATTATTCCCTTTTAATTAATATTGAATTCTCCAACATAAAATAACGAAAAAAAAAAATAAACGAAATTGTAAGTTAGTCATATTTTTTTAGTATATTTTATGCAATCAATATAGTAAAATTTGACTATAGCGCATTTAATGACCAACAAGTTTTAGTATTATTATCGCAGCACAGCCTAAAAACTGTGAATAAAGCAATGCAGTTCATAATTCCATTTCCTTAGTTTTCTACATTCAAGGTCGGTTGGAGTGATTGGATTTTGGTGTGGCGAGTGGAACAATGGAATTCCAGCCGCTCCGCAACACTCCAGAATCCACATAGAATTTCACATTCATGATCGTTCCACGTTCAATTTGGATTTGAGCGGTTGAAGTGGAGTGATGGCCAGTGAATTTATATTCTCCTGATCCGAGGTTTTTGTAACATCAAGAACGTATCCATAAGACAATATCTTAAGAAAAAATTGAAAAAATTCACATTTAAAAGCAATAATAAAACAATGAACTATGAATACATAAATAGATTCAAATTATAATAACAAAGATGAATAAAAATAAAATGCATGGAAAATAAAAGGAAAAAGTAATACAAATAAAAAGTAACAATAATATCCTAGTAGTTACTTGTTAGACCAGCAAACCTAACAACTATATGCTATTGTGTTGAATTTCGCTGAACCTTGATCGAAAATACAAACTGATTGAAATTAAAATGAATATTATTTTTTATGTGGTCTCCAACATTTTAACGCGACCGATTACTGATTTTTAATAGTTGCTTTTTGCAGACGGCATGTCGCGATTGATCATTGATTTTTTTATAATTTGTAAATAATATAGATGCATATATATATATATATATATATATATATATATATATATATATATATATATATATATATATATATATATATACATTTTTTATAATAAAAATTATTTTCAGTAATTAGCGTTAAACTTATCAAGTTTTTCAAATATGTAGGTGTAGTTAAATTACGCCTCCTGGGATCCGGACAATATGATTTCCTCTTTAATGTAAGCAACTTGGTCTACTCAACCATCAAAATAACAGATGCTAAAATTTAAAAAAAATGCTATAAATAAATTATAAAATTTATGTACAATAAATATGTTAAATTAAGCTAAATGTGTAGATAAAACTAAACTATTTAGACATTGAATTCTTATTGTAGAAATGGATTTAACTGGATTTAGAATAAGGCACATCAGGTATGAACAATGTTTTTGAAGGCAATGTTGAATGTCTTTTCGAGAATATACTTTCAGATGTCGATGGTATTCATTACGTATCTTTTTGACACCCTTCAATTATTTATCTATCGAATGTCAATTCAAGTAAATACAAAAATTAAAAGCACTGTTTTTTGTGTAAATGTTTTATCGGTTATAATTACTGAAATAAAAACAAAACATAATATTTATTTAGCCTTAATTTATTATTTATATATGTTCCCTCCAATAAAATTTTCTATATGTATTATCTTTATTCATTATTAGAGCCCTGCTTCATAATAAAGTACACAAGTACAAGTGAGAAAATTACAAAGGTTCGTGTTGAGAGGTTAAAAGTTACCTATTATCATTAGATAATACAAATGTTTTTAATTTTTTTTTTCGGTACGGTTTTCACTATAAATATTTTAAACGTTATCGTGTTTCAACATTATAAAAATGTTTTAACAATATATAACAACTATTTAACATCTTGTACGTTACTTTATAAACATTTCATAATGAAGTACAAAAGTACATGATGACACTACGCCAATGACTAACACTGTAAAATGTTCATATTATATGTTATATTAGAAATAGTAAATTTAAAAAAAAAAACTAAATAAAATTATTATTACCTAAAGACGATAAGTAATCTGTAACCTCTAAAAACAGATCTTTTCATTAGTAGTTTTACGATTTATACTTGTTACTTTTGTACTTTATTATAAAATAGGGCCCAGATGCTCATTAAATTTCTATTAATATTACTTAGAAATAAAAACAGGCTATACAGTAGTACCCGCAATACTAAACAGTTGTGACGGTTTAGTGGATCTAAACGACGGACGCGGTCAGAAGCACTTAAGGGTTTTATTAAACAGATAAATATATACTACTGTATTTACTAATATTATTATTATTATTATTATTATATATAATACTTAATACTAGCTGTTTGTATATTTTAAAAATAACTAAAAATCGTTTAAATTCATTAACCAATAAGGAAAATCAATTTGATTGGAAACAGATGAAATGTTTAACAATTTAACAAAGCGGTCATTATTCTTCACGGCCAGCAATGAAATGGAAGGGAACCCACCAAAATATAATCTAATAATTGACTCTCAGCAACATAATGGATTCAGGTATTCTGATGAACAAATTGATTAGGTATCAGTAAAATTATTGCTGTCTCATCAAGAGTAAAAACAAGATGTTACTTTCAGATTCTAATCTGAATCTGAGAAGTCAATTAAAGGATAATATTCCAACGTTTTATACATTCACGTTATCTACTTTCATACAATTACAAGGTCTAAAGTAGTGGTATGAATAAAAATAAGTTCCTTAAAAAATAGTTCCTTTTGATGTTATTAATTTTATCGAGGTTTATAAAATGTCTGGATATTAAAACATATTATTGTAAATTAAAAACAACTTCTCATTTCCTTCAATATTTGTTAAAAGTTTGTGAATAAAATACAATTAAAATTATTATTATAAATACATTTACTTGTAGTAACAAGTAAACACATTTATTTTTAAGATACAGTTATTTTATTTATTAGATATATTTATAATATTCATTTTAGTGATGAGAGATTGTTTTTAAAGCCAATCTTGATAATCAATATGATAATATGGTTATCAATACACAAAATAAAAATAAATATATACAAAAAATGCGAGGCTTAACAGCTCAAGTAAATAGGAAGAAATTAACTTTTAAGAAATAATCACATAATTATTTCTTTTGCATTTTTGCCCAGAAATAAATTAAACAATGGGGTTTTATTATCGCATCACAATATGTTTCTTCTAAGTCTCTAAAAAATGTTTGCATCAAACAGAAATATTAGATTATATTCTCGAAAAAAAATAAAATAAAAAGACAAGTAATTGGATTAAGTACTCATAAACACCGTCTTTTAATTATTATAATCTTTTTTAAATATTATAATAATCATTTTACTCGCTTATTAAGCTTCCATAATTACATTACCCACACATTGAACCGAATTCTCTGTTAGGTGGCATTATACAGATCAGTAAAAGTGTCAATACTGTCGTATTGGGGATGCAATAAAACATTGGAAAGATAATTAAAGTTTAATGGAACTCAAACATATTAGAAATGCTAACGGACAAAATGAAACTTCCATGAATAATTCCGTGAGAATTTAATCAAATGAATTTATCAGCTATAAATAGAGCGAACACAACTGATAATATCAATTTGTAAATATTTATGTGTAAAAATTAATATTCATTCAATTTTTTTAATTAAAACTTGACAACTCAGTTTTTACTTTTCCTTATTAGTATTTAGTTTTAAGTAATAAGTTTATTAGCATCATCCATTATCCTTTTGTGAAAACGCAGAAAAAAAACAAACTAATAACTACACATATGACTATTCACAGAAAGTGAGTATCATTTGACACTCAGTTATCACAGAGGTAAATAAAATACAACCGTTGCATGTCATTTCCGCATTTAGCATCAAGCTTTTCATTTATGCATTGTGCAACTTGATAGAGCTACTGTTTCCTTGCCACTTGACCCGCCAAAGAAAAGTCCCGGACCATATCCACTCGCCGCTGACCAGGGTGTGACATTACAGGAAGACCATACCTAGCCTCTTGCGTAACCATGGACCAGATTGCCGACGGCTCGGAAGTGGTTCCGCGATTGTAATGAGGACTGTTTGCAGGGAACCCTATAATCATGTCTTTCCCAACTGTTTAGAGCAAACCATCATTGTAATTACCTAATGATGAATGATATTTGCGGTGAGCAAGTAGACAAAATTTTTTTTATTGTTGCTATCATTGTAGATTTTCGGAAGTAATCTTCATAAACGGTTTGATTATCCAACATTTCGTCTTTCAATTCGGAATATATGCATGGTTAAACTTCAGGAGAAACAAGCAGGAGAAACATCATGACTCTCATACATGAATGGGTTGTTTAATTGCGAATGACTGGCAAAAATCTTCCGAATCTTTCGATTTGAACCATAGTTATTGATTTTATTGTTTTTTAAAGACGTTTATTATAATTTCCATTCAATTGAGCTGCTTCTGTTGTTGTTGAAACTATGCTAATTACCCTATACTTGGAATTACCGTGTTATCCAACATCGCATCGTTTCTACCGGCATAACGATAGTAGAAATAAACTGTATGCGGAAACTAGTATCAAGGCTTGGTGTTTTATGAAGAGACGTTAAGCAATGGTTTATTATAGAGACCATATATTTAACCTCATTATATTGCTACTTATTGGAGACGTTTTCTCATTGCATAATCAATTTGTACCATTTTTAAATCAGGTTACATACTTGTATTAAAACAAATCGACAATACATATACCTGCAAAATCTCGTAAATAGAAACTTACGAGGTTTTGCAGGTATAATTTCGAGATGATGATTGAATTTGAGACTATATCTTGAACCAATCACTGTATATTAAACTATACTTCATTTTGTAATACCACTCTATACTCGATTACGCATCCTCAGTTGCTGGGACTCCATGAATGAGTTTGAATTTTAAACATTTGTAAGTGATAGTCAAATTCTAAGCTGTTAAGAGAGTTCAATGGGTCAAACAGTTATTAAACTTGATCGGAATTGAACGGAACTAACCAACTTCCTCCTTCAAAATTTCATTTCCTAAAATGGCCTGTCATATTCTATAACTACGAGTTCGATACATACTATTCATTAATTTCTGTATTAATATTAAGACAAAAGCTTTCTTTATTTCTATTCATAAAGGAGAGGTCCGACATGACGCACTAAATGATGGAGCGTTTCCAGGCGTTGGGGGCAGTTTTCTTATACAACAAAGGAGCATTGACGACCGTGAAATGTGAATTTCGTATCAACAGTGAAATTTTTGAGCACCCGTACATAATTACTTCGTTTCCCACACCTTCTCCATTATACAAGAAAAAAAAATATGATTATAAATAAAAAATAGTAATAAAAATAACAACATCGTTTTTGTTTTTTTAATTTGTTATTTTATTTTTCAAAAAATATTTGTTTCCTTTATGAGTTATAGAGTCAGATTACAATGATTAACAATTTCTATAATAGTTTTGTTTATGCTTAATTTTAGTTCAATTATTTATTTAATTCCATTTACTAGTATGCATTGTATAAATGTAAACAAATTAGCACAATTTTTTATTTTACATGTGTTCTAACGTTATTCAATATGCAGATGCCATACTTCCCACAGCATTACCGTCTGATCAATACCGAAATTTATTATTGACATACAAACAGATTATTTGTATATAATAATCAAGCAAAGGAAAAAAAAAGTCATTTGTTTTATTTTCTTGATTCATTCATCTCAGAAATTAACGAAAATGTAATAATTATTTTTTATAACTATTATTTAGAGGAAAATACCTTATAATGAAGGAATATTTTCAAAATACTCGTATCTGCATTCATGGTCACAGAAATAAAGGTTCACAAAGTTTATTAATTTATAAACAAAGTTTTAGGTAATCAATTTTTGTTTTTAATTTTTATAATTATAGCTTATAAGCTATAGAGCGTATAAGCTATAACTAGGCCACAGTTGTTTAAACTGTCATGATTCCTCTCAGAACGGAAACCTGTTCGGAATGCTTCCGTGGACATCGGAAGAACTTTCTCGCTCTCAGTAATTTCAGGCATTCGTCACAGAATTTGAATCAACTATTTTCATTGTCTAACTAATTAGCGGAATGTTTTTTATCTTCTCTGGCCAAGTAGCGAAATATATTCACATTTCATTGAATCATAATACGAAATAACGGTGCAATTAAGATAACACCGTAAATTCACAACAGCACTCTTCTCGTCTTCTTTTCTGCGAAATTTTGAATAATCGAGTCCAAATTCAATGATCTTGCTAATCTAGATTCATTAGACTGCACTTTCTATTTTGTTTACACTATATTTATAAATTATGGTACAATATCTGAGTATGATAAAAGTACGTGATATGATTGAGGGAATTTTTTATTTGCTTATATTTGTTCAACAAACTTATTGACTGATTAGATTTTTTTAGTCGACTTCTATCGGGCCCTCCAGAAGCCCGAGCTCCTCCTACTCCCTCTGACGGTGGGCCTGTTAAAGATGGAATCACGCTCTATAAAATCATACTAAGAAGACGACTAAGAATATGAATTCCTGAGAATAAATCTGTGGCAAAGTATTAAAAATGGTATGTAAAATGAAGGTCTGCACTATGAAATGTTTTATGATCTATTCTAAAATATTTACGTCTAGAACTTACTTTTCCCAAATATTGATTAAACTTTGCGTCAAATGAGTAGGGTATGTAAAAGGATTAATACCCATAATCTGAAACAGCTTGGTGCATATCATGCAGACATTTCGACGAATAATAAGTAGTAATTCATAACGTGGTAAAGATGCTATTTTTTTTTCTCACCCACACTTACCCTGTGAGGGAGTTGTTCATTGATTTAACATTCATGCTCCATGCTCTGAGATGGCTTTGTATATATGGCTTTATAACTTATATGGCCTTGTAAGAACTTATTGATATTAATACAATGATAGTGACATTAATATTAAAATATTGATATTTATCCTAAAATATTAATTAATTAAAAATAAATATTATGCATAAATACTATATTTACTATATTAATCATAACACAAGTTGTAACGTGGATGTTACAGTTTGATAAATTGTTAATTCATTGGCATACAAAATACATATGTAACCATATAATATATGTTGTTTTTTCAATTTTTTTTTTTTTAGTATAAATAAATATATTGTATTTACAGCGTGATATACATAGGCTGAACAATAATTTCTCGGTCTCTATTTTAAAGTTATTATGGTTTCCACTGTGCAGCGGCTGGCTACCCATAGCTCTATAACCAATCCCTTTGGGACCAATTCGGCAGTGCCCTTCCCATGGACTCACTCGGATTCAAGTGCAGTGACAGATAGATCTAGATTATGACTGTAATCATGGATTATGACTATCGGGGTCAGCAGACGCACGAGGACCTATATTTTTTTCTCCGAAACAGACCGTCCATGGATCAAACATTCGGGCGGCTATTTGATGTTCTGGAAAACCACAACGCGATTCATAATTTAGATACACGGGGTACGGTTATCATTCCTACGCCCGGTCTTTGTGAATTGCTTCCAGTAGGTTAACGGATCTCACATGCACGGAGGATGGAGATAATCGCGGGTTGCGTGGCTTTCCCCGGTAGGCAATTCTTGACCTATTTGACATAATAGGTTCTATGAATTAGGTTAATTTAGTCTTATTATTATTATTATTATTATTATATATATATATATATATATATATATATATATATATATATATATATATATATATATATATATATATATATATATATATATATATATATATTCGCATTTTAGAAGACAATCCTGACTCAAGTTTTCGCATTTCGGCCAGTTCGTTTTCAGTAGTCATTTAGCGTGGGATGTTCAAACAAATATTTAAGAATCTTCAAAATGAAAAGATTTCAACAAGTTGTTGGAAATTGTGTAAATAATATCGACGATTAAGCGTTCTAATATTTCTCTATCTTCCCTCATCCAAATTCTTATGAATTGCAAATGATCACAGGTGAGCACTTGAGTAAAAAAAAAAAAAAAAAAAAAAAAAGCTATCTACGTTAATTTGTCGAAGTCAATTCCAAAATTTGGCAATTCCAACAAAACCATGGCATACAATCAGGGACGGATTCAGATGTAGGTTCAGAGCAGGGCCGGACCTACTTTTTTTTCCAGGAGATGTACGTTCAATTTTGTTCCCCTCTTCTTCTTTCAGTCCCTCCTCCCACTCCTCCAATAAAATTCAACAGCTTTAAAAAAGGATTGTAGATAGCATATTTTGAAATAAATAATATCATCTTCTTACATCAACATTGAGTGAATTAAGTTCAATACAATCAATGATCACGCATAGAAAAACCAATTTTTTAACAATCCCCAACTGTTGAAGCGAGCTGGTCCCGAAAGCCTATTAGGAATCGCACATGAGAAAGGAGATCGAGGAGAGAATTTATACATATATTAATAAATACGTTTAATATTGTTAAGCTGGTGTATTTTTGTATTATCTTGAAAAGTTTATTTTGCATTTCGATTTAGGCAGACTTTTTTAGCGTGGTTGTTTTTGGACCACGAGTTCATCACCGAAAATACAGGAAAACCCTCCAGAAAAATCAAGTAAAAAATTCCTGTTATTTGATTTCTATGAAAATTCGTATTTGACTTGCTTTATCCTAAAATATATATCAAAGATACAGAGTATTGTACTCCATACACATGTTTTATTAAGTAATCTGCACATCAAACCGGTTCACTTCGCTTATGTTTTTTATAATTCAATTACTATATATTCCAGATGCTCATTAAAACATAAATCAATTATCTACAATGCTAAACATAACAAACAAACAAATTCTGAATCAGACTGATATTAGCGAAGATACAACAAACAATATTTATTTTGAGTTACACCCAAGTAGGTACGGAAAGTCGTGTGAGTGGACACATCAGATATTTTCCCTTCAAATTGGGGCTTGAAATAACTTGAATACTAGAAAATAACTATGTACATCCTTTCCAAACCCTGAAGATATTCATACCTCACAATTTCGTAAGCATGGAATTTAGTATCTTTTAAACTACATACTGATTTGGGTATTTGTAAATAAATCTCTATTTTTTGTTACCTTGAATTAATTTTAATCTCTGTTTTTATTTTTAAATCATTATAATTTGAAACTTCCTTGCACCGAACGAGTTCCCCAAAAAATAATGTTCCTTTGATTAGAATGGAAGTTGCCGGAAATATTGGGTATGATTTATAATGAGCTACAAAAGACAATAGAGATAACTATCGCTTTACTTTCACTCTCCATATTTCTCCAAGTGGCTCATTCATTCCGACAGCGTTCTTCATCAATAATGGTGTGGACAGGAATTCGGGTACTCTTACTGGTAGTGCACTAAGGGAGGGAGGGAGGCAATGACATCCACTTTCATCACAGATAACAAATTATTAGCAATATGACTCTGGCTGTTACTTCTGCATTTCATCCTGATGATGAGCTACTAATAATGAAGGAAATAATGTTGTAGCAAATAAAAAATGGTTCAGTAGGATTAATGGAGTCATAAAATGGATTGTAATGGTCTAGCAGTATTCGAATAGCGAATGAAAGTTGGTTTGGTAATAATTTTACTATTATTACTTTCTCTTACCAATATATGAAATATATAGTAAGAGGAAGTATTGCGATCGTGAAAATTTTTATATAATGCAATAATCAGTTCACGAGTGAGAGTAAAAAAATATTAATTGCAAAGAAATTCATTATTTAATTTCCTGAAGAAATAAAAAAATTCTTAAGTATGTTAGGGCATACTCTAAGACATTAATTCAAAGAATGTATTTGCTGAACTGAATATGCATTTAAAAACTTGCCTTTTATTGTCCCGGAATTAGTCAATTTTTTAATTATGATTCTCATTTTAAAAGTATATTTTAATAGCCTACAATTAATATTAAAAAAATATAAGAAAATAATTAATATAGAGAACACGTTTGAAAACAGGCCAGTCGAGAGGCCGAAACGATATAAATTGGTAAAATGATAAAGAGTATATCATAAATGTTATTAAACATATTTAAAAAATGCCGAATCTGAAGAAAGGTGAAAAAGACATCCTTTTAAGAATGTTATAAAGCCTACTGAATCAGTTATTACCAAATTGATAGAGGAGATATTGAAATGCATAGTGTATAGTGGTCAGCCATAAGTATATCTATAATTTATAAAAATTAATTAAGTCACTAATTAAATAAATAGGATCTGAGAAGTTGAAATTACTGGTATTATTGTTTTTCTTCCTTGATAGCCTATATGCTTCCGGATGTTTTAATGTCGACAAATATTTATGGCGACACGTTTATTACAGAAATGTACAGAAATATTTCCACGGGGTTAATTTGTGGGTATTTCTCAGATTTCTGCTAAGTTTCATGATAAAACTCAATTAATTTTGACTGGATTTAAAAACATTTTAAAAAAAGTACCTACACCTTCTAATGACACTGAGCTCTTAATCTTAACACTTGACAAAGATCAAAAGTATTGTTTTTGTGAGAAATTTAAAATTTTCAGAAGCCCGGTAATGAAGAACAGCATGAATTCAATAATTCTTTTAAGATCTAGGGGTCAGGAAATAAGTGCAATTAAATTGGCAAAGATAAGCTACATATGCTAGAGCCCTCTACGTATAGGAAATTATAAAAAGCGATCTAGACAAAAATGTTTTTATTTACAATTTTTTCAATAATAATAATTAGAGAATGTCTCCCAATTGAAGTGTGTTCTTCGCTGGTGGTCCTTCAGCTCTGGGCTGTACCATTTTTTCAAGGCTTTATCTCTGACGTTTTATTTTCTGCTTGGTAATGACATCAAAGTGAAGGAACAATGCTTGGAAAATACATAAACATACTTCATTGTTAGCAAAAATTAAAAACAACATATGATTCAGAATACTTTAGTTATACTTTATGAGTCAAAATAAATTTCACAACCATTTAACGTAAGAGACGAAAGAAAAAAAAAAATATTTACTAGAAAACTGAGAGTAATAACATTTTATTAAGAAACCGTATTTATTCATCGTAAAGCAGTGAGATAAAAAAAACAGGTTAGTTTTACTTAACTAATTGAGTAAAAATTGTAATGTACTAAAATTTGACCGTAAAATGAGAATCACTCTTATATCACTCTTAGATAATCTGTGATGGAAATTAATTATCTCAATCTATATTTTTGAGAGCTTTATTTATACTATTTATTTATACTAGATATACAGTTAAACGCAACATTTGAAATCAGGATTATCTTTGCCCAATATAAGCAATATTAAAAATTCAATCACAAAAATAAATTTCGAAATTCTCATTAATTAGGAAAATTCTAATAAATCACAACAATAAAAATTATTATTTATAAAAAAAAAAGCGGAAGCAGATGATCTGAATCCGGTGATACAATTGGAACAATATCATAGCGGTGAATGAAATGGTTGTGTAAAGTTGTTGGGATGGATAAAGAACCAGTCAATAAAGAAGTACTAAACGCTGAAGCAACGGGTAAACATCTGAAGGACTAGACCAAGACGTATGTGGTAGGATTGTGTGAAGGTCATATCTTGCAGACTTAGAATATAACGGTTATCAGTGGAGGATGGTGTGTAGGCACCATTTGACTTAAATTTATTAGCTTTTATTATTATTATCATATTATTTAGTAGAGATATTAAATTTTAGACAATATTTTAGAAATTTTATATATAAAAAAAAAAAAAATTATATCAGTGTCACTTTATCTAATATCGCTACCATATCTAATATTTTGTTTTTAAATCAATTAATATATATATATATATATATATATATATATATATATATATATATATATATTTATAATATTTTAAAAATATTTTGTAATGTTTAAAGCCGTGGAACGTATTACATGTTACCCAACTAACCTATTGTTATATCGGACCTACATTGTAAGAAATAAATGGTATTTTCATAGGATACCTGCTGAACAAAATTTATTTTTAAAAAAACACATTATGTATTAATACAAAATTATACAAAATTTTTAATATTTTATGTGTTTTTTAAAACATAAATTTTGTATTTTATTATGTATTAATACAAAATTATACAGAATTTTTAATATTTTATAATTTCATAAATCTTATTAGAACAAAACTGAGCTAATTGTTTTTCGTAATTTTAGTTATCGATTAACCACAGATTACGATATCTACAACATTACCCTCATAAACCACAATAATGACCACAATTGCAATATGATAAAACCGCTTCGCTACTACCTTGTACATTAGACTGACGAGTCCATTATCGTTACTAAATATTTGCACCAATAGAAAAACTAAGAATTTAAAAATTACACTTAACCCTTCTTGTTTTCCTAACCTTTTATTATTTTTTTTTATTGTTGGTTTCTTATTAATTAAATTAGACTTGATAATGAAATTAAAAAAGGCTTATCCTTCAGTGTTCAATGCGATAGTGAAAATGAAAGGATAATTGTTGCTATAAGGTGCAAATGTAAAAGTTTTATTTAGAAAACAGACAAAATATCATGCATGGATTACTACAATGATGCGTTGAGAGCTGATTGTAAAACCCAAATTTGACATACTGTAAATATTAAATTATAGCATTAAGAAATAAAATAACAGTAATATACGTAATATAATCATTAACTTACTAAATTATTATTAAAAATTAAAGTAGTGATGCAGTGCAGACGTGACCTGATAATGGGATACTTACCCCGAAATGTTATTAAAAAAATTAAATTCACAATTAAGAAAACAAATTCTTTTTCTATCCAACCACTTTAAATATCGTTGTATGTTGTAATCTATATAAAAAAATGAGATTGTTAATGTTGATATAATGATGCAATATGGTTTTTATTTTATTATATTGTTAATTTTTTAGAAAGTAATCCTGAAGATGAGAAAACAGCCTCGGAACGTGGATATAGTTGTGGATAAGCGGAAAGTACATGTAATATAAGAAGAATAAAAATTATGCAATGTCAGTTAATAAGAAAACAAAACAAAAATTGGAAGATCTCTCGTCACTAACTCTGAAGTTCTTAAAACTTCTTTATAATTTCTACGTTTTCTTTAGATTTTTTTTATCATAATAGTTTGAACGTATTAGCATTTTAAGAGAACCAGAAGAGCTATTGTCTATTCCGTACTATTTAGAATATGCATTGGTATTAACTATGATATCTGAAGATATAATAGTCGATAATTTTTTTTTTAATATAACAATATTTGGTTGAAAATATCCGCTGCTAGAACTTCTATTATCCCGTTTTACCAAAGGTTTCTAAGCCTTCGCGGATTCAGCCAATAAGACTACTTCAATATATACACAATTAACCCCTAATCTCCACATTTAGTATACATTACTACCCTACCAAACCATGACTTATTTAGTATTGAGCTATCGAATTCAGCCTAGGCATTTTATACATTGCCTGGACTTTTTAGACAAAGCATGAAATTGAATAAAATTTACACTGTATTTCAAACTTTGCCTAGACATTGTGTACAATACCTAGTTATTTGACATAATGCCAGTTGTTCATCTGGCAAAGCATGAAATGAAGGTGGTTTGAATAAATATTTTTTTATTTTACGAAAAATGTATTTTATGACAAAAGACATCAGAGTGTTATTTATGAGGCTTGCATATTTGAAGCTACTTGTTACAAGCTTGAGATACTTGATACTTTGATTTGTGATAATTTGAGTTGCATTTTCGTTGTTCTTTTGTACATTTAAACTTTTTAGTTTGACACTTAGCGATTGCAGGAGCCGTTTATGAAGCCCTGTCCGCTTTACGATGATTTAATTATGTTGTAGGAGCAGCTCGAAGTCCAGTTTCTGGGTTGGGAACGTCTTCAACTCGAATATCCCAAACTAAGATATTGAATAAAACTGTGTTAAAACTCCGTTAGTAATTCCTGATTTGTAAAAACCATTACATGTTACATTCAAGACCACTAGTTCCTTGAGTCTCCACCTCCTTTATCGACATCAGATATAGGAAAACCAACAGTTTCTTCAGATGTTAGGGGGATCTTTTTTCGAAATTACTTTCATTTGATTTGGTTGGAAATCCAGGCAAGATTTTTACTCTCCCTTTCTTCAATAATACTTTTCTCCTTGAAACATTGAGGACGTAATATTTTTTCTCACAATCTTCATCCTCTACAAGCTGAATGTCCGTTCGTGGAAATACACTTTAGAATTTTCTGATCAGTTTTTCTTTGGAACAAACACAACAAACCACGTTAGTAATATATACCTACTGTATCTCCCATTCTTGAGAATTTAATTCAAGATTTTCATCCTCAAGTAAACTGTAATCGTCTAGATTAATTTCACATTTTTCCAGCTGAACTGATGGTGCTTTTATTGCTGCTTGTATGTTGTTAGTATTACTTTAAGATCTTCTTTACTCTGAATAGCACCCAAAACATCCCGAGGAATGTAAGAGGTTGGAAGCCTAAACCAGCAACCAAAGAGAGCTTCATAAGGTGTTCGGTCAATTCCAAAGTGCAAGGCTCTATATTTCATTAATCGAACAAATTTTAACCCACACTCCGTTTGTCAGTTTTTTCATCTTACATCCAAGTTGAAATCATGTTTTCAATGTCTTAGTTGGCACGTTTGTCACTTCCTTGTCTTTGTGATTGACGCTGTTTGACTAAACAATTTTTAAAGAGGGCAAATATTCTTTTAAATTATTTACTATTTGGTAAGAAAACTCTCTTCCGTTATCTGATTGTAGTAGGAAGGGTGCAACATATAGTGTAAAAATGTCAACGACATCCATCTCTTCAGCAGTTTTGGTTTTTAAGAGCTTCAAGATCAAAGATTTTGTCAGGTTTTGATGTACTAATATGTATTTACAGTACCCATCTACAGTGGCGTGCGCAGAGGGGAGATCAGATTAATATATTCCCCTCCCGACATTTTTGAAAAAATATGATTCTCATATAATTTTTGTATTTTGAGTAATAATTTTTGATCCAATTTTAATCCTTATCCTTAAAACTTACGCCCTATTTGGCGATTATGATTACATACCACTTCATTGAATCCCTGCCCCGAAAAAAAAATTAAAATATCCCGCTTCCCAAAAAAAAAAATAAATCCCTTCTCCGAAAAAATATTTTGCGCACAGGCCTGTCCATCTTGCTGGGGTTTAAAATTGATTATATCAACTTTAACAATGATGAAATCAAAGGCTTAGCAATAAAACCTTTTTTTAGAACCTTGCTTCTTTTTCTGTCAAGTTTAGCACAAACTAAAGTAAAGTTCAATATCATTTCAAGTTACGTTTTTGATATATCTGAGATGGGGTAAGGAGGGCAAATGACAACATGAGTATTGTCTCCAAATAAAATAATTAAATATATGTAAGAGAATATACACAGAGTTTTGCAATCTTTTAAACTTTTGTTGTTACAAAAATCATAGAAAATATCTACCATAGCATGATTACGTCATGGCATATTTCAAAGTAGACAGTAGATAACTACCTATAATTATTAGGTGAACATTTCTTCTCTAGATCGGTTGTAGATAAATAGTGCTCAAAATCGATTACATAACAGCAAAGTTAACAGCTCAATGTATATAAAACCAGGAGTGTTTACTAATTTTTGTCAGTAAAATTATACAATAATGGTACGTCTAAATAACCAAAACTGCGATCAGAAACCTTAAGCACCATCTGACAACCATTATAATTGCCAACAGGAGACATAATAATCCTGTCAGTGCCAAACTAAGGACTTGATTAACTCACGGGTCCTGAACAAGATTTGTTTTCTTTTTTTTTTCTCCTCGTCATTATCGTCTTTGTATTTCATCCACTCCGTGGATAATGATGAAGGCCAGTTCGGTATTTTGAAAAAAAACTGAAGCTGGTGAAAGGAAAATCGACTTATAGGCGCTGCTCAATATCATCTGTTGTCAATACATCATTAAAAGATTACTTAGAAGAGTACTTGTAAATGATAGTGGAGATACAAGACTAGATCCAGAAATAAATTTAAGGAAGAGCAAAATATTAAAGCTGGACTATTAGATAATCAATAGTTTAATAGGAAATTAGGAAATGGTTATGCAAATCATACCATATATTATAAATACATATATATATTTTTTCCCGCCTCTACTTATAAAAAATTACAAAACCTAATATTAAAGTATTAATTAGAGCCATGATTAACATAAAAATGAAAAACAAAAAAATGCCATTTATATTTGAAACTCGTAGAAACAAGTTTCTTACTGTACCCAAGTTAATGGGCTGTGATGATATATATATATATATATATATATATATATATATATATATATATATATATATATATATATATATATATATTTATATATATATATTTATATACATATATATATATATATATATATATATATATATATATATATATATATATATATATATATATACGAAATGTGTTACGAGTAAATTATGATTTTAATGTTATGTAAATGTGAATGATATCAAAATGGAATTCAGTTGAACACACAACCTATTAAACCATATGATAAATATTTGTATACAATGAATTTTACAAAAATATTATTTAATAATTGAAGCACTCGGTCGTAAAGCATGGTATCTGACAATTTTTATGAATTCAAGTTTTTGGTATATAGACTACTTATCGCTGATTCATAAGTTATTAAATGGATATGTAGAAAATTTAATTTGTTTAAACAGAAACGTTGGTACAATGTTATGGTAAGTGATGGCTGGTTGGAGATGAAGCATGGTAACTAACAGAGTTGGACAAAATTTGTCTATATATATCATATATATATATATATATATATATTATATATATATAAATATATATATATATATATATATATATATATAAATATATATATATATATATATATATATATATATATATATATATATATCATAGATTTGTCTATATAGATCATAGATAATGAATGAAGGTATCTATTATTCGATGTGTCGATCTTTTTATATTAGGTTATTTATTATCCGAAATCGACGGAAGGAAATTATTCTACAAATATATTATCACGGTTTTATCAATTATATCAAATATATCAATCGGCATCACGGTTTTTAAAAATACTATCGATTTTAATATGGCAGAAATTCAGAATGTTATAATTAATCGATATATATATATATATATATATATATATATATATATATATATATATATATATATATATATATATATATATATATATATATATATGCGCGGAGTTTCAAAATCAATAGTTTCAAAAACGATCAACTCCTCACATACTGTTAAATTGCTAATTTCCGATGATTCTAAATGAGATGTCTAGATCTAATGGTACATTCAGGCAAGGCACAGGTGATAAAGACGCGATAGGTCAACCGTATCATCTGAAGCGGTTCTTAATAAGTTTATGAATTACTTTTTTTTTAATACCTTGGGCTTAACGTTTTTATATATTTCTACTAGAGTAGGAAAGACATTTCACCAAATCGTTGCGAATTTACTTCCAAAACAACAGACAGGGTAAAAAGAATATATAAAAAAAGAATTTAAAATGGACCAGGAATTGCTACCTCCGCTTTCGATGTCATCAGAGAAGTGAGCTCCGAGGCATTAGATGAGGGTATAATGATATCCCATCCAATATGGAACTTTCACATCAAGTCCAGACTTGTCATACCTATTAATATTTAAAACCGGTCTTTATAAGTAGTTTATGCTTATCAGACAGAAACGTTTCTGCATATGTACTAGAAATAGAATTTGCATTTAGACACTGTCCAATGCTGGTCTGGTGTTTAAAATAAACGTAACTCAGTGATAAACAGGCTTTATTATATGCAATAAAAATACTGTTGAAAGGATTGAAAAGCTTAATGTACCATTTTTTTTTCTCGGTCTATAGAAATTTTCTTTCACCAGTATTACATAAAAAATACTTATTTTTCTGATTCACTATTCATGTTCTAGTGAATAAAATTACTAAAGACCAAATAAAAAAATGTTAAATTATAAGCTTATAAACTTTTCACAGAATTATTTTTATTATAGAATTATTTTACTTACAAAGTAATAGCTATAAGTGTTAAGTAACTACTTTGTATACGAATGTAAAATTCGTATTCATTGGAATTTTACAATTTAATAAAAAGCAATTAGTTAGCAGTAATGCCGCTTGTATCATAATCAGTTATTTCCAGAGTTGTAACTATTTGTTTATTTGTGTTTTTTATTTTTCTAAGACCAATGTGCAGTTTACTTGAATTATAGGTCTTGTCAATGACCAGTTCCAGAGATGTTGTTGTTTGTGACGTCATTAAAAAGTATATTGATGACAAGTTATTTCATTTAAAATAACAGTTTTTTTTTCTCGGTTGTTCCAAAAACTGATCATTTTCATATGTTAAAACCGATCGGTTATAATTCAAGGTAAAATAACCGGAATAACCGAAAACCGTTTGTTTTCACAAAAACCGAAACCCTAATGTGCGGTCAAAAAGAAAAGACACGGTAAGTCTAAACTTAATTTTAATGTGTGCTGACGTTTCAACCTAAGCTGCAGGCTTTCATCGGGGGCAAGTGGAACAAGATACAACCATGACAGTATAGTAGCAACGGAGAACAAATATAGATATACTAATTTAAAGAAAGATATGGTTTACAATTTCTTTCCTTCTTCACCTCTGCTGAAATGTTTTCTCAAGTTCAGATTCATGCTAGAAAAAAACTTTACCTTTATATGAAATATGCTTGTGCGAGGAACTGGTCCGGCATAGGCCATTTCTGCCAACCACCCACAGCTTGGTAGAGTTTGCCATTTATTCTTGACTACTTATAGCATGATTGTCAAAAATCATTTCGTGGGAACAAATATATATCAACTGACCTTGGTGGAAATTAAACCCAGACCGCACCTAAAACCAAGTGCTGTGACACCCCCATGCCACACAGCGGTCCAAAAATATGGTCTGAAGGGGCAAAATTATTAATGATTCAATTTTCATGGATGTTGCTGGAAACGACCTAATAAAGTACATTTGATATATTTTTAATAATTTTCATGTCGTTAGTTAATTTAAAATTATTTAATAGATATTGACACAAGAATGAAGATAATGATTACAAAATTAAGGTTTAAATAAAAATTTACATTAATTCGGTTTTTTGTTGTGAACAAATTATAGATTGCACATGTCATTAAAGAATAACGAATATAAATATTTTATGACAAAATTGAAATATATATGCAACATAATAAACAAATTTTTAAATATTTTATCAGCTAAATTCACCTTCTAATGCTAAACAAATGGATTCCTTTTCATCTGAATAAGTTGATTCTTCTTCGTTTGAAGGATGTTTGTTGGCTTCTAGTGGATCAAATTTAAAGCTTGATATTAGGATTTACTGATAATAGGATCTGAACTAATAAGTAAGGAATGCATTAAATTTCTAATCATTTCTTCTCTATAAATTTCCTGCTTCATCTGACAGTTGACTATTACTGAAATTAGATGTTTTAATTACTTATGCCTCGTGCATTAAGATGTTGTGCAAAGTAGTAGGCATATGATACTAACTAATTTTCCAAAATAAAGTTGTGCAGTTTCCAAAGTATATCTTTCAAGCAAATAAATAGTTTTTAGAATTTCGAGAAATCTAAATTAAATAAATTTACTATGAACCTCAAAATGGCTGTTGGACGCTTGTTCATAAAACTTGTTCTTTGGTAAATTTATATAAATAAGAGAAAGCATATTTCTTTCTACAATATTCAGTGTTATTTTTGGTTTTGTAAATAAATTTTTATTCAACTAAAAGGAGATCCAATTTTTTATTTTTAACCAAACAAAAACTACTTATTTATGATACAATTTTAATTTATATTACGTGTAATTTATTTTATTAGTAGTTTTTTTTAATTGAACTTGCCTTTTAAAAATTTTAAATTTGTATGTTTTGAAAATATGTACAGAGCGAAAGTGACCCATGCGCTGAAGAGCCACTAGTAGTTGTATTATTATTAATTTTATGTAATTTAATTAAAATTTCGTTATAATTATGTTGACAAAGAAAATTTGATTTTTTTCTAGAAAGTTCAGTAAGTATTCTCCCGATAAAACTTTAGAGATAGGAGTAGAGGAGAGTCCAAATTAGCTTGAGAGTACCGTAACGAAGCATTGGCAGCATAACGATATCATCATTGTATTCCAAAATACAAAAATGCCATTAAAAATATAATAAAAAGAACATCACACTCATAAAATACAAATATCCGAAGAAAGGGTTACTCTTCTATATAAAGATAGTCACCCGACAGGAAGGACCGACTATGTTACGCAACTTGACCTGCCGATGTGAGTTACCCAGTTAGCGGCTGCTAGGAATCACGTTTACTTCATGAGACGATGTAATCCCAAGAAAGTGGGTTACTTACCCAAAGGGTTGGGAGTTTATCATTTTTTTGATTTCCCACAAGGTTCTTAGGGCAGTAATTAACCCTAGATAGACGAATTTGTTTCATTTCAGCACGTGCCACGCAGAGTATTCCACAAGCAAGTTTATATCACATCCAGTCTTAAGGTATAATATTCTTGATTAATTTTTTTAATGAGAAATGTAATGTAACCGTTAACATCTAAATTATAAATATTGAAAATAGAAATATGACCTTAGTAAATACAATATACTATTTTTTTTTGTTTTCAAACGTAAAAATATGATGAAGCAGATAAAATCTTTTACCCTCAAATGGTCGCGTCTCAGGCTGTAACGGTCGCGTGGTCAACACTTGTCACCCACTTTTACGCTGGTGTTATTTCCATGTGTGTATAATTTTTTGTAATGCAGTTATTTCTATAGTTTTTCAGGAGTATATACTACAAATAAAACAAATTTTAGAAAAATTAATATTTTTGTAAGCACTAAAAATAAAAAAAATTAACAGTATTCTGTACATACATGTTTTAAGTAGTCGTTAAACATCCCCTTTTCCGTATTTCTCTCACCACTTTCACGTTTTTCTGTCTCTCTGTCGTCCACAAGCACAACTTCATCCTCTGGCATCTTGTTGTCCTCTAGAGGTACACGGATCATCTATCGATTGCTCGAGCAGAATGAATGTTCAAAGATATAAACACAATAAAAATTTATGGATTTATTCTGTGGAAAAAGTTATGTTTTCAGTCTAGTTCTGACAAATCTTTTCTGCAGTGTGCAGCTCCATTTTGTAATCCCATTTTTTCCTTAGTAAAAACTCACACTAATGTGTTCCTCACCGTCGAGATGACCATCTTCATCAGCAGATTGTTCACTTTCCGAATTATGATAACTCTCATTTATGGTGAATATTTCTGAATGGAAGACTTATTTTAACCAGTAAAAATATGGTGAAGAGAAAAGTCTTACCAATTTCAATTCATATTAATACTCACATCAACAAATTATCAACGTTTCGGGGTTCGACCTCAGCATCAGGACTATAATACATATTTAAAAACCCGTATTTTTACACCTGATCGTTCAGGTGTTTGAAAATTTTCATTCAAAATATGGCAATATTTGCTTTTAATTTTCAATTAAAAATTCTTTTATAAAAACATCTTCACTAGACTGTCCTATAGTTAATGTTACAAAAGGGCGGTTTTTAATAGACAATTTCCCGATATCCGACAATTGGCGTTTTAGCCAAGCTTGGTATACAAAAAAATGAAGTAATTTTAATTTAAAGGTATGTTGTTCGTATTGCCCCTCTTGTAAAAAAAAAACAAGTTTTCGACCTCCTCCTTCTTGTGCGTTTTTCGCCATCTTGAAAAACCGCAAAGAAGAAACTTCTCAAAGTTTTTCCCAAAATAACTCTATTCAAGTGAGCTTTAAGCTCATCACCAATTTTAAAGAACGTTAAATTTCCTGCAATTTTTTTTTTAAATATTCGATATAACTACTTAGATACGAGGCCGTAAACATTTGCAAAAATGTCCACAAAAATTCAAAAAAGTTGGATATGACAGTGGTTTCGTAATAGATATGATTCATTTCAAGCACACATAAAACTGCAACCATCCCAGATGCTAAAAAACTTGGTCTAACGATATTAGGATGGAGTGGGTTTTCGAACAACTCGAAATGGTAGGACTTTTTTTGGATTTCCGATCATAATTCTTAAGATTGCATTCTATCGGAAAAGTTATGTAATATTAAATTAATGAGCATCAAATTTTGCATCTAATATACCTTAACATTTTCGATAACTGCTTTCTGTATCCGGTAAAATTTATTACCATGGAACTAGTATTGGTGGAGGAAACTAGCCCGTTAAGTGAGCCTTGTGGTCCTTTTCGCTAACCCCTGACGGCTACCTTTATGTCACCACCACGTACTAACCTGAGTGGGAGTGTAAAAATTCATATATAAATAATTCATTCAATAAATATTAACTGACCAAGTTGGGAATCGAACCCACAACCTTCCGAACCGAGCGCTAAGGGACCCTCGCCCCAATGTGCTTGGTCGTTGCTCACTCGACTTTGGAGCTAGATTATGTAATAAACTATACCTTTTTCTCCCGCACATGTTGCATTCGAATAAGTAGTTTTCGAAACACAGTGGGACAAATCCATCATAGTCGAATGCATTTAAGTTTATTAAGCGATTTTTAGTTTGTATTCCACAAGGAGTTTGTTGCCAGTTTGTTGCGTGATATTTGTAATATACCTATGCATGGGTCTTCATTTTATAGATGCATATTTACAACGACCGTCATAATAAATCAGTGAGTGTTTTGATCCATTTTATAAAAAAAACGAAAGAGGCACTCTGTTACATTCGATTGATGACAAAGCAGCTTCTATAGCCGACAAATCTGCAGGTTCATTGCCTTCATAGCTGTGGTCCTTGGCCCTCGTCAATTTTCTTATTCGGGATCGCCGTCAGCTGTATAATAATTGGACCAAGGTCCGGGGCAAAATAATACAGTGGGTTCCCTCCCACTCAATATTTCATGTGTTTTATTTTTGTCAATAGGTAATATTAATAAATGGGTCGATGTATTATAAAAATGAAACAAACTATTGCATTATAACAACATATTGATTTACATAGAATCAACACAATTTTTTACAAAATTGCTTAAATATGATAGTTATTTAATTTAATTTAATAGTTTAATTTAATTTAATCAAATAATCCTTTTTACCGGCTTAAAAATTATGCATTTTATGGTAAATTATGTATAGAATTGTATGAAAGTTAATTAAAGTATCTAAAAAACCATAAAAGGATCATCAAAATCGGACCAGTATTAGCAAAGATACAGCGCATCGGACTTACCGGAATTAGCTATTATATCATGGATTTTACAATTTTTACAATTTTCTCGTAAACGGCTGCAAGAATTTTGGTGAAACTTGCCTAATGTCTGCTGCTTAAAGACGTTTAACTATTCATTTATGTAGTATATCAACGAAAAACTGCAGGGAAAAAAGTAATGACGAAAAGAATATTTTATTTGCGCTTAACTTAAAAGCTTAAGTTAAGCTTTATGAAGCATAATTTATAGTAAATTATGTACAGAATTATATGAAAGGTTATTAAATTATCTAAAAAATCATCAAAATCGGACCAGTATTAGCAAAGATACAGTGTATTTTATGAGGAGCATAAAATAGATGGATAACCGAGCGCATCCGAAAGGAGATGGATGCGACCAAGCCTCCTCCCACCAATCCGCCAATCTATTGTAAGCAATACGCTCTGTAACAAAGTAATTTAAGAATACAAAAGCGGAAATTAACTTAACTTCCTAGAATTAAATTAACTTAAATTAACTTCCTTAAATTAACTCCTAGAACACTGTTTTGAAGGCTATGAAACGGATTTAAAACGGACCACCACCCCTCTCCGAAAATCTTCGGTACAGCACAAAAGCCAATTATTTTCGGATAAAATACGACAAAATAAAGACTGCAGTATCAACCAAAAATAATTTAATAAATTAATTATCACTAATTGATTATAAAAAGTTCCTAAATAATTTGAAAGATAACAAAGAAAAAACTATCGATGTTTGACTATCGAGGTATCGGGAGCATCATTTTTGGACTTACGATGTTTTTAAACATCGATTTATTGATAATTTAAATGTTTTGCCATCACTGGGTATTATGTGAAAATCTTGGTGAGCGAAAAATTATAATTATCATGATGATCTGACTAGAGTTATCTTCTTTTCTAAAATATCTTATTCGCATTAATAATTTAATTGCCTATTTTTGCTGATAGTTTCTTCTGAATGTTATAATTTTTATCTATTTTTTTTCGGTTTTGACGTCCTTTCCTATCCTATTAAGGCAAAGAGGACGGGTTATTCTACAGGTTACCAATTTATTGAAGTCAGAGTGGGAAGGTCAAGATTCATGATGTGGGACCGTCGAAAAATAAATTTCAACCCACCCAGGTCGGGTAAGTATAAAATCTATACTTAATTCTGTTTGTATAATGTTCGCTCATTACTTTTTATTTCTCCTTACCCATAAATGAATGATATATATATTAAGGGGAAGTATTGCGATCGTTAAAATTTTCGAATTCAAGTTTTCAACGGAAATACAAGTTTTAAGGTCCAGATAACCAAGGCTCGCAAAATGGTCAATGTGTCTGGGTGTATGTGAACCGCCTAGCTCAAAAACGAAAAGTCGTACGAAACTGAAACTAAATATTTAAGGTATATTCATAGGATGTTGCAGCAACTTTTTCGTCAAAATCGACTAACAGGAAGTGGCAATCATGTCATGGATTTTACAATTTTTTACAATTTTCTCGTAAACGGCTCAAACGATTTTGATGAAACTTGCCTAAAGTCTTCTCCTTAAAACCTTCAACTTTTCATATATGCAGCATATCAACGAAGAAATGCATGGGAAAAAGTTATAGCGAAAAAAATTTTTTTTTGCACTTAACCCAAAAAGTAAGAATTTTATGGTAAACCATGTATGAACTCATGTGAAATGTGATTAAATTCTCTAAAATACAAACAGGAATCATCGAAATCGGACCTAAATTAGCAAAGATACAGTGTATCTTATGAGGACCACAAGACCCTAGATGGATAACCGAGCGCATCCAAAAGGAGACGGATGCGACCGAATCTGTTCGCCCACAATCCAACCAATCCACAACCACCAATCCCCCTATCTGTTGTCAACAATAGGTTCTGTAATAATGCAATTTAAGAATATAATAGTAGAAATTAACATAATAGTTTCTTCTTTTATATTATTTAGTGGAAACAAAATGTTTCCGTGTAAACTAAACGGAAACTTTTCAAATATACTAATACAGAGTTGTTGTACTAAAATTGTTTAAAAAATTGTTTTATTGTACTTATGTGGGAGAAGACGCGAAGAAGTGAGTGCTGCTGAGTTTATTTCAAGTATTGTTTATGTGAATTCTTTAAAATATATTAAAAAGATGATTATTATAGGATGGTCAGAGAAAGTTATGTGATGCGCGTACCGCACCAAAATATACAATGATAAAACAAAATGCAAAGTATCATATTTTTTTTTCTTTAAAAACAAGTAAATATCATTGGCTGTAGTTTAGATAAATACTTACGTTTATAGAAGTTCATCATGACCATCAAAATAAATTATTACATAGCTCAGAATGGGGGTTAACAACATCTTTTGAAGCTGCAATGAACAATGATCGATCATCGATATTAATCAAACGCCTTTATTAAGTTGCGCAACGAGATTGTACTGTTCGCTAATGAGTAGCTCATTCAATTATGCTTAGAGATTTCTTCGGAAACTAGTTACGAAATAGTTAGGAGCTGTATTGGGAAGAATTCAAGAATGGAATATGAAGGATATATTATGTAAGGTAATAGAAATTAAAGCAACAAGGCTCTTACGTTGAGAAATGAATGTTTTCAGTTCCGTGCTTAAACGAGAATCTTCTCTAGCGAATTAATTGATTTCATATCAGCATGAATATTTCGCAACTGATGAATTTTTTCTCATTTTTAAGGATGTCTGAAGGAATTACTAAAATATTAAAGATTACTAAGAATACTAAAAATTTTGAGACCAGTCGTTTATATTGATATAATTTGTAGAGTTTAATTCTAAAAAATCATTCGACTCTTCAAACTTCAATCTTTATTTACTTTAAATGCCAACATTTCGGACGAATAGTCCATTCTCAATACCTTTAATCAATTATAGGTCACACTTAAAATAAGTTCAAATCATTATCATTAATATGCTCTAATTATTATGCATTATATTATTTTTGAAAAAAACATGTAGAATACCATCCTGCCTTATTCAATACAAATTACAAAATATTATAATTAAATTTAATAAACTGAGAAAAGCCAAATTTTATTTTTATTATTACTAATCTTATCTATCGACTATAATATTCTTGTCATAATTATCCTTTCTTAATCTCTTTGAGATTTTTGTAATTTTATTACAATAATGATTATATTTATATAATTTCTTAGAAATTAAACACTGCATACGATACTTAATATTTTTAGATAATAAATTAATTTACGAAAAATATGTAGATATTTTTCCATTTAAAATACAAAGCCTTAAATGTTCTTTGTGGGGCTACTAAGGATGAATGCGCCCTACTGCAAGCTTTTTTTTTGTGCTCCTCTCTCTCCTCTCCAGAAAAAATAACCATTTTTTTCTTTATCTTATATTTATTTTTTTCTTTATATTAATAGCCAAATTTTCTCCCTATGTTTGACTTTACCTCGCAACATTTTTCAAACTCACTCCTAAACAACTAAGTTTACCTTAAATAAATCAACAATTCTTCCAAAACAATTTTTTTTTTCTTTTAGTTGAAATGTTATTCAGTATATCTGTTTATACTCTGCGTCCCCACAGATTCTGCGCCTCTTTGCGTGGCATTGGTTGCATTGACGTAATTTAAGCCGTTACTGGATGTTCTTTTTAAATATTTGTACAATGGCACATGTTTTATTGTAGGCAATTAGGTGTTGAATAGATCAATTTAATGAAACATTAAAAGTTATAGTTAGTTAAAAGCTATTTCAGAAATTCTGGTATTTTCCTCTAGTTGGTAATTTATCTTCTTACTGATATTTCGTCCTCACATTTCTTTTTCGGGACTTCTTCATAGAAACTGTTGATGAGACTGTGAATTTATTCAGTCTCTTTGCATAAGTCCTCGCAAAGGTATGGACGAAATATCAGGAAGAAGATAAATTATTCCCGTGGAGACAGCATGTCAGGATAACTGCTACGACAACCTAGAGAAAAGGCTGTTTTTGGAACTTATTAAAGGCAATTCTGGTGAAATAGTTATACAATTTATTACCCGTTAATGTTGTAAATTCATAAAACAATCCTATGAGTAATTTCGAATAATTTCATAGAATTGTGAATTGGCAATTAACGTCTTACAAAACAAAACAATTATAAAATTTAATTAAAAAAAAAATAATTGGAAACTTTGTAATACTTCTCAGATATATTACTTCCCATTTCCTTTGAAAGTACGATACTGCAGATGATCTCATACAATACCGAATACTGACAATAGAAACGTTAATGATACAACCATAAAAGGCTTAGCTGTCATTCAAAACACGATGCCAGTCAAAAGACGATGTCATGTATAAAAGACGAATGCGTGTGAGCAAATCACATGTACAATCTATACTACAGGAATACCTTTCGGAGACCACAACGAACTTCTTCTGTCGGAAGTACCTGATACAAGAAGATACAGCGGAGCACATCCTTCTCCTGTACATCACATATAATTTGGCGAATTTGGCGGCGAAGATAACCGACAAAATATTTCAGAAGAAAAGTATTGCTAGTTTCATAGATATTGAAACAAGCAATCAGAACGTTTTAAACAAACAAAATTAATAACATAAAAGAGGTTGTGCAATATTTATGATTTAATATTAACCATTTAGGACTTGAATTATGTGATTGCATATGACAAGCCTTGGTTAAGTTACTTCTCATAGCCATCCATCCCTTCATTGGTTATGACCATGGTGATCAAAATATACCTAATCACTTCTGCTGCTTAATAAAAATGGTATAATTAATGTTCAGTAGTCTACTAAGGAATATCAAATATCAACCGTTTACACAAGTTTATTTCTCTTTAACTGCTTCTTTATCAGTAAAAACTTGCATACTTCACGGTAAAGGGGATGAGATGTGGTTGCCCGATAATGTAAGTTACTGTTTCGGATTTATCAGAGCTAGTTTAGTTATGGAACTTACATAACTAAACTTGTAATCGAATTTTCGCGAAATACGAATTACTAAGCAAAATGAATAGATATTATATTAATTAAAAATAAAACAATTAAATAAACATATTTATGTTGAATGCTATTTAATCTGTCATGAACATTTTGCACCCTGCACCGTTTTAATTTTATTAATATCAACTAAATTCAAGGTCAAGGTAAAGAACGCTATTACAATTACATTTCATAAAATTTTAAGTAACATATTTTATTGGTTGATTTATTGTTTGTTATTTTTTTGGGCTTCCGACAGATGATGAATCCTGATTTTGGGTAGCTAATAATGTCATTCTCCAACATTTTAACTGAAAAGTAATTTATATATTTTTTAACCAGTTTGTATTGTTTTGTCATTGTATAAATTATGTGAATATAATGATTATTATATTTCTATTTAATTAGGGATTGATCCTTCTATATCATAACGCGGATGCCAACTGATATTTATATTTAAAAAGGAAACATGTCAAGTGATTACGGCTGAATTATTTTGGCTAATGTATCATTGTTCTATAAATTATTCTAATGGGACATCAACCTCAGGAAACTTAAATTTATTTTCATTTTAATATATGAGATAAGAAAATAAAAAAAAGCTGCAGAACTCCGTCATTATTGCCATATTTTCACTATAAAACAAAATTGAAAATATCATAATGACGGGAATGTGAAAAAAAAGTTGAGACCCCCAGAGGGACTTATCTAAAACCAACTCAATTCATGCATACATTTTCAACCCTCTATCTCAATTGTAAGGCGCGTTAGAAGTGCACAAAATCTTAAAATTTGGTCAATGCCGTAACCTAATCTCCGTGGCGCTACAACCCGGGGTGGGTCAATGCGTCCTCTATGAGCCGCCGCCATTCTGCTCAACCGCCTTCCGATCCCATCAAGTGCTCCTCTCGGGATCTCTTGTTCATTCATTCTTTCTATCCAAATGGTCTTTCCAACCAAGTCTCCCTAACTTCACAAGTTTAAATATATCCGGTTCGCCTTAGATGTCAAAGAGGTCCCTATTCTTCTTTATACTTCATCCAGCCATATCCCTGGCTGGTCTGATAATACGATGTAGTATTTTTCGCTCAAAGATAATCGGGTCCCTTTCATCGTGCTGGGAGATCGTCTAGATCTGCGAGGCATAAGCTAGTACAGTCCGGAAAAGAGTCTTATAAAGGATCAATTTGGTTCGTTTACTAATTAACCTACTGCAAAAGGAATTGAGAAGACCGAAATAACATCTGCTGGCAGCAGTGATGCGCTTCTTAATCTCAGCAGACATATCATTCCCTGAAGTTACAAGTGATCCGAGGTAAGTAAACTCCTTAATCTGCCCAAATGTGTAGGGTCCCAAATGTTTACATAACCTCAACATTATTCTACATATTTTTAAAAATAGATTTATCTAGTTCCTGCGATTGGAAATTACCTATCTTAAATATTTCTTTATGTATCACTTCATATTCAAGAAATAACATGACAAACTTAAAATGAAATTATTTTTGTAATTAATATTAGGTATTAAAAAGTTATGTATTTACAGCTACTATGTTGTATAGCGCTGTATAATTTGTTATTTAATGCTATATTTATATTAGGCACTATTTTGTTTTGTTTTACCACCTGTAAATGGGCTTTAGCCTGTTGGTGGATGCTGTTCATAAATAAATGAATAACCCAAAATCTAAATTTACTCCTTCCCGGTTCGGATTAGAACCATAGCCCAAATAAACTTATTGGTTGCAAACGTGGTGTGGGATAATCTTCTTGCCTATCGCTCGCCAATCCTAATATATCCTTTATAAATACATTTTTTCCTCAACCCAATTCCTCCTTAAGTCTCTCTCTCTATTACTCCCTCTCCATTTCCTCCGTCAATCCATGGGATGCCATGCTTTCATCTGCTTTATTTTTCACTGTATTCGGAGCCTTCCTCTCTTTTACCTTATACCTTATTCATCATCAATTTCGGCATTCGACTTGAATCCAACCTTTTAAGTGACCAGAACACCTCAATCTTCTTTCTTCGATCATTTCTAAGATGTGTCTTTTTACTTCCTAATTTCTTTTCTCTGATTTCGCTATTCCTGGCATGCTCCATCCTAGAAACTCTGGCAGACCTCCTCCAGAAATCCATCTCCACTGTCAAAAGTCGTTTTTTTCCTATACTCTATTGAGGGTCCAAGTCTCATAGCCATACAACATTATACTTTCGATTCGTCTTAAGTGCATTATATATTCATTCCTTTTTACTAAGGTTATTACCGTTCCATAGTAGAGCATTTAACATGCCAATAACCTTTCTACCATTGCTGATTCTTTCATTCACCTCAATGTTTGTGGTCTCGTTACTTTCTAATATTAAGCCTAGGTAGCAAAAATGTTCCACTCGGTCGAGATTTGCAATAACTGGGTCGCTGACTTCGTCCACCTCTGTGCACATGCACTTTGTTTTTTTATAATTCCTTGTATGCCCCATTGCTTGTATTAGTCCAATATTTTCCTAAACAGATAGCTTGCGTCATCTTCATCTTGTGCGATGATCACCTGATCATCAGCAAATAACAGATGATATAAGAGATGCCATTGATGAGAATACCTATCAGGCCACATTTATTTGTGTGTATATATATATATATATATATATATATATATATATATATATACATCCACGAAACCCGTTTGAATAATCGTTTGACATCCGCATGATGGTATAGAAGGATCAATCTAATTATGGATTGATAAATTACTTGCCACTTCTATAAATTTGTTTTATTGAAAACTAGTTTCGAATGTTATACATTCATCTTCATTTCAAGTTTTAAATGGAATCCATTTAATAAAGCCATTTTATTTCAATTTAAAATCTAAGGCTTTTCTATTCTCTGGACTATTTTCTGATCTTGACCTAATTGCTTGGACAATACAGAAATTCTCACTTTTCATTAGCACTATAATGTAACTCTAATACGGACTTTAGAGGTTATTGTATTACAATATTTCTAGTACCTTTTGGAGTAACATCAATGCTGGTCAATATTAATATATACATTAATTTATGATACAATCTGATCCTAGTAATACCACTGATTTCTTAGTATTATTTCTAATTGAGGAAATGACAATTAAGACGAAGTGCGTATAAATTACACGGCCTACTGGTTGCCTAGTATCTCGTTAAGTCCGGCCGACCATTCGCTTATCATATCTTGATTTAGCAGGTGGTTATTATAATTATCATATTTACTAGCAATAGAATGGTAATAAGTTGGATGAATGATGTCGCTTTTGTTCGGATCGCATTCGGAGGGAAGTCTTATTCAGGATTTTTTTAGTTTTTAATAGCCAAAACTCTGGGAATCGGTAGTAAATTTCAAAGGCAACAAGAAATGTTGGGTAAAAATTGTTTAAAAATCCTTGGTTCTGAAGATATTTTTTATTTCGGGGTTTTCTATCTTTTAAAAACTCTAATTATTTCAGATTAAAAAAATACTGATTTAACGAACCGTTGGAAAGAGAGTCACATTTCCTGTTAATATTTTTTTGTAACTTTTCTAATTCCAAAATATGAATTTTAGAAAAGCTTCGTATAATAACTGGATTTAAAAAATATATTTAATAATAATTCATAAATAAATATGTATATTTTACATATTCATCTAAAGGAGTCTACTTTGGTATTTTGTTTTTATAGCCTTTATTTTTAATAAATTACAGCAAGCTGCTAGGCAAAAAGTATGAGTCGCTATATTTATTGGATGAAATCCATTCACAGCCACACAGGGATAATTATGGATCGGTATTCTATAAATATATATCATGTATACAAATTAAGTTTTAAAAAACAGTAGAAAAAAAAAGTGAGAAAAAACCTATACTACAAAATAAACTATACTAGCTGCAATAAAAATAATAATGAATAAAATAAAATAATAATACAATTTACAAGATAAAGAAGATAAATAAATCGGCAGGATATCTTAACAATCCAATGATAAAGGATACAGTTTGAACTAATTTAGAATGATTTTGGCATTGATTAAGTTTCCATTTATATCAGCGATTTAACACTGGACTATATAAATAAGTTTTGAGTTTTCATCAGGTTTAAATAATAATAAAACGAGTTTAACACACTTATATCATTAAAATTAATAAAGAATGTAATGACAATTGAAAATTATATAATTACATTTTACAATTTCGACGATCGATTTCTCACAAGGGGAACCAAGATTATTTTCCCTACTGCCTAATGAAAGATGATTTATCACTGTTACTCACGAGTATTGGTAGGAGCAGAAAATTTTTAAATTCACAGTATTTATTTTTTCTCAGTTATTATTTTGGGAAGGGAAATTTTCTCTCTCCCTTCCTCCTACGGTTCCACCAGTGATTGGAATATATCTCTGAATGATGGATAGTAAATGATGATTGAATTTTAAAAAACGCCCTTCTTTCATCTTCCATGTACGAAGTAAAGGAAGTACTCTAATCGCGAAAATTTTCGGTTTTCAGATTTCAACGGAAATTTTGATCAATATTTGGTAAATAGGACATTTATAACAATATGAATGTATTTACTAGATTTTGGTTAAAATTGGTGAGCCGAAAAGGGTACTTTACTTGAAGGTCATAATAAACTTACATAAAAAATTATATTAAAATTAAATGCATCATATGTTTCGGTAATTAAAGTTACAAACGCGATTATTTTTCCCCTCCAATTAAACTTTTTTATTACTTGTTTTAACAGTTAAACATTTTTATTACTTGTTTTAAGTGTTAAAATTGAGTGTAAAATACTAGTTTTCCTCCCCATTTGTGAGATGGACAAGTCTCAGGAGAATAAGATTTAAGTTAAGTGGGTTCTTCCGCTTAAAATGTCGAAACTGTCTATTTCCAATGCTTTATTTAGTGGCATTGACAGTTCTAATGTTGTCACGGAACACGAATAAATCTCTTGGAAACTAGTTACCTACTGAAAGAAAACGACATACAATAACGGAATGAGACCTCCAGAAACAAGAGAGAATTTGTGTGTGTGTGTGTGTCAATAGATGGATATCGCGACGACGATTGTCGTTTTTGAGATACTGCAATCTTGGGAAACTATTATCCAAATTTAGGATCACTTTTTGAGCCACCGATTTATAGTTTAACAGGCGTACAAGGAAGTCATTTGATGTCCACATCAGATATTTTTTTTTAAATTAAAGAATGGATTACTTTTTTTTTTTAATACAACCAGGACTTCTTTAATTTCTCGCAAGCCAAATCGGAAAATTTACTATTAATAATAAATTAGTTCTTAATTTTTGTAAGTCGATACATCCATAGTGAACTTCAGAGATGTTGTAAGTACTAATTTGGTCATGACAGCTCTAAGTGTTGGAAATTTTTGAAAAATGTCTAATTTATGTGACATATCTGTTTGAAACTAGTGTAATAAGAGCTTAAAGTAGCCAAATGTTCAAAACAAAAAAAAAAAGATAATTTATTAAATAAGAAATTACAAATTGGAATCAAATCTTAAATCTTTTTTATTCGAACCTACAAAATTTGCACTTACATCTGTGAGGTTAACCATATTCGAAGAAAATAGAAAATTTTACATAAAAATTAATTTTTATTTTGTTTAATTTAAATTATTATTTTGTTTAGTTTTTCCATTACTTCGAAATTTTCAGAATAGATTTTTTTGTAATGCAAATACGGACGAAAAAAAAATTGTTTATAAGAAAAAATCTTAAGATTGAAAACGAGATTGTCTGAGAGAAACCTACTGCTTTTTCGAATGGTATAATTTTTATAATCAGATGTAAATTGGTATAATCGAATTAGTTCTAGCCTCAGTATAAGTGAAATTATTAGACTTTCTATTCGGTATGGCAGTTATAAGTTTGAAAAATACAAAATGTAAAATATGTCCTGAACGAAGGATTAAAATGAAAAAATGAAAGGCATTCATTGTCACTCTTGAATTGCACCAGTGATTTTGTACCATTGGTTCGATGTTATCTATGATGAAACTATAACTTGCAGCTACTTCCACATAAAGTTCACAGTAAGTGATAGGTTGTATCTAATCAATCATTTAGCAACAAATTCTAAAAGTAGGACAGGTTCTGATGATAATTAATTTACAATTATCCAAAATCCAACAGAAAAACAAAATTAGTTTATTATAAAAATTACTAAACCACAAATGAAACACGACAGTAAAGATTTATTAAATATTGATTAATTCTACCTGAGTCCTCAATCTCTTATAGTTTTTCATGATGGTATAAGTTACGTTTATAGAAATTTTATAGACATTTCCCTATCGTGTAATTGGCTCGTTAGATTTAAGAATAAATAAAATATCATTAAACGAAATCCATAAATACTGGTAGTAATATGATAGTGGAAAATGTCGATATTTACAGATATTAAGACATTTACAAGGTTCCTCAGCCAAAATATATTATCAAAACGCCAAATAGGAATATTAGAAAGCAGGCGTGTGAGGACTACCTGACAATTATTTGAACTTCATTGTACGGAACACATATCAATAAACATACAATATTATATTTAATTCCATTAAAAAAAAAAATAGATATGATAAGGTTTATTAATTTTAATTTTGTTTATTAATGTTAATTGCAATGATATATACAATTAACATAAAATTAAGAATTATGATTATTTATAAATATTTAGGCTGAAAATCCTAAAGAAACTAATAAGCACCCCTTGACCCTGACAAAAAGAACGAGAGACTTTAGGAGGCCTGGATGAGGCGGGGGTTACAGCACGCGAGGGTGGTTATGTAAGCGTGGTGGGGTGGTCGCTACTATCTTTCTATATATACCACCCTTCCAGCTTCTCCGGCATAGGTAGAACTCCAGAACAGTTCTTGCAAGCATCATGGCCTCTCTCAGGATAGCCGTGAGTATTTTACAGATTAAAGTTATCGGTTGAATGGAGTAAAATAGATATCGTCTAAGAGTTAAACAATAATTAATGCATATACGATTTGTTCAGTTCGCCTCAATGGCTTCCAAGAGCCAAAGAAGTACAGGTTCGATTCTTGTTTTTCCTGAGAAACTTTGTGCATTACCCTAAGTTTCAGATTCGAAATGAGGTCCACTTGGCCTTGTTACAATTTAGTAGCTGTTTCAATAATCAAATGACGATTTGAATTATAAAACCAATAACAAGATTACAGTGGATTATAGACAATCATATTCATCACTACGCTAGATACACGCTGGTTAATAAGAATGTCTTGTTCGTGCCAGAGGGATGATGAAACTAGTATTTATTTTCGGAATTACATATTTACATTAAACATAAGAAAAAAAATTGTGATGAAAAATATAATTGATTCTCAACAACCATTTTACACGATAGTTAATGAATGTTCCAAAAAAAAAAAAAAATGGAGTATTTGATTAATTATCATCAACTTTAATTACATTAAATTTCTATACTGCTAATCAAACTAACAATGTTTTAAAATATTAAGCGTAGTGAATATTTACGACCATATATATCGTATTGTTAAATTAAAAAAAAAAAAAAAGTCAAAATTTCATCAAAATAAAACAAACTATTAGCTTGGTTAGCATATAATAGTAGTATTTTCAATAAAAGTTCAAAATCATCACTTATTAAAAGAGCGTGCGATTATAAACCTAAAATAAATCAATTGCGTTGAAGTTTTCGAACTGTTCATACACTTATTTGTTGTTTTTTTTGTCAATTGTCTCTAGCTTGATTATGTTCATGATTTATAGGGCAAATAGAAACAAAACAGTAAACATAGAATTTGTATCTTCGGGAAAAGAGTGAAACCACAAAAAGTCCAAAACGTTTTGATTTTGGTTTATTTTATTTTAGTGTAAATTTTATGCATAACAATTAATCGTTATTTTTTCTACCCGTATATCACTTGCAAGCACACATTATTTGAAAAAAAAAGTCCTCAATATTTATTTTAATTTTTAAATGATTTTTCGTCTCTCCTAAAAAGTTGTGATTTGATAGTTATGTGTTTTCACACTTTTGCAGCGGAAATCATTATTACGGTATTTTAAAGACGGAATTAGACGAGAAGGTTTCTCAAACCATTTCGCAGTAAAATAGTACATGATTAAAGTGATTCACAGGATAACAAATTTTACGTCAGTTATAGTGGAAGATAAAAATGTCAATGATATAAAAGATGAAAATAAATTACATTTTCGAGCAATATATATAGCTACACAAGTTCTCACACAAAGTAGACTTTGCTTGAGCTTAAAAGTTAATATCAATATAGTTCAATACTTTATGTATTGTTTATTGATGTATTATTGTTTAATTGATGAAACAATTACGAGACAGAATGATAGATATTGGACTAGTATTATTAATTGTTTTAATATTATTGGAATTACATTACATTGAAACTTTAATGATCTCGCTAATTTATTATGCAAAGGAGAATGTTGGTGGAAAGTTATGTTAATCATATCGATTTTATCGTAGGTATACTTAAATAGTTATTAGGTAATTAACTAGTTATCATTATTTTAGATCGCGTTGTCTCACCTTTTATTTAATTAATCTAATTATATAATTTATTCAATGTTCTAATATCAAACATGCTCCCTTCAATTTGTTTAAATTCCTTATTACGTTTTGGCTATATATATATATATATATATATATATATATATATATATATATATATATATATATATATATATATATATATCCGAAAAGTAATAAGGAATTTAAACAAATTAAATGTTTGTTTTGGATGGTTCTTAGAAATCTGATACAATTAAACAAATAGAACAAATACAATCATATATATATATATATATATATATATATATATATATATATATATATATATATATATCATATATATATATATATATATATATATATATATATATATATATATATATATATATATATATATATATATCATATATATATATCATTAATAATTTTGAAAATATAAATTACTCTAATAGAATAAAATTATGTTGAATTAACACATTTGGAACTTACACACTTCGTGTAATAATGTAATGGCTTTAAGTTAAACATTTCTGAATTACTGAATAGCTTATATGAAAAGAAGAACTGGACCTTTTATCGTACGAAATATCTTTTTGCTACTCATTTATGTGAGAATTGAAGTTAATTAAATATTCCTAATAATTCCTTTCTAGAATAAAAAAATCACTTGCTTTGCATAAACATTTTTTTTAATCATTTGTTGAGTATGTGCACAGTTTGTTCAAGTAAATGTGGTCATTGAAATGTGATGATTGTGGCCTGTGTTTCGACAGCCATACAATGAATTTCACTAATTCTATTTAACGTTTTCATTTAACTGACTAAAATCTAAAATTTGTGTTCTTATTTTATTTATTGCCTATAGCTCATTTGGGATTATTCTCTATACAAATTAACATGAAATTTGGTCTCCTTATCAATAACGATTTTTCATCGAGTATTCATTCATTGTTTTACGCACATTTTTAAATTTAACATTTAAGAGAAAAATGAAAATAAATGTAATTAATAATTTTTTTTAAATGATTATTATTTCTACTTTTCAGTGATTCAAATAGATGAAAAATGTCATTAGCCAATATCCAGTTGTTCTTATTTGTTAAATGATTTTAATATTTGCTCTATATTCATTTTAGTTTGGAAGGTGCAAAAATGAAAACTTGAACTTTATTAGCTAGTGCTCTTGACCACACGTGCTTTTGGTCAGAATGAGTACCATCTGATCACGCAGGAATGGTCAACAAGCGTTTCTTCTTATAACAATGCGGAAAGAGAAAGCGATCAGTATTCGACAACTTAATATTCCGTATTAATGATAGGCGTGGTTTCAGTTTTTAAATAGTGATTCAATGTAATAAAGAGAAGAATATTTCGTCAAGATCCCATCAAAAAAACAAAAGTAAGAAACAGCGGAAATGGCCTAACCTAAAGGTTGAGATGTAGAAAATACAATTGGATCTCTTTTCTTTTTTCTTATTATGGGAATTGAATAACCTCAAGAAAGTTCAGAAATGTTAGCGGTGAAAGATCGTATGTAACAGAATATATTACTTTCTTCCTAACTCTAGAAAGAGAGCGGATGTGTCTCACTGTCGCGTAGAAATAAAGATTGGTAGTTATTACCTAGTATTAAGCAACACATGTTGAAAAAAATATGAATAGGTGATAGCATAATTATAAAAGGATACTATCATAAAATAAGCTGAAAAGAGAAAATATTAGAAAAGTTCATTTAAGTTAATTTGGATTGTAACATAATGATAGTCGAAAATGGTTTGACCTCCAGATTTCCGCAATTAAGTTCCTATAACTTACTTAACTAGGACTTAAAAAGATTATTTTGAAATGAATTAACGATTGTTGTTATTTGGTTCAACATCCTTACACATTCTACCTAGTTAGCTCACTCAGCTAGCGAAGTTACGTGGTGGCATTGGACCTTCGTTCCGCAATAAGTTTATGCAAACAATGAAATTTAGCAGTTATTTAAATCATAATACGAGGAGAAAATTAACCGATTTCATTTGTGTTTAAAAATAGTGATTTTCATTACACACTTTCCCAACTTAATCAAATTTTCACTTTTACGATAGTTAATTAAGGAGCCGAGTTCTGTGCTGTAATGCGGTATTGCATATCGAGGAGCGGCACTTTCCATTGCCTTAGTTGTTTGGGTCACTTATTACGTGATTTTAAAATGGATTCCTTTGCCCGTTCAGGTCTCTGGGTCATGAGTTACGTATTTTTATATAAATGCTCGCATGGCCGTGTTCGGAAGGGATACGTCAACTCGATATGGGCATGTGAACATTCATTTGAATGCCACTAAAAAATGATCCAGAGAACTATAATTCAGTGGAAAGCCTAGCTCCTTGTTAGGGAATCCCACTTTACAATACTGAATTCAGTCGCTTTTAATTAAGTGAAAGCGAATCCAGTATTATGTCGTCGAAATGGGAAAGGTCAATAATTATAGATGCTATCCAGCATTTCCATTTTATTAGTAGGCCAAGTTCAAACGCTCTAGTATATCGTCGGTTTGGAGGTAAAAGTTATAATTTTTGTGAAGATAAAAGTTTGTTGCTATTTACTTATACCTCAATTAAATTTATGCTTCATTATTAACAAAATTTTAAAAATATAATTAACTAATAAAGAAAAAATTTAACTTTGAATTAAAAAATTGTGACTACTCAACAGTTCGGAAAATCTTAGGTTTTAAAAATGGGTTATTATATGAGGATGTTACATTATAAAAGTAAGAGGTGATATGTAGCACTTTTCAGTGGAATTCACAAAAAATTTTTAGATAACAATATTCCAAGTTGGTTTTGAAGCATATCATCCCTTAGATGTTCTGAAGCAATCATTTTATCCATTGCCTAAATTTTTCGAATTCAAAGTATTGTTGTCTTCAGCGAAAATTTTGTTACATTGTCTTTAAATATTTAGTAATGAAGACTAGGTTCCTTTGAACCATTTTAAAAACTAATGGTAATTTATTTTATATATTTTCAATAGAGGAATATATCCTGTTTCTCCAAAATTAATAAAATTATCGATAATAATATTTTAGGAGCAAGATAGGTAAAAAACAAACAAAAAAAAATATGTATCAGTAATAATTCACTTCACTACTGGACAGTTTCTTATGTCAATGTCTATTTCCAACAGAAATGCACTTTGAGTAAAAGTTATCTTGTTTTTTTCTAACTAAGTATATTCAATAAAAGTTTTTATAAATTTTAATTGCTTTAATTAATTTAATAATTAAATTAAATATTTTAGGCTGTTTTGGCTTTGGCTCTTGTTGTGATGGTATCTGCTGCTCCAACCCCAGGTGGTGGTGGTGGCGGAAAACAGTAAGTTGTCACTTAAGTTTAAAATATATGAAGGCATATTATTTAAAGAATTATTTTTCTTTTAAAATGTTAATTAATTTTAGTTTTAGGGATGGTAACATGTTTACAATTCGTTTTTCACTTCTTAAATCTCTTCGAAGAGAAATTGGATATTATAGAAATTGGATACTAATTTGAATTTGAACAGAAAAAATATATAATGAAATTTCTTTGTTAAAATTTTAATAGTTTGTTTTAGTTATTTCAGGGATCTCATCATATGTAAACAGGACAGTGTGACATACAACGAAATAATCAGCAATTCTGATAAAATTACTTGATTTTTAAAAGAATTGATTTATACCAATCTAATTACTATGAAAACACAACTGACAATTATGCATTGACATTACGGAAGATACAGAAGTTCACAATTTGGTAGGACTGCTAGGGTATGAATAAGTAAAAAAAAGAAAGGTTGTAGATTATGATTTTTAATTAATTGATTTATATGAATATCCTATCGATCCTATTGATCCTATTGATTTATATGACTATCCTAAAAATTCTCGACCACTTGTTTCATTTTATTAAGTTGTATTTAATAAGTAATAATTTATAAGTTTTTAATTCTAGTGATATAAAAACTAAAAATATTTATCTGATATTTGTATATGTAATATTATCTTATCTAGATACCAAGATGAAAAATATGTGATCATGATATATTTTAAAAAATCAATATTAAACACTTTAATTTAAATAACATTATTGACATTTATTTTTTTCAGATAAAACAAATAATTTTAATAGGATATTCATATTTATATGAATATCCTATTAAAATTATTTGTTTTATCTGAAAAAAATAAATGTCAATAATGTTATTTAAATTAAAGTGTTTAATATTGATTTTTTAAAATATATCATGATTACATATTTTTCATCTTGGTATCTAGATAAGATAATATTACATATACAAATATCAGATAAATATTTTTAGTTTTTATATCACTAGAATTAAAAACTTATAAATTATTACTTATTAAATACAACTTAATAAAATGAAACAAGTGGTCGAGAATTTTTATTAATAAATCATTTGTAATCATTTTTATTAGTTTCAATATTAATAATAAATGCTTTATTTTTCAGCGTCCATTACATAATCCATGTCCCATATTACATCCATACAATTCACAAATACCATAAAGTGCCTGTTTACGTGAAGACTCATACCCATACAACCTATGAAGAACATGACGATCATGGACATGGATGGGATTGGTAAGTAGTTATGAATTATATTGGCAAATATCTACGTACCTAAATTATTAAATGCTTGCTTTCATATATGAAAGATAATATTATAAAAAAAAGTAAAAGATAATATTATTGAAGATGATGGGATATTGTAACAAGCCAAAGAAGTCAATATTGTCAATAAATAGATAGAAAAAAAATTTAAATTCATTCAGAAAAAGCTTGTCTAGCTACCCTATTTATTATTCATGTTATGAAATCCTTTCAACAAATCATCATTGAAAAACTTGGAAACCTAAATTATACTATCATAGATGTCTCGAATACATTGTGGCATTTTTGCCTGACTGATATTAAAAAATTGGAGAGCGTTGTAAAAACATATAAAGTAACTAGATAAAAAAACAAATATACTTGCTAATAATGTGATTAACATTGATTTAAAGGAGTTGGTTTATAAATTTCATTACTATTGATAGATGATTGAAAATTGATTTAAATTTTTTATATTTTATTTTCTCCCTACCTTTCCTGCCGGGAATACGGAAGCCAGCAAAATTAGCATACTATGATAGTAGGCATATATTGCCAATAAACATGTAAAGGCATTCAAGTATAGTCTTTGGTTCAGGTCCATATGTTTCTTGTTTGAGCTTAAGTCCCCAAGTTTGAGCTCACAATCAGTCTAGCGGCCTTCTTTTGAATTTATATTTGAATTCAGTCTTAATTGTATTTACTTAATTGAATAAAAAAAAATGTTATTTTGTTATATAATATTTTTATTTGTTTGTGTTTCAGAAGAAAACTACCAAAGCAGTATAAATACAAGCAATACCAATGAGACTGGTGTGTATCATAACCACTGTACATAGCGCATCAAGGTGCCACTTGACTGTATATCATGTTATATAAGTACAAATTAATGTATAAAGTCATCAGAAATCAAAAATCCATTTTGTTAATATTGTAATAATAACTGTAAAACAGTATTGTTTTTGTAATAAAATGTAAATCTAAGTCATAAAGTATACATTATTTCATTCAATTACCTACAAAATCGAATAAAATAACAGCATGCTAGAAGTGACCTCTACCTGAAATTAAACCAAATAAATTCCAATCTGAGAAGGATATCATTATTCCCTTGTGGACCCAAGAAATGATTTATGCAAAGCATCTGAATAAGTTAGATTGATAACATGTAGAAATAGTAGATACCTGCTCTTCTTGTTCCAGTTGGAGCAAATGTAGTTGAAACCATATAAACAGCAATAATCTTAAGTTGAGTATACTTTTTAATAAGAAATCATTTAAGGCATTATTTCAATGCATAGCATCTAAACCTCCAGCATTTTCTTTTCTTTAAATTAATAACTCAAAAAAATATCGACAAAGATTTTTCCATTGTCTATATAATGCTCATTATAGATTTTTTTAGGAATGACTATACTACTATACTACTTTTTTATCCATGGCTGTGTTAGTTGTGACAGAGAAGAGATAGATAAAACAAGTAGACACTCCTGTAAAAATGTGTAGTCATAATTATATTAAAATGTTCCAAGGTAGGAAGATTGATCATAAGCCTTCAAACACCTAATATCTTTATTCATAGATTGAGGTATCGGATAATTGGTCCATTAACAAAATTATTTTTTCAATAACAAAATATTTACATCATCTATTTAAAATTAGTTAACAATATATCATTAAACTATATAACTATTGTGAATAGATAATTATCACAATATTAGTTGATTTAAAATGATTTACATATTGAATTTCATTACCTTAATAAATTATTTTTCCTTTCTACATTACTACTACTCCTTACTACTTTATTACTTTCTACTTTAATTATTGGCCACTGGACAGTCCATTTTATTTTCCTTAAACTTTAAGTTTAATTCATCCTAAATTCTTTTGTTATGAACATACAAAAATCATTAATAAAAACTGGTATACAAGTTATAAGGGAGCAGGTTAGCTCAATGGGTAGGGTACTGTGCTAATAATCTCTAGGTCCTGGATTGGAGACCTGCTGTGTCAGATAAATTATTTATTATGTTATCAATCCAGTGGGATCAGGAGACCCTCCTGGAGCTCAGCCAGCCTCTATAAAGTGAGTACCGTTAATTGGGGAAAAAACCTGGTGATTAAGCGTGATCTCCTTGCACAACCGTTGGCCTAGAAACAGTGTGGTTCCGACCAAGTACTGAACCCAAGACCCTTCATGGGCTGCAGTGGTACAGGTGTTTTAATACACATTATAATTAATTTTAAAATATTATCTATTGATTACAGAGTAAATTAAATTAATATTAATACCTTGCATCTAACCACTGACTGACCTCTGTTCAGTCAAATACTACAATATCTAATCTTAATCTGTTATTTATATTATTATACTATTATCCTAATTGTTAATTATTTTATTTATTCAGTGTACCTCTATTTTATTAATATCAGTATAGTGACTATTGATATCTCCCATATCACTTTTAAAATTTAGTATCTTATTAATATTTTTTATAATATATGTTGCTTCAATATACTTTCTTCTATCTACCTATCTATCAGATGGCGCTACAACCCTGCGATGGGTCCTGGCCTCCTCAATGAGCCTCTGCCATTCGGCTCGGTTTTGGACAGCTGCCTTCCAATGAATCAATATGCTTTCTTATCCTATTATTTTCTGCTTTATCAATTATTACTGTCTTATTAAAATCAAAATGATGATTATATTTTATAAAATGGTTTGGAAGCGCTTACGTATTGATGTTTTTTTTTATTTTGGGTATTAGTCTTAAGTTGTTTGAGTCTAGTTTATAATTTTTGGGATATCTCTCCAGTATAGTATTTATCTGAACAATCCTTACAGTTTATTTTATACACCACATTTTGTCTATCGAGTGTTTTTATTTTATCTTTAGCATTAATAATGTATTTTTCTAATTTCCTCAAATTTTCATGTTCATAATATGTAAATGCCTTTTTTATATGATTAGTTAGCCTGGGGATATATCTCAATCTTTGATAATTATATTGGTTTACCAAGTTGTTATTTATTTTATTGGTTACAATTTCTGTTTTTCTTTTATTATCATTAATTTTTGGGAAATATTCATTTTTTTTTATTCTTTTCTTTTTTATATTTAGTTTTATTATTTTGGTTACTATTCATAATTATATTTTGTTTGGTTACAATATTATCATTTGATTTTTCCAATTTGTTAATTTTACTATTCCATAACGTATTAATTAATCTATTAGGGTATAAATTACTGGTTAGTATTTTATAGACTTTATTCTTAACCTCCTTCAAATATTCTTTATTAATTAATATTGCTTTATTAATTTTCTAGCAGTATTTATTATTTAATATTAGGGGTGGTTGGATTGATAGTTCATGATTATATTATGGAATTTAAAAAACAAAACAATAAAATTGACAGATAAAGAATAAATGAAGGAAGTTAAGAATAAAGGCAATGAAACATTAACCAGTAATTTTTACCCTAGTAAAGTTCCAACAAAAAACCCAGAAGATTTGATACAGAAAAGCTAAGATCAGAAAAGCAAAGAGTTCACTGAAAAGCTTGAGTGTTTGAACCCACAGAGTTGGGAACAATTAAAACAGGTCCTATTTGAAACAGCACAGGAGACAGTCCCACTAACAAAACAAAGGAAACATTTCACCACGGACAGTTTTCGCAGTGCGTTTCCTCGCATTTGAGAAATTCGTCAAGTAATCTTCATTCTTATATGAGCTCCATCTTTCCCAGATGAGTTGTTTTTGTCTTATGGCCTCATCACATTCACTGATCCACCAGTCATGTTTCCTTTGTTTTGTTAGTGGGACTGTCTCCTGTGCTGTTTTGAATAGGACGTTTTAATTGTTCCCAAGTCTGTGTGTTCAAACACTCAAGCTTTTCATTAAACTCTTGGTTTGATCTTAGCTTTTCGGTATCAAAACTGCTGGTTTTTTTTTTTTTTTGAACTTTCTGGTACTTCTAGGAATGAGCTTCGCTTTGATCTTGGAGAGATAATGATTGGAATCCAGATTGACACTTCTCAAAGCTTTACATTCTGGATCTCTCAGTGTTCTATCCGTGCGATAGCGACGTGATCGATCCGGAACTCTCTAAGGTTAGGTTTGAGGAAATCCAAGTTTTCTGCTTCCTGGGACTAGGATTGCTCAGCATAACCTCTTCGAAGTTACGTGCTGGATTTGGAGTGAAAGAGTAATTATGAATAGTAATCAAAATAATAAAACTAAATATAAAAAAGAAAAGAATAAAAAAACTGAATATTTCCCAAAAATTAATGATTAATGATTTACTCGACATCCATACATCAGTACTTGCAAACAGAATTAAGATTAGATATTGCCGTATTTGACTGGACAGAGGTCAGTTAGTAGTTAGATGTAAGATAGCTTAGTTGTACATAAGGTATGAATATTAATTTAATTTACTCTGTAAAATCAATAGATAATATTTTTAAATTATTTATAATGTATATACAAGTTTTTGTTAATGATTATAATATGTTCATAACAAAAGAATTTAGAATGTATTAAACTTAAAATTAAGGATAAGTGGCCAACAATGTATTTGTAGAAAGGAAAAATAATTTATTAAGATCATGAAATTTAATATGTAAATCATTTTAAATCAATTAACATAGTGATAATTATCTATTTGCAATTTAATTTTTATATAGTTAAATGATGTGTTGTTTACTAATTTTAAATAGATGATGTAAATATTTTGTTATAGAAAAATGGATTTTGATAATGGAAGAATTGTCTGAAACATGAATCTATGAATAAATATGTTAGAAGTTTGAAGGCATCTGATCAATCTTCCTACCGTGATACATTTTAATATAATTATCACTATACATTTTTATAGGAGCGTCTACTTGTTTTATCTATCTCTTCCCTGTCACAACTAACACAACCATCGATAAAAGAAGTAGACACTCCAGTAAAAATCTATAGTGAGTTATATTATAAGTTTTTTCGTATTTGTATGTTTATTCATTAACCGCAACCCCAACCAAGCTTCTTCTACATATATTTACCATTATCAGCCATACTCTCACTATAATGAACATTATAAATTTATTTATCAATCAATGACGATATTGTAAGATTGAAATGTATGACAAATAGGAGTAAAGAAAAATTTGATGTTCTGATGAAGAGAATAAGATCCCAAAACATCATCATTGAAATGTTATCTTAGTTAGTGAAAAATAAATCAAGTAAAGGAAGTCCTGCTCACTAATAAATAGCGAAAATAGAAATCATTATATTATCTTTGTTGTATGGAATGCTTTTTCATAAAATCTAATTTGAATTATTTGAGCACATTATTTATACCTTTAATTTTTAAAACTACATACCCGAGATACTAATACAATAAAAGTAGCAGGATATAAAAATAGCTCTTGCAAAATAGATACTAGAAGTCATATCAAGAAAAGTGTTGGAATGTGAGGCAATTAAAAGAGGACTCCAGATTAATGAGAGAAAGAGAGAGTAAATGAGGAGTGCTCAGAACCCTCCACCAAGGCCACATTCTATTAAAATTAATGATCATAGTTTTCCAGTTCCAGTTCAAATACCTTGGAATGCTTGTCACAGAAAATTGAGCACCGTAAAGAAACCGAGGCTAGAACAGCAGCAGGAAATTGTTGCTACTTTGAAGATCTCAAGGTGTTAAGCTCTAAAGGGGATTTCACAGAGCGGCAAGGTGATCATTTATAAAACCATTATTAGCCCAGTAGTCACCTATGGAAGTGACTGTCGATAGCTACATAAGCCTGCGAAATTTGGGTTGTGACATGTTTTTAAACTTTTGATAATTGATTTCTATGTATTTTTTAGCACTGAATCCGCATATGACCTTCATTTTTTCCCCATCATGTCAGGATTTTGGAAATAAATATATCGCAAATATGGAAGAAAATTATTTTCTCTGTACCTAAACCAGGAGTATGAGGTGCCAGTTGCTAGTAGGTACTTCTCTAGCCTGAACCAAGGAAATCTGAATTTTCTTTGGTCACATATAAGTCCCAAACCGAATCGATTAGCTCAAACTATTAAAAAAGCCATGAGATTGCATAGAAAGAGTCAAAAAAACAAAACAAAAAAAAGTAAATTTTAATTCTCTTATAAGAGAAAAACGTTTAGAGTTTATTTTGAAGCCTCATATTTACACATTTTGAATTTGGCGTCTGCGAAAAATCCTCACTTGATGGAAGAAAATGAAGGTCATTTTTGGATTCAGTCAAAAATTACATAAGAATCAATTAACAAAAACTAAATAACATAACCATCGCATACTAGTGAAGAGCAGTAGTGCCAACATTAACTTAACTATTATGAAAACCAAATCAAAGTCCCACTACAACTTTTTGAGTGGGCAGTAGAAAACATTAACAACTTAGACCTTGCATTTTCAGTCCAAAAAATATTTGTGAAAAGGAATTGTCAAAATCTCCTGATAAACTTAAATTAGCAGACATATCATGCTATATCACTGGTGTCTATACAGCAAACTGGTGGCTTGTGTACGTTTTATGAAAAATTGAAGAACTTGAAGTAAAAATAAGTTTTCTTAATTCATCTGGGTCCTCTAAATCATTCTTTTATCCAAGGAATTATTTTATGGGCTTTATTAATGGATGTTCTGAGGAAAGTGAATCCTACAACCCCTACTGGAAGAACTTATGTTCTACTTATTAGTTGAATCATTATTCACATCTGTGTTCATGTTTATTTTCATGAAAAATTCAATATTAATATCGCTGTGATAATTAATATGAATACAGAGTTGAATTAATGAAAATTGAGCTTTAGTCTTCAATTTTTGGTTTGCTATTTTTAATAACCCTTTGTAGTCAGCCCAGAAAAAAAAAAAAAATTAAGCTCCCTCCCCTCAAAATTCGAGGTTTTACATTTTAAGATACACAGAATCCAAATACCAAATAAAAAAAGTCCGCCCAGGGCTTTTTTTTTTATCAATAAAGTCATTATCAAGCCAAATTTATATTTTATCCTCTGATTCACAACAACGCTAACTATATCTAATTAATAATTAGGTACTGATTAAGTAACTATTAATTACCTATACTTTTAAATTAGGTTTTGAGAAATTTTGTGTTATTTCAACCTGCATAGTGCTGAATATTGTAGGAAAGAGAATGAAAAATGCTGTGAAATGGTTCCTATCCCAGGTCACTAGCTAAATTAGGAAACATTCTTCAGTATTTCCAAAAATTGTCTTTCCCTATTTTTGGGCCCATTCATGAAAACTTTATACGAAGTAATTCAAAAACGAGTTGACATATCTCAGCAAAATATAATATTTATCAAAGTTTATACTAGCACCTGTGTCAAATTTCAATAAAATCTGAGATTTTGAGGTCTGAGTTCCATGTGCAGAGCTCACATGGAATGGCCCATAAACTCTATTCATGTGTTGAATAAATTATTTATATAAATGACAGTCAGTGATTGTCAATTCTTAAACATTGCCTACGCTGATGTTCCACAACTAAAATGATGAACACCAAAATATAGTTGGTAACAAATAAAAGCAGAGATAAAATATCAATCTATTATTTTATGAAAAACGAGACTTTCACAGATATTCAGCATAAACATAAGACACATTACTTTTGTTGTGAACTTTCATAATTTTACACAAACACAAAGTAAACTTTATAAGAAATATGATCAAGCAGTTGCATATTGTATTAGTTAAAATAAATAAATAATAAATAGAGTTTAAAAATAAATAAAGTTTCAATTTCAGTATTCGATTATAAAAAAAAAAGGTTCACTTCTGATTGTTTATATAGAGTTCATATTCACTTTGGCCTGGTTTATATAAAGAGCAAAGACCACGAAGACGGATTATACTCAGATCATGTAATATGTTGAACTTAATATTTCGTGCTGCACTATTTGGTAAATAAACACATTTTTTATTCATTTATTTAATTAACAAAATGTATTTTTACAATAATAATCATCATCAGTAGTTTTATTTAATTACAACATGGAGTAAATAATAACTGTATACTAAAAAAAATAAACTACTCAATATAAATGAAACCAAATATTATCTATGAATATTGCAGATTAATTTTTTAATTTTTCTATCCACTAGGTAATTTTATTAGTTCAATTATTAAATGAAATTTTCTTTTTCATATTATTTTATCATTCTAAATATTCTTTAAACTACCTTTTAATTATAATTTTATTTATAAACTTAATAGTTTAAGACCACCATATCTTCAACTTAAAAATTCCTTTACTCTTTATTAATATGAAAACTTACAGCCTATATGTGATCCAACAAATAAATAGTTGATACATCTCATTCAAAATTAAGCTAGTGCAAAAAATATCAAATTGAATGAACATTAACTACTACAATTTGTTATATTCTTAGAGTGTGATTGACACAATCCATTGAAGGGTTTGGGGCAAGAATGTGACGTCACAATTTGGTAGAAAATAAGTATTTTGTGCAAAACATTACTTCGTTTCTTTATATAGCTGTTTATTAAGTTAATTTGGGTATATTCCATGAGATAGTCGTAATATATCATGGAATGCACCCAAACTAACATAATATAGAGCTATACAAAGAAACAAAATAATGTTTTGCAAGAAATATTCATTTTCCTATAAATTATGGCTTGTCACATTTTTGCCCCAAGCCTTTCAATTATACTAAAATGCATTTGACAATAAAAACAATAATTATTACAACACAAAATAAAAGAAGGAAAAAAAGTGATAAACAAAAAATAAAAATAATTCTCTTGACAAATTACTGAGAGAGTACTAAATTCAATCCTGGAATTTCTGGCACTTTATTTTGTAATTTCAAATAAAATCTTCACTCTTAATAACAAAAAGTACATACATATTTACAAACTAGTTCTTTTAAAATTTTATGTAACAAAACAATTCTATTTCATTATTAAAAAAAAACAAAAAAACAAGCTCCATAATTTATCGTCAACTGTATGCGTAAAGCAGAACATTTTGTAAAAATAAAACAGTTATTCAAAGAAAATAAATATCAATCAAATAGTGGTTCAGATTGAAAAACATATTACTAGTGAACATGGCTCGAGTTACCAGTTACTTAAAATTACCATTTAGATCCTTTCTTTTTCTTTCTTTGAGGTAGCTTACTACCACGAGGCTTTATTTCATCTGAAACAGGCTCGACTAGTTTTTCTTTATTCGCTTTTGGATTAATTTTAGACATGTCATACTGATCACTTGCAGCACTAGCGGCTCCTTGTGATCCTTTCCCAATATCGCTTTTATTCCTGCGATCTTTTTTACGTTTGTAATTAGATCTTTCACGTCTAGGAAGCCATCTTTCAGGATCAGGAGAAACAAGAGGATCGTAGTTTTTGGGTAATCTTTTCCTTTTCTTTTTATTGTGGGATTTGGAAACTTTCTTAAGAAAGGGTGTTCCAGGAGATTGATCCATTTTTGCAACTTTCTTAATGGCTTTTAATCCCATCATCCAACTAGAGGACTCTAAGTAATCAACATCAAGATGAGGGGTAAGATTAACTGCATCAGTTATCTTATCACAGTAGGTATATGCTTTTCGGGGATCTACTTTAGCATAAGCTACTGTTAATTTTGATAACACAGAAATATCTTTTGGTTTTATCTTCAGTAGTTCTTCAAGGCAAGAAGCTGCAAGCTTTGGTTGTCCAGATTTCAAATGTAAATCAGAAGCATGTTCCCACAATGCAGTTAAGTTCCCTACATTACTTTTATTTTCTTTGTTCCACTCAACTGCTTCCTGTAATACTTGAGATGCTCCAGAAGTGTTTCCTAAGGCCACCATAATGGTAACTAATGCACTAACAATTCCTGGCCGAAACATATCTTTCCCTAACAATTTAAGTGTTTCACATGCTTTATCATATTTACCCATATTTAAGTAAAGTTGAGCTATAGCAAAAACCATCTTTAAATTTTTCCCATTACTGACTTTCAAATGAGTTTCAAGCACCTCTATGGCAGAAGTCAAATCTTTGTACTTCATATGAATGGCAGCTTTCAAGAAAACTATGGCTTCCAAACTTTCGGGATGTTCCTTAATAAACTTGTCACAAACGCTCAATGCTTCTTCCTTTGTTTGAGCAGTGATTGCAGTAACATGAGTTATATTATTTTCAATGATCCTTTTTTGAACATTAGATAGTTTAGAAATAACAGCATCGCTTTGAAGGGTTTTCATTCTCTTTTTGAGTTCAAAAACATTTTTATTTTTTTGAGAAGCCAGGAGATTATTATTAAGTACAGCAATTATACTTTTATCGCCAGGCCCTTTGTCAAGAATCATTTTGTAGGCACTTAAGGCCTGACTCTCTTTGCTTTGAAAATGTCTGCAACATGCAATTTGAGCTTTAACAGAATTAGTTTCCTCGTCGATCTCTTCTTGTGGTGTGTCCTCTTCCAAAGCTTCAAAACAGGCTTTCTCTGCACTTATTAAATGTTTTTCAGCTTCTGCAAACTTGTGTTTATACATTAAGTAACAACCGGTATTGAACATAACTTCATAGGCTTCTTCTTGAAGATTATTTTCATCAATGATGGAAAAGATATCTATATCCTGACCACAATTAACAAGATTTGCTACTGTGGCAGTCAAGTTGGTTTTACGCTCATCATCATATTCATCAGCTGTACTCTTAATAATAGTCTTATATAAATTATAGCATTCATCATAAGTCTCTAAACGATAAGCTATCTGAGCTTTCAGCTCTAAAAATGGTAGTTTATTTTTGTCTGGTGAAGATTCCATAACTTTTAGAGCTTCATCTATTTTGTTTAAACGATACAAAGAATAAGCTTTTTCATAAATTGCTTCCTTAGCCAACTCAGGGTGTTTTGAACATGCCATTAACACATCTTCAAATTTGTCTAAATTTATCAATGCAACAATTTTACATTGGAAAGCTTTCAATTCACCACTGTAAGTGTGTAAAACTTTATTTGCAGTTTTCACAATTTTGTCATACTCGTTTTTTGCAATATGCCTGTTGATAGCACTATAATATGCATTGAGAGTACTGTTTTGGGCCATTATGATGTAAGTGTTAGACAAAAATTTAAACAGACTTTCTGGAAGGCAATATATTTCAGTTGTTTCAACTCATCCTAACTAAACAGTAACACTACTAACAAAAATAAGTTTTAAATGAAAGAAGTCTAAACGAAAAAAAATATGAATTCACGCACTCACAACAAAATAAGAACAGCTAACCAGTAAAATATGGAAAACATACATGCCAACGTCAAAGAACCTTCGTGAAGGTTATTCATGGCATGTTGACAGTGATGAACATTTCCTTAAAAATAATATTGCTCCAACTAGTCATTAATGATCTCAATAAAGTAACAAACAAATTCGTAAAAATGCAATAGTTACTATATTAAATGGAAAACATAATGCTCTAAATTTTCAAAATAAAGCAGTCAGAAAGAATTTCCTTTCTTTTTTCGGAAGGAAATTTCTTATATTGGACAATCAAAGAAGATTCGCTATGAAATACATTATTAATTATCAAGAATTGAAAACAAAACCTAGCAATGATAGAATGTCAAAGCAAGAGACGGCTCCTGGCTCTATCTATCCATTCCTGCAGGAATAAATTAGTGAAGAACGAGGTTAATTTAAAATCTATGATTTCCATGGGTCTTCATCAATTTAGAAGGTTATTACGTGCTCAAAATTGATGTAATGACAAAAAGTTAACCGGAACTTAGAAACTTCAACTTTTTGAGCAGCATTGAAGTCAATGTATAGGTGATAATTTAAAATCAGTGCTTATTAAATCGGAAATATTTGATAAAGTGGTCAATGCCATTACAGACAATGCTACAATTATGAAAAAAACTGTACTGAACACCTTAGCAACTACCAGGGGTATTTGCATGTACCCTTAATTTGAGTGTTAATGAAGCTATTAATAATAATGAACAAGTTAAATTGTAATTAGAAAAATGTAAAACTTCAGTGACATACTTGAAATAATAACTACAGCTGAAACTTGTTAGGAAATTACTAGTGCAACTTGGAACTTAAAAATTCTTAAAATAATACCCAAAGTCCCAACAAGATGTAATTCTCAAATTTATATTATCAAAAGACTTCTTGAATTAAAAACATTCTTATCAGTAGCCAGGAGGGAGGGAGGGAAAGATCCTCCTGGCTATTGATTATAGTGTTTTTAATTCAAGAAGTCTTTTGATAATATAAATTTGAGAATTACATCTTGTTGGGACTTTGAGTATTATTTTAAGAATTTTTAAGTTCCAAGTTGCACTAGTAATTTCCTAACAAGTTTGATGCTGTAGTTATTATTTCAAGTATGTCACTGAAGTTTTACATTTTTCTAATTACAATTTAACTTGTTCATTATTATTAATAGCTTCATTAACACTCAAATTAAGGGTATATGCAATCACCCCTGGTATTTGCTAAGGCGTTCAGTACAGTTTTTTTCATAATTGTAGTATTGTCTGTAATGGCATTGACCACTTTATCAAATATCCCCCATTTAATAAGCACTGATTTTAAATTATCACCGCCCAGAGCCCTGTGCCATAGTAAAATTAAATAAATGATTTATATATTACAGACAAACTTATAGTTTTAGGGGAGTCACCTTTTTCTCTTTGGAGGTATCCCACACCTCCCAAATCGCTCTACAACCCTCCCTAACCATGGGGATTCCCCTATATTGTATCACCCACGGCCCGGGATATATTATCTATATTGTCCGCTATTGTCAGTAGCCATAATATTCCTTACCCTAACTCCAGAATTTTTGACATCCCATGAATGGAAAATCTTGGAAGAATATGTCCCGCTCTTTGACTAATATCTACATTTAATGACAGAAGAACTATTGGAGAAAATTACCCTAGTATGTCAATGATTATTATTCTTGTTTGAGAACTGCAGTACTCATTGAAAAAATGTCTCCCTGTTTATGAAGTGAATCAGAATTTAAAAAATAATGTCACTGATATAATCCCAAGAAGATTCGGGATTTTAGAAAAAACAACAATTGGAGCCAAATAAAGTTTTTTTGGAATTCCACTTCCAAAAACAAGCATTTGGATTGGAATCAAATGCTGTTTATGCCCAAAATGGGTTCAAGAAGAATTTGTACTTTAAAAACAATAAAATTTAAAATCTAAAGAAACAGATGAACACAAAACATTAGTTTGGCACAAAAAGTGTCAACCAATTTCCATCTTTATGACCGGAAATAAATTTCACTACCATTAAGGCTAAATCTCACCGACTTTTAGTTAGATTTAGTAAGATCGACATTCAATCAACATATCATTCAATTCAAAGGAAGAAAACATTTTTTTATTGTAAAGCTATTATTATTTTAAATGTGATTTTATTACTTATAAAACCTTATGTTATCAGATTTTTTTATTAATTGTCATTTCTTTTAGAAACAGGATCAAAATCAAAACTTGTCAAAACGGCAATGAAGCTTCACATTTTTTCATTTTTCCTTAATATCCGATTTTATTAACAAATGACGTTTTCACACAATAATTTCACTCTTGTTAAAATGTTTTCGTAGTGAACTTGGTTTCACACGCTTGAAATTGTCATGACAACGAATACAGAATTACTTATTTTAAAAAAAATAGTTTTTCTCCATTTTTAGTCGTTTTTTCCCCGAAAAAAATAGACTATTGCATTGGGTCGAAGGTCGGCGGTGAGCGGCGGGACTGCGATTTCTATCCGTTTCATAACCCCTAGAGCACGATTATGGAAAATTTGGAGATGTCTGATATATATTTATATATATATTTTTATCCCGCTACATTTGAGCACCTCCAGCGGCCCCCTTTGGGTCAAATGAGCTGAAATTCGGTGTGTAGGGCTTTCTTCAAGGCAGAACGATACCATTAAAGAATGGGTAAATTCCAGTCAAAATTTCGGTATGCTTACCTGATATTTCGGCGTTTTTTAAGTTTTGCGCATCGCTACAGCTCCACCATATTAGTTTATAGGACTGAAAATTTGTATGTGAATTGAGTTGGTGTCGGGGAAGTATCCTTTGGGGGTCTCGACTTGGTTCCCCCACCCCCCTGGTTTTCCGAATTTTTAAAACATTTGCGCACCTTTAAAGCCCCTCCAAGTTGATTTAGGGAGCTCAAAGCCTGTTGCATTCGAAAGGAAATTAAATTAACTATAAAACAAAAGAAATTTCATCGAAATCGAACGGCTATTAGCAAAGATAAGGCTATTTCAACTGTTTCAATGCCTTATTAGTCGTTTTTTCCCCGAAAAAAATGTGGCATTTCCGGTAAATTGCCATTTCACATTTAAATTTCGGTATGTCAGGTGACTGCCTTTTGTGGGAAAATACGACTTTAGTGACGGAATTCTACTGCTCACGAGTAGATGAAATTTGGGCGAGCTGGCGCATTTTTTTGAGCAGCCAATCAGAAGCCAGCATTTAGTCACGTGACCTATGGCGGGAAATTTGAATTTGAATTTTTGCCTCGACCCTACCTTAACCACCACGTGGTCTCACCTCGACCTAACCTTAACTATTAGGCAACGCCCCTTTTTTAGTCACGTGACCCTTATGCACCGCCCCTTTTTAGTCACGTGATCCAGTCACGTGACCCGCAACGCATCCTGGTCTACGCTCCGCCCGCATATTTTAGTCAGTGATCCAGTCACGTGACCCATGGAACCTCCTGAAATATGCTCCGCCCACAAGATTTACCCCCTCCACCCATTGAAGGGTTAGGTACCCACGTTATAGAGCATGAGTGTCCCGGCCTCCATTTTGTTTTTCTTACACCGCCATTTTGTTTTTCTACTGTTGGAGAGACTTGAGGTTTTGTTGAAGGGTTAGGTACCCATCTTATAGAGCATGAGTGTACCCGGCCGCAATTTTGTTTTTCTACTGTTTGAGAGACTTGAGGTTTTGTTGAAGGGTTAGGTACCCACCTTATAGAGCATGAGTGTGCCCGACCTCCATTTTGTTTTTCTTACACCGCCATATTGTTTTTTCTACTTTTTGAGATACTTGAGGTTTTGTTGAAGGGTTAGGTACCCACCTTATTGAGCATGAGTGTGCCCGACCTCCATTTTGTTTTTCTTACGCCGCCATTTTGTTTTTCTACAGTTTGAGAGACTTGAGGTTTTGTTGAAGGGTTAAGAAAAACAAAATGGAGGTCGGGCACACTCATGCTCTATAAGGTGGGTACCTAACCCTTCAACAAAACCTCAAGTCTCTCAAAAAGTAGAAAAACAAAATGGCGGCGTAAGAAAAACAAAATGGAGGTCGGGCACACTCATGCTCTATATCGTGGGTGCCTAACCCTTCAACAAAACCTCAAGTCTCTCAAAAAGTAGAAAAACAAAATGGCGGCGTAAGAAAAACAAAATGGAGGTCGGGCACACTCATGCTCTATAAGGTGGGTACCTAACCCTTCAACAAAACCTCAAGTCTCTCAAAAAGTAGAAAAACAAAATGGCGGCGTAAGAAAAACAAAATGGAGGTCGGGCACACTCATGCTCTATATCGTGGGTGCCTAACCCTTCAACAAAACCTCAAGTCTCTCAAAAAGTAGAAAAACAAAATGGCGGCGTAAGAAAAACAAAATGGAGGTCGGGCACACTCATGCTCTATAAGGTGGGTACCTAACCCTTCAACAAAACCTCAAGTCTCTCAAAAAGTAGAAAAACAAAATGGCGGTGTAAGAAAAACAAAATGGAGGTCGGGCACACTCATGCTCTATAACGTGGGTACCTAATCCTTCAACAAAACCTCAAGTCTCTCAAAAAGTAGAAAAACAGAATGGCGGTGTAAGAAAAACAAAATGGAGGTCGGGCACGCTCATGCTCTATAACGGGGGTACCTAACCCTTCAACAAAACCTCAAATCTCTCAAACAGTAGAAAAACAAAATGGCGGTGTAAGAAAAACAAAATGGAGGTCGGGCACACTCATGCTCTATAAGATGGGTACTTGACCCTTCAAAGGGTCACGTGACTAAAAACGGGCGTCGCATAGAGGTCACGTGACTAAAAAGGGGCGTGGCCTAATAGTTAAGGTTAGGTCGAGGCAAAAATTCAAATTCAAATTTCCCGCCACAGGTCACGTGACTAAATGCCGGCTTCTGATTGGCTGCTCAAAAAAATGCGCCAGCTCGCCCAAATCTCATCTACTCTCACGGATTTTTTTTTTCTCTTATGGGGTGTATTTCGAAATATTATAAAATTATTTTATTAATGAATAAATTAAGAATGTATTAAACGTAGGGTGATGTGGGTAAGTGCACACTAAATTTTAAGAAGTTTGACTTTAAATGACTGTAAATTCTTTATTTTTGAAGCTAGAATTTTCTCTATTTTTTAAAAATGCCCCTGAGACGGTAATGCCATGTATATTTTATTCAAGCCCACGTTCCAATCACGTTAATTTTCATGGGATTGATAATTCTATGAATACTCCCTAGTGCGCACTTGTCCCACAATTGCTAATGCTTTACACCCTAAGGCCAAAAATGTTTCTCCCGACCAGTACCTGCCTCTACCCTTTCAGCTAATTGCTCCCAACCCTCCAACCCTTTGGCGTGAAATTTTTATTTTAATAATTAGACGACTTTTTCTTTATTTTTTTAACCAAAATAATCTACACATCTACCGCTGAAGCTGTATAAAACCTTTTTTTTTTAAATTCAAATTCTAAAACTCTTTTTTAATATTTAAATATTGTTACTACCCTTATTTGACAAATTACAATCTCCAAACATAGTTATTGGCAATTATATGTTAATAAGGAGTAAGTTTTAATTTATAGAACGAAAATCGGACATTTGGTTTCAAAGAAAATTTAGTTGTAAATTTTCCTAATTTTGAAGCGCGAAGGGTTGGCCATAAAATGAACTTATATGATGAATAACAGTTTATTCATTCTAATTTATTCTTAAGAGTTTGTTGCCATAGGATTCCTACTGATGTAATCATCGAAAAGAGTTAAAATTCACATGAGATTCACATTTTACAATCTTCAGTGACAACTATGAAAGTGAACCTTAATTGAATAAATACATTGAAAAAAAAAAGAACATTCATTTTATCTTATTATTATTATTATTTCACGACGCTACAACCCGGTGACAGGTCTTGGCCTCCTCCAACCGCTTCCTCCAATCGTCACGGTCTTGTGCCGACGCCTTCCAGTTTCTGACTCTAAGGATGCTGTAAGCATCTCCTGCCACACCATCTGACCACATCAGTCTTGGTCTCCCTCTCCTCCTTGTCCCATGGATTTGCTGTGTCAGCAGTATTTTGGGCATCTCTTCATCCACCATCCTGGCGATATGCCCTGCATATCTTAAGCGCCTCAACTTCATTGATCTGACAACTTCTGCATCCCCAAAAGCGACATATAACTCTTGGTTCGTGCGTCGCCTCCAATTTTCTTCAATCTTTACTCCTCCAAAGATGCGGCGGAGTACTTTTCTTTCAAAAATGAGGAACTCCTTTTCGGCATCCTTAGATGTTGTCCAATACTCCGATCCACAAAGAAGTGCAGAGCGCACCAACGTTTTATAAAGATGAAGTTTGGTCTGCCTTAAAAGGATAAGTTTACTCAGCTGTTTGCCCAGCCCAAAGTAGCATTTTTAGGCAGTGGATCACCAATCCACTGCGATCAGAGGATCACCTCTTTCTTATCTCAATATCAGGATTATTATTCTGAGTGACCACAGATCCCAGGTATGTAAACTCCGACTTTTTCAAAGTTATGAGGTCCAATAGTAACTGTCTCAACTGGCTTAGGAGTCTCTTCTGTCACGATTAACTTCCAGTCCAAGTCTGTTTGCTTTAGTCTCCAGTGCCAGAAAAACCTCAATCACTGCCTGAAGAGAGCGTCCCACATTGTCTACATCATCAGTATAGGCCAACAATTGGACAAGCCTCGTTAATATATTTCCTTGTCCTATATCTCGTCCAGATAAGCCGGCGTCTCTTAGAGCCTTCTCAAGTGCCAGATTAAATTGTATCTTACAAAATTAGGTCCTTAGTTGTCTCGGTGTTAATCTACCACCAGGTTTTTTTTTTAAATGTTTACGGTAAGTGGAACCTTCGGAAGTTGTTCTTCATAATACTTTGTAATTTATATTTATCCTTGATAGTTTTCTATTTTTTAAGTGCAAGTCCGCACTTGCCCCGACTAAACATGATATTAGGGATAAGTGCAGACCTCTATTTTAGGGCAACTAGATATAGTGTGCACTTGCCCTTTCTACTAATGCTTTGAAGGGACAACTGCGGCAAATACACAAATTCGCGGTCAAAGTCATAATAATTTCCATAGCCTTATAAACTTATCCAATAGTGATTTAATTAATTAGTTTTGAACATTGTGTACCATTGATTAAATATGTTAGAAAATCTTATACAAGCCGGCTTTCCATCCACCGCCAAAAGAAGACAGCGCAGTTGAAAAAAGTGATGTCTACGGGTTAATGCTTAACAAGATAGACATGGTGGGATGGTTTTTTTCTGACGATTTTTTTAATTACAATATCTACAAATAGTTACATGTCAAGCCACGGAAGTTGTGACGAAGACGAGAGTGCCAATCTATTAACCAATCAATCAATTTATTAACTGTAGTATTAAATCGGAAAACACTAAATATCATTATATAGTTGGCTGTATAGATATATACCAAGATTGGAATTCATTAAAGATAGAGAGGGAAATTTGATAGGAGATAAAAGAGCTGTTCTGGAAAGATGGAAGCAGTTCTTCGTAGAATTACTCAATCCGAATTCCCTATTTACCAACTAGTAATCGATAAAGAAAAAATATCCCTTGATAAAAGAGACTTAGCAGAAATGGTAAAAGAAGAAATACCACCCGACAGGGAGGATATAGCAGAAATAATTAGAGCACTCCGTAAAAACCGAGTTCCTGGAATAGACAGTATTCCGAAAGAGGTTTTGAAATACGCTGGTGAGGAAATATATAACCTTAAATTTAATGTACGGATGGAAATGAGGATGCTACAGGGAGGCAGTTCCTTATCCAATACATAAGAAGAAAGATAGAATAACCTGTCAAAACTATCGAAATATCGCCTTTCTGCCCAATGTCTACAAGGTTCTTTCAGTTGCAATAAACAGAAGAATCATGACGTGAGCAGAAATAAATATTGGCGAATACCAAAGTGGCTTCCGGTCAAGAAGAAGTACGGCTGATCATATCTTCTCCATTCTACAAATATTAGTGAAGACATATGAAAACAATATTGATCTCTATCACCTCTTCATAGATTTCTGCTAAACAGACGACAGTCTCAATAGGAATGAACTGCTTAAAGTTATGACAACACTTTGGGGTCCCGGAAAAGCTGGTCGGATTAACTGCGATGACCCTAGAAAACACTAGATGTATGGTGAAGATCCAAAACTCCCTATCAAAGGAGTTTTAGATAGACATTGGTTTACGCCACAGAGATCCTCCATTCCCTATATTATTCAATATTGCACTAGAACAGAATTTGTATATTGGAGAGGCATTGTTGAGGAGGCCAAGGTGAGCATTGTTGAGGTCCTTCAAGGGCTGAAAGTAAGTAATGACTTTTGCTAACGTTGTTTATCTTTGTTTTTTGTCAGTGAACATTTCTGTAATTTCGTTTATCATTCATTTATACATTTTTTAATTCTTTATTATTGGTGTGACCCATACACGCAGTAATAGGAACAAATAAATTAATTCGGCGACAAATAAAGTATTCCAGACGCAAAGTTTATTTTTTGCAATAAATTTCCAATGGACTTTCTCAACGCGATATTTAGTAGAAACAAGTTATATATGTATTAAATAAAATCGGTATGTTGTAATTTGGTAAAAAACCTCGGTTTTGTACCAATTATTAGGTCTTACTTACCAAACTCCAATATCATGCATGGGGTATCATTGGATTCAGAATTTCACGGTGCATACCCGAATCGTGTTCTCAGTTCTTAATTTTGTATCACAAATAAATAAAATCGACACAAAGATCATTAGATATATTTTATGCTGGTAAGATGTCTTTTTCAGACGAATTCTGTATCAATTAATAAAAGGAAGGTACTGTTTGAAAGAGAATTTAACCGAGAATCTGCACGTGCAACTAAAATTATTGTAGATACTTTTAAATTTTTAATTAATTAAAAACCAAATATTTTACTAAAATTAGTCTGTTTTGGATGGGTTTCCAGATTACTATTATCCTATCTTAACATATTAATAGCCAAAAGCTCAAAACCGATTTTGTATCAAATAAAAGATACCACACTTCAATGTCATGTATGGGGTATCATTGGATTCAGAATTTCACGGAGCATATCCGAATTTCATACTCAGTTTTATTATTAACTTCAAAGCAAAAAAAAATCATCGAAATCGAACCAGGATTCAAAAAGATATAGCGTATTTATTATTGTAGTTATTATTTGTAATGTACGTATCCTGTACATTTTTATTTAGAATCTGGTTCTCCTTAGTTTAGATATTTGATAACTCGAATGCATCTCCTGGAAAATTCCAAAAGTTCATTTGAAAGATGATTTAATGGTCTACTTTATGGTCTAATCTTTAGCAGATTTATATTAATGAACATATAACGAACATATTTGACTCGATCCCAAAGCGATGAGGAAACAAGATAAAATTCATAATGTTTGTTCAATGTCTAATATTTCTTTCTTAATTTTTTTTTTCATTGGATTAAATAAATGTATAAATGTCTAATATTTCTTTCTTAATTTTTTTTTTCATTGGATTATTTTTTGTCTTTGTTTTTGTTTATCATTATAAATATATTCTTACAAAATTGGTTATGATAGATTTTGGTTTAAAGCCAATTTAAAACATACTGAAAACTACAGAAAACATTCAGGTCGAATTTTCTTTTTTCCATTAATGGATACGATCATTTATATTTTGTTAGATTGCATGAAATCTCAATCTTTCATTAAACACTTTTTGAAAAATAGTTAATTTGGTTCACTTAAATAGATTACACGGTTTTTGTTTGTTTTTTTACAAACATTTTTTAATTTACCACCATGATATTTTTAATATTTTTACTAATAAATGAAAGGCTGGAGTGAACTGCTCCTTCCTGAGAATTAAGAAAATTAATTAGGTCTTCGACTGACATTTAAAGGCAATGTTAAAAAGCTTTTGTAAATTTTTGATAACCTAGAATAACTAATATTTTAATAAACATTATAAACGAAACAAGCAAGGTGGATTGTACATTTTATCTATTAGGTTACTAAATAGATGTATTAAATTTTTGTGTATACGATTATTACAGAACTTAAATAATTAAACTTGTGCTGAATCCCTAATATTTTGTAAGCTGAAACTTGAATTCTGAAAAAAGTTTCTGAAGGCACTTAGACTCTTTTGCATTTAGATGCTTTAATTTTTGATAATATTGTGCGGTGAAAAATAGTATTTCAATTAACATTATAATGAAACAAGCAAGGTTTACTCCATGGTCGAGTAAACATTTTATTTATCTACTGATAGGTTGCAAAAAGAAGTATTAAATCGTAAACAAATTTGACTAAATGTTAATAATTATAGTAGTGCTGAACCCCTAATACATTTAAATAAAATACAAACCTATAGTTTGTGCGGAAATTCCGTTGTCTATTGATTAATAGGCAAGCCGTTTCTTTTTTTTTTCCGTACCGATTTCTCCGCTTGTATGCATAGTAGATGAGAAATAGATATATCATTGGATAGGTCTTGTCATGTAGATGTGCACAATACGAAAATTGTTCACATATTTTACCGTTAAGACAGATAAATCTCTATTTCTTTGTTTTCTACTTTTTACGATTATCTCTTGAACGAGCGGGCTGATTTTGTTACTTTTCTTTTTATTTTGTAGAGTTAGGAACGTTTTGCCTGTGTAACAAATCGAGCACTCTGGGCGTTATAGTGGCTGCGCTATAACCCTAAAACAATTTTTTTCCGTAGAGGGAAGCGCCAAAATGGCAAGGAAGGTTTGGATGAAACTTGCTTCAAGTCTTCTCTTCAAAGTCCTTTAACTATCCATATACGTTCTACATCCTCGAGAAAAAAAAGAAAAAGTTATGATGGAAAGAATACTTGCGCATAACTCGAAAAGGATACATTTTTCGTAGATTATTTAAAAGATAATCAAATTTCCTACAAAACATAAATAAATAAATCATCGAAATTGGACCATTATTAGCAAAGATGTAACGCATTGAACATTATTGCCTTGTTTTTATGTTCCTAACGCTCCTAGTTTAGTATAGTACAACTTTGATTAACTGTCATCGTCGAATTGACGGATTACAGAAATACCATTCGAAATATAGGTATATTTCAAGGAAACGTATAATCAAATTCAAACTGATCACTTTATAATCAATACAATGCACCCACAAAAAATAATTTCAAATTTGTGAATAAAGTACAATGCTCATATCGCTTAAGTCACAACTGAGGCTCCTTTAAATTTATTAGTTTATTTTTTATTTAGAACTTCCCTTTCTCATTCTTCTTTCTTCACTTCCTGTCAAATAGAATAATTTCAAGATTTTGAGCCTTCGAATGTATGTAATTAATTATCTTATTTATTTATCTAATTGCTTTTTTTAAAACTAATTTGACTTTCTCAAATTGTTGTTATCTGATAGTATGTGGTTCAATTGCTATTAAATTATTGTTTGTGTTACTGTACGTTACGTGAATATAAAAAGTAGAAAACTACTTTTCTAGTAATATTTTCCTTTGAAATTCTCACACCATGAGTTGAAACCCTAACTTTTATTGTGTTTTACAGCAATGACGATTAACAGAAACTGACGGATATGTAATAATAAATGTTGCTGTATTTGTAATCTCTGCGCTTCTCAGAGTTTCCTGAGTCTTTTCTGAACGTATTTTGGTCATTGGTCTGTATGTGTCTCTATAATCTTTTGAACGCGTTTACTGATTCTATTTTGAACTGTAATTAATTTGATTTTTTTATTTAAATTTACATAAAAAAAATAGCAGACAAAAACGTTTTCTGCTCATTTTAATTGTATAAATAAATCACAAAACTGATATGATATTGTATTTTAGGTTGAATTTCGACCACTGGACGATCTTCGTATTAATAATACCAGAACCAAAATACTAGCTTTTATGGAGGCCACACAAAACCCACGCAGAGCACACGATCCCGACCTATGGTCGTGTCTAGCCCTGTCATAGTACCTGTCAGTAGTAACATGTTGATTTATGTCAACTAATTTCAAAATATTTATTTTAAATTACAATTTATATATTATTTTACATCTCTTTAACTTATTATTCTTAAATGTAGCAGATTGTAATATTTAAAAATAGGTCTAGTTACATAATATAACATACATAATATAAATACAACTTAATCTATAAATTCATAAAATAAATAAATTTATTTGCGGTGTAAATTCATTTGCTGGTTTTTATATACAACACTTCCTCCGTGTAAATGGCCATACAAGTTATTCAGTTCAACCGCCCATCATGTATATTCAGATTTCTTTATTACAGTTCTAAAACCTTTACTCCACCAATCTCTCATCCCTCCCAGTTGCTATTCGTTCCTCTATCTATCATTCAAATATCCTTCCTAAATTTAAGTTTCACCTTCTTAATCATTTATCCTTAAGTTTTCAAACAATAGTAAATAGTCTCCTTATGATTACGATGGGTTACCCTAGAAATAATATAGACATTATCATAATTATTATCGTTTCACCATCTTTGCTAATAATTCTTGCAATATGCAATAAGTAACTATTTGGTTAATCCCAAGATCTTAGTATTTATTTTAGGTTAATGTAAAATTTTCTACAGCATTTTAGTAATTGTTATGTTCATGTTTTGTCCTCATCCAGCTCCATTTCTATTTAAATTGTAAATTAAAAATAAATGTTTGCTGTAATATTGTTATTTTAAAAAAAAATGTTTTCTACCTCTTTTTACTAAACAGAAGAATTTGAGTGACTCAATAGTGTCATGAAATACGCTTGTTTACTGTTAAGAAGTACATATTATTTTTGTTTTCTATGAAAATTAGACAGTAGAAGAGGATACGATTGAGAAGAAGAAGAAAATAGATTTAAACTGATTTTTTATTTAATCAATTGTTGATTGATATAATGGAATTGTTTTAAATGTTCTATACCGTTAGATTACCATACTAAATACCGTTTAGATTGTTGTTTTCAATAGTAGGGTATTAGCTCTTGAGGTTCATTCAGCAACCTATGTAGAGTATTCAAAATGTGGTATCTTTATAAATGTTATTTAAAGTGTATAAATTGAATATTGCAATCAAGAAAGTTGTCAGTTTATTTGAGTGTAATCCAACTTGGAATATACTCCATTTTTTTTGTATTTTTCTGTTCAAACTAAAATATAAAATGAACTATATACTATGATATTTCTGTTCATTAATTTACCATAAGCTTAAATAATGAAAACTAAAAAAAAGTATATTTAAATATATTTATTAACGTCACAATAATATACAAATAAATATGGTCAATACATTAAAAAATACAACAATATTTTAACAATGTATAAAATAAACAACAGACATAATATAAATAATACATACATGTAACTTTGGCTTTACATCACAAGGCATTAGCGTACTATATCTAAAATATTTGTGCATATCCACAAAACGGCACTGAGAAGGTGCCTTTGCCTATGCAATTTAGATTATTTAGTCGGATTTATCTTTTACACTGACTTTGTTTGATGCCTTTGCACTAAGAATATCTCCATCATTCGACTTCTTGTTGGGTGCATGAAGAACCTTGTATGAGATTTCAGAGAAGTCCTTCTTAATCCCGTGGCTGTCGTCATCACCATGATGATGGCCGTGACCAACGTGTCCTCCATGAGCATCAGCGTGTCCAACACCACCACCGTGTGAGTGGCCGTGTCCTACGCCACCGCCATGTGAATGTCCGTGACCGACGCCGCCTCCATGGGAATGACCATGTCCTACGCTGCCTCCGTGGGAATGGCCGTGTCCTACGCTACCTCCGTGGGAGTGTCCATGACCTACGCCGCCTCCGTGGGAATGACCATGACCTACGCCGCCTCCGTGGGAATGACCATGTCCTACGCTACCTCCATGAGAGTGTCCATGTCCAACTCCACCGCCGTGAGAATGTCCGTGACCTACGCTTCCTCCATGGGCATGTCCATGTCCTACGCTTCCACCGTGTGAGTGTCCGTGTCCTACACTTCCACCATGGGCATGACCATGTCCTACGCTGCCACCATGTGAATGACCGTGTCCAACACTTCCGCCATGTGAATGACCATGTCCTACACTTCCTCCGTGGGAATGGCCGTGTCCTACGCTACCACCATGTGAGTGTCCATGTCCAACGCTTCCACCATGAGAATGACCATGACCAACTGAACCACCATGAGAATGACCGTGCCCAACACTTCCTCCATGGGAATGACCATGTCCTACGCTACCGCCATGAGAGTGACCATGTCCAACACTACCACCGTGGGAGTGGCCATGTCCAACAGATCCACCATGTGAATGACCGTGGCCAACAGAACCGCCATGTGAGTGACCATGTCCAACACTGCCACCGTGGGAATGACCATGACCAACAGAACCACCGTGGGAGTGACCGTGTCCTACGTTGCCACCATGTGAGTGACCGTGGCCTACACTACCTCCGTGGGAATGGCCGTGACCAACGCTACCTCCATGAGAGTGTCCATGTCCTACACTACCACCATGAGAGTGACCATGTCCTACGCTGCCACCATGAGAGTGCCCATGTCCAACGCTACCACCATGAGAATGACCATGACCAACTGAGCCACCATGGGAATGCCCGTGTCCAACGCTTCCTCCGTGAGAATGTCCATGTCCAACACTACCGCCATGTGAATGACCATGTCCTACGCTTCCTCCATGAGAATGTCCGTGTCCTACACTTCCGCCATGGGAATGACCATGTCCTACGCTTCCACCATGTGCATGTCCGTGGCCGATGCTTCCACCATGTGAGTGACCATGACCAACACTACCACCGTGAGAATGTCCATGGCCGACGCTACCACCGTGTGAGTGCCCGTGCCCAACACTACCACCATGAGCGTGCCCATGACCGATGCTTCCCCCATGTGAGTGACCATGTCCAACACTACCCCCGTGAGCATGTCCATGTCCAACACTGCCACCATGGGAATGTCCGTGCCCAACGCTTCCTCCGTGGGCGTGTCCGTGTCCAATACTACCACCATGTGAGTGTCCATGTCCAACACTTCCTCCGTGTTGATGTCCATGGCCAATAGAACCACCATGTGAGTGTCCATGTCCAACACTTCCACCATGCTGATGACCATGACCAATAGAACCACCATGAGAGTGACCATGTCCAACACTACCACCGTGCTGATGACCATGTCCAATGGAACCACCATGAGAGTGGCCGTGGCCAACACTGCCGCCGTGGTGGTGTCCGTGTCCGACATGTCCTCCGTGTTTGTGGTGGTGACCGACGTCTCCATGGTGTTTGTGGTGGTGTCCGAGATCACCATGATGTTTGTGGTGATGGCCAAGATCTCCATGATGTTTGTGATGATGTCCAAGATGTCCACCGTGTTTATGATGGTGACCGAGATCTCCATGATGTTTGTGTCCATGGTGGAGGCTACCATCATGCTTGTGTACATGATCTACTTTTCCTGAATGATAATGTACGTGCATTATAGAATCATCCACCGAAGAATCAACTATATACTTGATACTATCGGGCTTCTTTAGGCTGAAATCATTAAGTGGTGTATTAGACTACTCAAATAGTGAAAACCTTGTGAAATATGAGTACAAAACGTTTTTAAGAAATTGTTTGAAAAAACTATTAGATAACAAAAATTGGTCTGTAGTGACGATAAAGTTTTGAATAGTCTTAATTGCTAAATGGATTTGATTATGGATTCGAGGTTATTTTATAACCGATTGATTCATTATAAATAATTGTCTATTAGTTGAAGTTAATGAGTAGATTTGAATACTGAAACAAAAAATAAAATAAAATAAAGACTGGAGGTTTTGATGTGAGATCAAAAACACGATCACTACAACAAATCTTGAATTAATGATTTGGAAATTTTTATATATACATATTTGAACAAACCAAAATAGAATGAATTTGTTAACGGACACATCTATCGATACTTATTCATTTTTAGAGAAGTTGATATCTTTTGAATTACAAACGAAACTTTAAATCCTGAACTTCAATAATATCCAAGAAATTCCCGATTCGGGAAGATGCAAATTCATTTCGTAAAAGGATATTGAAATAATGCGGGTACCTACAATGTATTGAATTTTTTTCAAGTATTAAATATTATTTTACCTAGGTTCAGCTTTGAGGTCTTTTGTACTAGTTACTGCGTCCTTCTTGGCTTCTTCTGCTCCCTGTACAGCTGCGATGAGGACAAAAGCAGCTAATGCTACCCTCGGGTTAAGTATAAAACCCTAGGCAGATATTAAAGAAAAAAAATGAATTATCTGAAGCAAAATAGTACATCGGTAAAAGGCTAACTGTAAAGTATGCATTACAACAGAGTTTACATCACTGTACAAACTGTTGGTATGTGTTATGACATTTTTACTATTTCTTCCTGCAGACTCTCCGCAGTCGGGACAATATGATACGGAATGGATTTTCTGCCTCTGTTCCGGAGTTACGTGGCCAGCGTGCTTGATCCAAGTTAGACGGAACGTTAAAGCTTGACAGGTGTAGGCGGCCCAGTAGTATGTAACTCAACACTCCTATTGTTGTGAAAATTCTCTCAGTGATGCAATGTCATTTTCGAAAGTATACCATTCTTTTCCGCTGATCGGTTGTGGATTCAGATGGATTGAGCTTCAGCTCCATGACCAACTACCCTTGTTTTGTTTTTTTTACCTACCCGTATTTTTTCACCCTTATTTACTCTCATGAGGTGAAATTTGTATTGCTTTTAAACATTTTACGCTTAAAAAGCAAATGTGGAATTGCTGTTACAGTAGCGTGTCTAGAATTTTAAGGAGTCAAGAAAATGAATTACGTATTGTACGTACTTAGACAAAATTGGTGGACATACAAATCTAGCCGTTTCCAACCATAAAGGACAAAATGAACCAGGCTACATTCTAAAAGAGACTATGTTTGCCTTAATATAACTGCTTTTACCAAAGGTTTTCTTATAAGGTTGCTTATAAAGATTTTCTTTTCTTACCTTTTTGGGATTAGGTTACGTTTCGGTAGAAAATGCTAGGTTTGCTTATCTATGCTCTCGAATGATTTTATGTACTTATATGGATCGTAGTGATACCAATTAGCGTTCTAAAATTTATATCTGCTATAAGCCTAAAGTTTCTTTTAATGCTGCTTTGATTAAAAGTAATAGGCCGGATTCGAGTCTGCTTGACTAATTCTCAATGATTACAAATAATTTTATCCAGAAGCCTTTTTAAAATATTTTTCTCTACCATTACCCAACGCCAATTGAAGTGATAACTTTTTTGTTTGCTAGTACGTTGTGAATGTTATTCGAATTAACTGTTCTAAATTAACATAACGAAAAGTCACGGAATAATATGTAAAAATCAAAGATCCCTAGATTTTCTGGAACTGTTACAGTAATAGCAAACCGTGCCTTTCTTCGCGGTGTGTTAGCCAATTTATTTCGGTCACACAATCTCAAAGAAAACCAATCCTTATTTACTATATTCCATTTTGGATCGAGCTACAACTGGCTCCGTTTTTGTTGCCAAACAATTCTGTTGGGTATACAGTTAAACCTACTTTATTTATGTTTTGAAATTTTGAATGATAGTTCTCAAAGACTGTTCTTTGCTTGGATCCCTTTGACCAAATTTTCTTACAAGGAGTAAGATATATACTACATCTATAACAGAATATCTGCTGTTAGCATCGATATAAATTTGAATTGGTATTGTCGAACGGTTAAATTTCAACCAAGTAAAATTTCGAAAACGACAAAAATGGTTCCAAAATTTTCTAACGAGTAATAACTTAGATCTTTACTACAATATCGATAAATTTATTTGTCTCATTATCACCACACATAAAAAAATAAAGAATAATGCTTCCGTACTATATGTCCTTCAGATTCTCTACCTCTTTATCTGTATTTGATTAAATTTGATAATTTAACTACGTTAACTTTTTTTTTTAAATATTATTTATTACTATAAACATGTTAAAAGTTATGTTTTAAACGATCAGCCGAAAAAAAAGTGGTATAATACATTTCAAGATAATAGGCAGGTAAAATATATTAACATTAAAAATGAACTTCTTATGAAGAGTTAAGATAATATAAGGCTTAACCGCATTCTCCATTGCTATGTGTCGTTTGTAATGACTGCCTTTCCCCCACCCAATCAAATAATGCATGGACGTTTGAGAGACCCCACTACATGCTGACATTCTTCCCCGATTCTACCAAATTTTTCCAGTGAGACATTTATAATGTTAAAATAATTTTTTTATTAAAAAGAAAAATTGAAAGTAAAGATAATATATTTTTGGTAATAAAAATGGAAGTATTCAGTTTGATTCTAAATTCTTAGTTTACTGTAAACCTCAACATTAAAATAAACATTAAATTATTCGTTAATACCAATAACTATTTAATAAAATTGGGTCTATTAAAAATTCGCAAAAAGCTAATAAATGCAAAATATATTGATATACCATACTGTGAGGCTTTTTTAATATGAGAACTTATAATTCGAAAATTTAAGTAAGATTCTTAATTTTTTTTTTTTAGTTTTTGATATGGAGCTGATCTGTACCGCCTAAATCTGTACATTTATAATTAGATATTTTATATCCGATTTATATTCATATTTATTTATAACATTTTGTCTTCTGAATCTAGTTAATAAATTGATTTGATATTTGATTTTATGTAAAAATAAAGATCATTTTCAAAATAGAATAGAAGAAGCCGCTTGGACGGAACATTGAAAGAGATAAGAAATGTTTTACCGTTTGTTGAGTCCCGGCACACATAGATATCCTCGAACGGGTAGTCTTCATGGTCCAGTCAAAGAGCAGGTATGCACTTCACTGATGTATTACTCTTGTTAGTGTTTGTTGTGAGGTGTGGTTTGTTAGAGAAGTGTTGTTGAGTTGCTGAGTTGCTACTGTTCACTTACCCTCATGATTCTTCGAAGGAATGCTTGGAACTGATGCCTTCCCCAGGCCAGGTTGGCTATATATAACTACATTGCCACATCAAAAAATCAATCACTTAGACACGGCTATCTATGTCTTAATTGTCGAGAGAGAGGGGTAGGGGTTGACGGCGCCCTCCAATCCCAGGGCAGCCACCCTCCCACCCCTCCACAGGTTATGGTACCTGTTATGCAGTCCGAATGCAACACCGGCATGTTTAGTTAGAGGGGGAGGGAAACTGGACCTTTTCCATTTATCTTGTCTTATCAGGGAAGCTCATGTGAGTTTTTAATAACTTCCAAATTAGAATAAAGTTTAATGATATAACTATTACTTTATTATCCTGCATCTAGTAGATTCAGATCAAGAAACTTGAAGAAGGGCTTACTTAGGAATTTCTTTAGGGAAGCCTAGAGAAATATAGCTGACATATCTGAAATATTTGTAATTTACATAATTTCGCCTTTATTCAAGACAATTTTAAAGTATCGAACGCAAATTTGAGTGTGCTGCCGCTTTTCACAGCGGTGTACCACTTATTATCATTTCACCGGTTTTAAGATTGTTTTTTTTTTTATTCAGACGGAATCAGACAAATATTTGTGTTTTGTTGATTTCTGGAGCAAAATTCATCTCATTACAAGTTCACTCGTTCCAACAAAAAAATTTTTATGCCGAACAAAAATTTTGCCTTTTCATGCAGAATTCGTTTGGCTATAATTTCGCTCTTTTCAAGAATATTGATGAAAAACAGACGAAGATAGACGTGTTCTGAACATTTCTAGAACAGAATCTTATCTCATCCGTTTCTCGAAATTTTTTAAAAATCGGATGAAAATTTGAGTTTTAGGATTTTTGGGGCAGAATTTAGCTCGTTATATTTTTTATAATAGGACGCGAATTGTCAAGATTTTGAGCCTTTTAGGAGCAGAGTTTATAATATATCCTTTCCAAGAAAAGATTTGGAAATATGACGTGAATTTGCAAATGCACAAATGTGCATTTGTGCCATCGGAAGTAGAATTCAGCTCGTTTTAATTTCACGATGTCATGCTATATTTTTCATTATAGTACTGTTCCAGCTCTTTATCGCCAATGATGTTGAAATTCCTGTGACAGCCGTTTGGTCTCCTGAAGATATGGCGTCTGCCGGGGTAAATATTTCATTTTACGCATTATATTTCTATTCGTTAAAATTGTTGATTTCTCTATAATGTATTTTAGTTGAAGGTAAGACTTCCATAATAACTCAAAGTAGATAGTAGGCTTTCAAAAGGCATCAACTGAAAACTATAAGATTGATCAATTTTAAATATTAGGTTCTAGATTTGAAGTAAAAAGTTTCCCCATATCGGTTTTTCTCCAACTTGATTTTCTCCCTTTTTTTTCTCTCACTCACAATTTAATAATATTTCTTTTTCTTTTGATTCTGCCCTCTTCCCTCCGCGTATGCTCTAGAACTTAGAAGGAGATTCAATCACACCTATTAGTATAACCTATATATCATATAATAATATTTTTAATCATTATTTTAAAATCTAATTTCGAATGTCCGCACTGTCTCATGTTGGCGGATCTATTTCTTTTAACATCATCTTCATAATTAACAACACGTAATTGTTGTTAAAATGAAACAGAGGGATGCTTTCGATGGGAACCTTCCACACTTGCATGTTTTGTATTAATATATGTACGTTTAATTTTTAGAATAGAAATATTTATATTCGTCGTTAGGATTGTTCAACCAACCTATTTTAGATTATTAGACTAAAAACCGAGTGTTGGGTGCTGTATAAAGGGTGGCCATACATCTAGTTTTGAAGAGAATAGTCCAGTTATTTAAGATTTTTGAAGGAGTCTGGTCGGTTTCAAAAATATTCAATATATAAAACCTTTAAATTTTTACTCGTTATTTTCACCATGAATACGTTTTGACAACTCTAATAAATTTAGTAAAGAAAATTGTTTAGTATATAGCACCATAGATGAAATAGTTAACACTTGCTTTGAATTCCGCATAAATATAATCAGCTGTGTCTATAGTGAGTGAACTATAGTGAGATATACTCGTAGTGAGTCGTCAAGTTATTCTAATTTCATTTTAATTTTCGGCTCTTTTTTTTTTAAATTAGTTCCAAATCCACTTAATTAATTTTGGACTTTATAAATTGATCCAAAACGCATTGTGCCATCAAATTCCCAAACTTATAGGGTGCTTTTTCTATGGAGGATATTCCATACAATCAGGTTTCCCGATTATTCGACTGTCCCGCAAAACTTTTATGGCCACTCTAGTTATTCATTTGTTAAAAAATGTAGCATTTCAAATTTGAAAAAAATAAAAAATATCAATTGAAATTTGCAACTTTGTATAGCAACGGAAGTAAAGATGCTTAGTCATATGATACGACAGTGAATCGTGAAGAAATTAACCATTGGCAACACTCCACACACCGCCTTGTTAAAGGTACACCTTCTATCTTTGGAAAGACACAGTTGGATTATACATAATTTATTAGAGAACATTGTTAGAAACTAGTGGATACAGATTTTTAAATAATTATTCTTAAACGGACTTATTCCATTTTAGCTAACATTCAGTTTTATTATTTGACAAAGTGAAATATGGAATGTTTTTTCATATTCCGATTTTCTTGTTAGGTATATACGAGTAAATTTGTTTTATGTTCTCTTCCTTCTTCTGTACTTTTATGATACACATTAAAGATATGTAAAATATTTTTTTTTTTCATTGCGCTGTAATAAGGAAGATATACAAAGTTACCAAAATATATGTGTAGGAACCATCTATGAATAACTAGAGTAAATACAAGCCTAATATAGGTAACACAGAGCAGCTTGAAAAATATATGTTTAACATAGAGTTTAAAAGTTTCATTTAAGCGCTTTATTTTTATTTTTACAATTATCAGTATCATTTTTATCCATTATCAATAATATATAATAATTATTAGGCATAATTCAAATCTGGTACCTCAAATTTCGAAAATACCTAGACTTCAATTGTTAGCATTTGAAAAAGAAAATAGGATTGTCTTTTTAAATATACTTTGATACTTTCTATTACTTAATTTCACCCTAATGGGAATGAATATGAATTCACCCTTAAATGGGGGCATAACATATTCTCGCAGAATTAACTGGAAAGGTGGCAGAACCTCATACGAGTAAATATATTGTATCTGAGTATACCGCTAGTGTAGAGTTCTTATTTATAATATTAAAAATTGAAGTAAGGTTATTAATGTGTTATTTTTTTATCATATTAAAATAAATCTAACCATAAGAATCTCATAGCTTTCTTAACAGATTGCGGGAATTTGGAGATTAAAAGTTTAATATACTGAAATATTTTTGTTGTAATAATAGAATATTGCAAACAAAAGTCTGCCCAAAATTAAGTTTAATTAAAAATATTGTATTTAAGATTTGATAGTTAGGCCGAAACGATTCTAAAATAAAGAACAGTATATCCTGGGATTTAATATCTTACCTCATATTTATTTAGATATCTTACATCCTAAAAAATATATTATCCAAGCCATGAGCAAATCGAGGCACTAGTAACTATGGACTTACTATGACCTGTTATTTCTGCCTATTAAATATTAATGAGATTAATTGATAAGCAACTGGTCTTATCTTGATTTAGACTCGGACTAAGGCCTGTCCCTATCTCAAACGAAGTTCTGGTCCCAATATCACCAGCTACCAGAGCTATCCGAGTATTGTGCCTATGAACAGCCACGGAGACTTATAAGTTATTCCAAATACTTTTCCCCCAGTTATTGTTTTTCCTTCCTCTCCGTGAATTACCAAACAACAATTACCAATTCCAAAATATTTGGTATCTGTAGTACGTTGATCGGCAACTACACAGATCTACAAGATAATATTATTTTCTTTGTGCCTAGGATTTTAGAAGTTGTTTTAGCTATATTTGAGACGCTGAATCTAAACATAAAGCCACTTTTTCTCTTTCAGTTCTGCTCTTTTAGAAACATCTACATATCTATTAATATTTTTTCTATTCCATAGAAATAAAATGCAATACAATGCCAACACAATATCAATAAAATGAAGTATGGGTGATTTAATCCTACATATTAACAGTCTGCCGTCCGGTTAGTTCCTGACAAATCCGCAAGGAAAAATTAGCATTGCCTGTCCGGCAACTGTAGTGATATTCAGCGTTTCAGCTAGTATTGAGATTGGTTAGTGTGTTCTCGCTATACAGCGCAGATCGAAGTGGGCTTAGCGTGATATTTCTGATTAGGAAAGAATTGCTATAAAGTTAACACAAAACGTAGTAGATTTTTGTATTTGTGTTGTATAATGGAAATAAAATGAGCTAGTAGAAGAACATGTTTAAATCATCCTGATGTGTTTTGTTGCTTGTGCGGAGAATGCACGTTAAAAGAGAACCCAAAAACTGTTAATGACTTTTTTAAAAGACCTTATCTTGGATATTTCCAAATATAAATATAAATATATTATATATTTATTGGTGATCAGGATAAAATCTGGGCACCCCCATCTGGTCTATAAAGCCTGTACATTCACGACAGTGGACTACCGGAAAAAGGAAGAGTCTGACATTCGACCTACTGATTGTTTGGAGAGAATCAATGACAATCATTTCTGCCTATTAGTTATTAATGGGATCGATTGATAAGCAAGTGATCTTATCTTGAGTTAGTCTCTACAAGGCTAAGCCCCGTCCCTAGCTCAGGAATATCTGATCTCAACATTTCACCTGCTACCAGAGCTCCCTGAGGATGAGCATTGCCCATATGATTGATTACCTATGGATACTAATTAAGGTTACAGTGAATGTGAGTGGATTCATCAATTCCTTAATAATTCAAGAAGGATGAATTAAATGAACTCACCAGAGATCTCAATCTGTCAAAAGAAGCTTCTGAATTACTGGCTTCTATGCGGAACGACAAATAATATACTGGAACAACTCTACATAATTTACTGTTCACCCACAGTCGTTACTTAAAAACTCCTGTTCCGCCTTGGATTGGGGAATTTTAATCAACTTCCTAAACTGGATCCGCCGTGTTTAGTTGTAGCAGGATGTGGCACTTCACCGCGCTTGGACGGACCTGCCCCGTTTCATAATAAAGTACAAGTACAAGTTAGGCTATGATTTACTACGCCTATGACTAACACTGTAAAATGTTAAATATAAACAAAAACATTTAATAAAATTATTATTATCTTAAGACGATAAGTAACCTGTAACCTCTAAAAACAAATCTTTCCACTAGGATTTTTGCCACTTATGCTTTTCTTTATTATGACATGGGCCCTGGTTGTCGCGTCTTTAAGAGTTCTGTGAAAGCGTTATAGGTCTCTTAGCTTCTCCCCTGAGTCCGATTGAGAGAATACTTCTCCTTCGTAGCTTGACCCTTTTTACCTCATGTCGGGAAGGAAATAAAGCACCATTAAACCGTTCAATTATTTGCTTTATGAAGATTTATGGTATACAGTTTTTAGGATTCAACCATGATCATTCAATTAATAAACTCGGGTTACAGAAAATAGTACATATCTTATATTAAACAAAAATAATGTATAAAAAAAAAAAGAAAAAAGAAACTCTAGTAAAATAACGTGCATTGCAAAGAAGATTCAAAATAAATATTTACAGAATGACAATATAGACAAAGGGGCATACCAGACAGCAATGAAAACTAAGAACAAAACAAAATAAAACTGCTTGCGTATGCAACCAAAAAGGTGAGCTCACTTAATAAACAAAATTGCTTGCAGTTAGTATTACTTATTGCTTTTATTCTTTATATAATAGGATCACTTGAATCGATAACAATGTGCTCACAAAACCAAGAAGAAGACGATCAACCTGATAACAGCCCAAAGACAAAGGTTATGAAAGTAGGTAAGTCTGTAAAAGTGCAATTTATTGTCTTAGAAGAAGGAGTCGTTTTGGCCACAAAAGGTCTTGTTCAAACGGGCGGTGATGTTTATTCAATCCGCCGAAGTTTACCAATGCGAACTTTGGCCCAATATTTTTGTATACAATCGGACCTCGACATTCGCATGTTCAGCAATCGTGAGTTCGGTATTTGTTGTCACAAAATATACAGTCGATATTAGCATGTGCGGCCCCAACATTCATGAGTTTAAATTTTAAATATTTAGTTTTAAGAGCATTAATATTTCAAATTATTATAAAAATGTATTGACAAAAGAAAAAAAAAAAACATTAGGTATTCAATATATATTAATTTATTCCATATTTTTTTTATTTTGTAATTTATTTCATGGAAGAAGAGGAATTTATTTATGTGATCATTTCTGAATTGAATTATTATTAGAAAAAATATCAGAGACAGAACCTTACGAACTCTTCTTTTTTGAACATCTCCCCACTTTGCGTGAGTTTGCAGACCTGGGATACCACCCCTACTTTCTTAAACATATCGAACTTCCAGAAATAAATAAGGATACTCCGATTTTTTTTTATATATATTTTTTTTTATGTTAGTTTCAATCACTCTTTATATCGATTGTTGTTTAAGATGGTTGTCAGGTACTTCTCAATGGACTTTTTAATGACATGGATTTGGTTTTTGCTAATATTTCCAAATTTAAGATAAATTATCATTAATTTACTCATATAAATTATCTGCTGTAATGTGAATGCAAATTAACATTAACAAATACATTACATACATACATACATTACATAACAAATACATTAACAAATTGTATAAACAAATACAAATATGTTAATCTAGAAAATTAGGAGATCTTTAATTAGCCCTCATTGAATCTAAGCCATCCTCTTCTCTCTTTTTTGAGAGAGTTAGCCTACTCACGCTGTCTTTCTTTTCAACCGTAGCTTTTTCCGGATTCCTTCTTGAAACATTTTATAAAAACCTCATCATCATCAAACAAATTGTCTCCAATACAGGTAATGTGTCCCCGCATGCAATTTAAAAATACATCACTAAATAATCTCCCGTTAAGCGCTAGGTGAGAATCGCCACGAATCCGTTTGGCCATAGTCACCCCACAAATAAATCGAACTCTGGCTAATCGCAGAAAATTAGCTAATATTTTAATTTAGTTCACAAAATGATTGAAAATACCCGACCTTTATTCGCAGAAGAAATTTTTCCAGCACCACAAAAAACGATAAGGTACTCAGGTAAAGGAGATAGCAAGTAAATGAAAAAAAAAAATTGACTGGAAAGGTTTTCAGAACGAAATTTTCCCTACTTTTGGCCATTTTCACCCCCAACCCCGTTGACGATAGTTCTCGTAATTTTTATTGTCAGATAGATTTACCTAATAATCAGTCTTGACAATTTTATCATACTCTGTGAATTATTAGAAGATCACATTTTTTAAGTGCAATTATATAACATGTGCTTGTAAGTCTTCTTAGTTTATGTTACATTCTTGCATTTGCTATTTTCTGCTTGTACCTGGATAAAGTTCTTAGTTCTATACTTCGCGTCGAAATTTCTTTCAAAGTATGGAACTTAGTTAGCTATTAAAGTTTGATTCTGTTTTCTACTGTTGAAAGAAGTAGTTCTCTCTTCTTTTTTCACCACTCTGTGGTACTTTATTATTAATTAATACAATGTCTCATTGCTGCGGTTCTTCGAAGTCTTTGCGAATTCACCATCTAGCTAATGGAATTAGCTATGCATAAATCCGCCTAACCCGTATATTCGAAATGATTGTTTATAACAGTGACCTTCGATCTTCGACGAAATTTTCAATAGTGTGGAAATTCTCTGCTGTTGCTGTTATTAAGATTTTCTGTCTACTTCTACTTATGTTCTTTTTACTTCGTTATACGAAGTAAAGGAAGTATTGTAATCGCTAAAATTTTCGGTTTTCAGATTTCAACCATCTCTGAATCCATTTTGACTAGTTTCGTCGTGGCGTCTGTACATGCGTATGTTCGTATCTCGCATAACTAAAAAACGGTTAGCCGTAGAAAGTTGAAATTTTGTATTTAGGATTGTTGTAAAATCTAGTTGTGAACCTCCCTTTTTAGTCACGGTTAAGGTAGTAAAGATTACAAAAGCAATTTAGTTTCCAATCCAATTAAACATTTTTATTACTTGTTGAAATTGAGTGTAAAATACTGGTTTTCCTCCCCATTTGTGAGATGAACAAGTCTGCAGCAGGAGAATAAGATATAAGTTGAGTGTGTTTTCCCGCTTAAAATGTCGAAACTGTCGATTTCAGATGCTTTATCAAGTGACATAGACAGTTCTAATGTTGTCAGGGAATACGAAGAAATCTGTTAGGAACTTGTTACCTACTGAAAGAAAACGACATATAATAACGGAATGAGATCTCCAGAAACAAGAGTAGGTCTGTGTGTGTGTGTGTGTGTCAATAGATGGATGTCGCGACTCCGAGTTTCGTTTTTGAGATACTGCAATCTTCGGAAACTAGTAACCAAATTGAGGATCACTTTTTGAGCCACAGATGTATAGTTTAATAGACGTACAAGGAAGCCATGTGTTGTCCACATCAGATATTTTCTACATTGCTAAAGTAAATAAAAAAAATCTCTGTTCCACTTTAATCCATGGAGGGTCTTGTGCTCAATATTGGGTAAGGGCAGTATTGTTTCCAAGCCAACGGTTGTGCAATGAGGTGATTCGACTGAGATCACACTCAACCACCAGATTATTCCCCCAATTAAGGATACCCAGTTTATAGAGGCTGGGCTAGTCCCAGACGGGTCTTCAAATTCCACAGGATCGATCCACGGTTGATAACAGAATAAATGTCACAGTCAGTCTTGAACCCGGGACCATGAGCCTTACCATTGAGCTACCCCACTCTCTGCGATAGCAAATAGTTCGTCAAATTCTTTGGCATTCCTAACACTTCTCAGTTTTTCAATGCACAAAGCAGTGCTTGAATGCTGTCAACCTAATCAATTGTGCCATTTCTCTCGTTGGCTTATCCACCACTATTTTACATTACATAATTACAACTTATCAGTCAAAATCCTAAATCCGAACGGACTACGGTTGCCATTATTACGTATCCAGATTGAGACCATAAAGGACTGTGAAATGTGTCATGCTTGATAGAACAGATAAGTCTGCCCCCATCCAAGCTCGATTTGACTATACTATCTTTGGCTAATCCAGAGATTGGGTTTTATATATAATGAACCCATTTTTCTGCCAAAACCAGTGCATGGACAGTGGCTTATAGATTGAAATCTTAGAGGAACCATTCTGCTCTACGATTTTAACAGTTGGCTTCTGCGTTCGAATCTCATGTTGTTCCAGAAGTTGTCTTGAATTTTCTCTACCCCTCCTTATTCTATTTGTTTTCTTTTAAATTATTAATGCAGTTTTGATCCTCTTCATCTAAAAAAAAAAGTCTTCGTTCAATCTCTGTGGAATTTTTTTTCTAAAAATTTGAGATTGTTGACTTATTAGCAATCCGTTGCTTTTAACACTTATTTATAATTAGCAGTTGCTAGCGAGGAGCCACCGGGACGGTCACTCCGGGCGCAGCGGCATGGTGGGCGCTCCGGATTCAGGACAAAAATATGTCATATTACAGTCAGTGTAATATTATTTTATAATAATTAAAATTATAACAAGTAGACTAGAGATTATTAATTTATCGGCCATTGATAGAGATGTAAAGGTATATAACTCACAAACATGATAAAATAGGATACTGACCGATTTGTGAGATGGATGGGAGGCACCTGGCAAAATCTCGCCCATGGACGCCTAAAACCCATGAGATGGTTCTACATTAATTTATTAGCCATAATATAAAATTCATCTAGATGCATAATAAATTGCTGATTATTATGTGTTCTTGTTTAAAATCAATAAATAATTAATACTTCCGAAGAGTACTTATGAAACGAATGGGAAAATTTTTAGGACTAGAAATTAGAAAATTAAACAATTTTTTTGTTGTTGTAATTTATGGAAAAACAATAAAAATTATCTTATATTAAACAAGTAATTACTAGTTTATGCTAACATTTAATTACAATATAAATTTACAAATTTTTATGTAAAATTGAAGTGAAAAATAATAGTTAATGAAATGCTTACGGTTTTGGGAGTTTAGGGGATTTCTGATGTACATAAATATATTTTCTCGCTATATTTGGGCACTCCCAACGTCCCACTATGGATCAAATGTGCTGTAATTCGGTTTGCATGGTTGTTTTCTAAGCAGAACCATACCATAGAGTCATTGCAGTCAACATTTCGGTATATTTACCTTTTTTCGCCCTTTTTAAGTTTTTGTGCACCTCTGCAATCAAATTGAGTTTGTGGATTGAAAGTTTTTATGTGAATTGATTCGATGTTAGAGAAGTGCTTTTTGAGGACGTTCTCGATGAAGTTCCAACAACACTTTTCTCTTGTTTTATCTGTCGTTTAGTTTTTGACAATTTGGCAAATCTAATCCATCTTTCCGTTACATTCTCAATATATTTTTCGAGAAATCCCCTTTTCCCATTTTGATGATTGCATCTTGTTCGTACTTGGAATAGTTTTAACCAGTTTAGTCCTAATATTTTTATACATATTAAATCTATATTTGACCAGATAATTACTGCCGATATTTACAATCTAGTTGAATATTTTATGGGATTTACGATTTTTATTTACACAATACCAGAGCATTGTTATATTATTTATGGCAAAACACTTTCATAACATAAATTTTCTGTTTTGCCTTCCGGTACGGGGCCTAGGGGATTAGTTTCTCAACATTATCACAAGACAGCTTTTACAAATATGGCACTGTGATTGAATACTGATCTTGTCAACTACAGTTACAACAAATCAACCGTTACACTTGCGCTACATTGAAATCATCGCCGTGGGCACTTTTCCGTGGAAATTGGCGGCCATATCTTTTTTTGTTTCATTGTTCTGATGTAGTCAGGACTCAGGTTATAGCATAATAATCGTGTATTATATTAGAAATATTATTATAAGTTGATTTTAAGTAAATGCTTTATGCTCATCATTTGATGGGAATATTAGGTATTTAGAATTCTGAAGATTTTCGTCGCCTCAATGCAAAGCATTTTCATCATAGGGATTTGTTTGAAATTATTTGGCAGTTTCATTCGATGTAATTCCCTGTCCATGGCCATTTGTCTCATCTTGTTAAATGACTTTCTATGAATAATGTTTTCATTCACTCTCCAAGCCACAAAGGGTATTTTCGTATTGGCCGGCAGTTGAACACAGTTATTAAAACATTTTTCATTCATTGATGGCGGATTCAATTCCTTTCTAATTATCTCATTCCGTAATCGATCTCTTCTTACACTGTTACCTCCTGAGAGGGACGGACTGATGAAGGGATAGAGTTCTAGAGGATTAAGCGTAATGGGAAAATAATTTCAACTGAAAAAAATTTCAGAGATGGTAGGATTGAATAACTTTTAAAGAACTTAAGATAATAATGACCACCACTCTGCAACGGACTGAGAAACTTTCTTTGGGACCATGAAGATAGGTTTGTACAAAGCAATTGATCAAACGGTATGGATCTTCAGAGAAATCTCCATGTGCAAAACGGCAGTTCTCAAATGGGATTGAATTTATGCGGTAACGTGGAGCCTGCGGGTTTCAGACAGAAGAAGGTGGAGAAGAGTGAATGAACTGAGACGCTTTAAAGTAAATTTCGGACGCGTTTTTTGGATGCGGCCAAAAAAAACATAATATTTTATTGTTGAGTGAAAATAAGAGAGAGCTTGATGGGACATTTAATTAAAGAAAAAACAAAAACAGAATAAATTAATAGAATAAAACCAAAATAAATAATTGTACCATTTAGAACTTTTATCAAGTAAAATAAATAAATCTCATATAAATTGATTATTTATTTTAGGAAATAATTATAAACCCATCCTATTTCTTTTCTTTACGAAACCATCTTCTCTAAACGACGTCTGTAGAAAAAAAGTAGAAAGGTTTTGTAATTATTTCCTAAAATACATAATTTAATTAACTCAACTCGTCGAAACGAAGAATTCAGACAATCTCACATAGTTTATTAAACATATTTATTTTTATGATAGTATGAAAATGTTCAATGGATTTCAATCCACAATGACTTATATGAGACAGCTGTGATTGAAAATTATTGTACCAGGTTGGAGATCACCAAAAATAACTAAGACAAGTATGAATAATGTCGTTATAAAATATATAAAAGAGCTCTGGGGTCAAACCTTTCTGGCGGAATCCAATACAATAATAGATGACGTTTCTCCACGCTGCTTTTGTAGCTGACATCAGAAAGGCTCAAGGACCAATGTGCAACTTATCCTTCCTGTTTCCTTCTCCAAACATGTCGCCTGTAACTTTCTTAGTCTAGTTGGCAACATAACATGTCACCTCTAAGACTAGCACCTGGTTTCGCACTAAATGGGCCTCACAAGTCATTGCTCCCTATGGAGTGTCAGTATTTCAAGTATTCGAAAATTGTAAATATTTTTGTGTAAAATAATCACATTTAAAGCGCGATATTTTGAGACCTGGTTTATGTTTTTGGACAACGAGTTAAAAGATGAACATTGACTATTTCAGTTCCGCAATACAAATTATTTTTACAAGGATTTCGTTGCTCACTAATTATATTCATTTCTTTCTTCTTATTTTTATAAAAGTGAAACAAATAAATGAATTAAACATAGAGATCGAATTAGAAGAAAAAAAAGTCTGCCACGTGAGTCAGTATGGAATTCCTAACCATGTCTATTGGACACATTAGGAAAAACGATTGTAACAACTAAAGTTTAAGAAAAAACAAATTTAATGTCTTAATATTTTATTTCAACGTGTTTCAGAAAATTAAAAATATGTAAACATATATATATATATATTTTTTTTTTTTTCGGTTGGTTCTATAGACCTTGTAGATCTTTGGCCGCGCGATGTGTTGTTCTTACAGACATTTATTGCTTGCGGGAGCACAGACAGCCTGGAGGGGATCACTCAACCTCACGTTGCTGCGAACCATGGTTTCCATGGTGCATCGGCAGGCTACCCATTGCTCCATAACCGGTCCCTTTGGGCCAATTCGGCAGTGTCCTTCCCACCGACTCACTCGGGTTCAAGGACAGTGACAAATCGGTCTGGATCAACGGATTATGGCTGTTCGGAGTCAGCAGGCGCACGAGGACCTATATTTCTTTCCTCGAGGCAGACCGTCCATGGACCAAACCTCCGGGCGGCTATGTTATATCCTGGAAAACCACAACGCGATTCACAATTAAGGTACACGGGGTAGGGTCATCACTCCCACGCCCGGTCTGTGTGAGTAGCCTCCAGTAGGCTGACGGGCCTCACATACCCGGGGGAAGGGGTGATAAATTTCTTGAATTATTACTTTAATTAAATTAAAGTAGTGCCGGTGCCGGGATTCGAACTCACAACCTTCGGGTTTGTGAGTAGGTGCATTTATGCAAGCGCGCTATCCCGCTCGGCCACCCCGACCCCATATATATATATATATATATATATATATATATATATATATATATATATATATATATAATGAAATTGACACTGGATCATTTGAACACTTCTTCTTTTCTTGGCACTACAACCCGCTAGCGAGTCATGGCCTCCGCCAACAGCAACCGCCAGGTGTCCCTATTTTTTGCTGCCACCATCCAGTCTCTCACTCCAAACTTCTTTGCATCGGTGTCCACACAGTCCCTCCATCGCAACTTGGGTCTTCCGACGCATCGTCCACCATGAAGGATCTCAGTCAGAAGCTTCCTTGGTATCATATCGTCTCCCATTCTGGCAACATGGCCTGCCCATCTGAGTCGGGCTGCTTTTATAAATTTAACGACATCAGGGCCATCAAACTTCTTGTAGATATCCTGGTTCTTCCTCCGTTTCCATTCTCCATCTACAAGTACTGGACCACAAATTCCTCTTAATATCCTGCGTTCCAATACCAGAAGGTCGTGTTCCACAGCCTTTATTGTTGTCCATGTCTCGGATCCATAAGTCAGAACCGGTCGGATGAGAGTCTTATACAGGATGAACTTGGTACGCTGGGTTACTAAGTGACTTTTCAAGTGCTGTTTCAATCCATAGTAACAACGGTTAGCCATCAAAATCCTTTTCCTTACCTCTACCTCCATCCGGTTATCGCTGGTTATCTGCGAACCTAGGTAAGAGAATTCTTGAACCTGCTCAAACTTGTAGGGACCAAATCTACTCTATCACGATCCTGCCGAGGGATCTCCTGGGTTACCATATATTTTGTTTTTTCCTCATTGACAACCAAACCCAGATTACTTGATGCAGCCTCCAGTTTCAAGAACGATTCAGTAACCGTCTGCCGAGAACGTCCAATTATGTCAATGTCGTCAGCAAAAGCGAGAATCTGGACCATCCTGTTAAATATCGTGCCCGATGTTTGAATGTAATTGAACCCTAATTGAACCCTAATCCCTTCCATATATTTTCGGACCAAATTGGAAGAGCCGTTTGTAAGCGAAAGTAGTGGACGATATTTGATAAAACTGATAATAGACCAACAAGGACGTACGCGGGAATTTCATTAGGGGGACCCGTCCGAGAAAAATATAGATAATATATCTGAAATATTGGTAATTTACATAACTTCGCCTTTACTTAAGATAACTTTTGAGTGTCGGGCAATTTGAGTATGTTGCGGCTTTTTAGAGCAGAATTCCACTGATTATAATTTCACATGCTTAAAAATTTTTTTTAAAGATTTTTTAAATTAAAAAGATTTTTAAATTGCCTTGTATTGCTGTGTTTTGAATTGTGGTTATAATTTTGATCTTTTCATGAAAATTGATGAAAATCGGGCAAAGATTAGCGAATACTAATGATTTCTAAAGTAGAATATTTTGCTCAAATGTGTGCGTTTATGGAAATAGCCAAAGACTAATAAAGTTTTTGTAGACAACGCTCGGCTTATCGGCAACTCATTCTTTTCCCACAAGAAAATACATAAAATGACTTTTTCGACCGAAGAGAGAAATGTAAATAGCATAATTATTTACTAATTTCAAATTAATTAGAGAAACAGAAATTGGCTCTGACCATCTTAGATGATACCCAAATACTCCATCCAAGAAAATAATCTGCTAGAAGCTATAAGACAATTGATATTGCGAAGTTCCAGTAATGGGAGAAAGAACGGAATATTCAGATTTACTGAATTCTGAACTTAGGGACACCAATATGGAAGGAAATGTAGATGAAGTATGGACAAGAATGAAGAAAGCCATATTGAAAGCGGCTTGTGGGATTGCTATTATTTCATCGAAAAGGAAAAGGATTCAGTGGTGGAATGAAAGGGTGAAGGCATCAATCGCAAGGAAGAAGGAGGCTTGATAGAAGTAAACAGACATAAGACTCCTGAAAATTGTGAACTTAATGTCCGAAGAAGAAATGAGTCAATGCTGATAGTGAGAGTGACCAAAAGAAAGAGCTGGGAGGAATTCGGTCAAAGCCTACAAAAATGACTATAAAAAAAAAAACATCAAAGACAATGAAGGAAAAGAAAAGAAATCCAATAAGAAATGTTTAAAATGAGAGAGGCAGTCACTTAAGATAAAGATATTTTAGAGAGATGGAGACGCCGTTACTCAGAGACTTTTCCTGGAAATGCTGAGGAGATAACACTAAAAGGGAACGTACAGGAGGAACACAATGGAGGTGATCTGGGGTGAAGAGGTAGCAGCCGCAATCGAAAACTTAAGACTTATCAAGGCAGCTGGCTGAGACGGTTTCGTTTCCGAATTCATCAACTTGGGGCGGAACTGCTAAATGCACTACAGTGTCTTCCAGAAAATATACACTGATAAATATATCCCTGTGGAATGGGAATATAATGTAATTATCCCTACCATAATAATGGAAGTGCAAGCGAATGTGGGAACTATAGACCTATCTGCCTTTGCCAGGTTGTATACAAGCTATACATTTCAATATTAGAAAAGAAACTGAGAATGATTATGGAGGAGGATTTGGAAGAGGAGCAATCTACATTCCGACCACAACGCCAAACCCAAGATCACATTTATTCTCTGAAATCTATCATAGATAAGTCTTTAGATCGCGATAAAAGTGTCTTCTTGGCATTCCTAGACCTGAAGGCTGCCTTTGACACTGAATGCCTTTAAATCCTAGGCAAGAATTATGGAATGCTCTTTCCGCCGAAAATATCCTAGAAGCATTAACAGATGCTATCAAGTCTACCTACCATAATTCCAAAGTTATAATTATGATCAACGGAAGAGAGTCGGATATGTTTAAAATGAAGAAAGGTGTGTAACAAGGACGACGATTGGTGTGTTATGAAGATTGTTTAGACTTACTACTAATGTTTTATTGCTAATACCTCTAATGTGGCCCCTCACAAGAAAACTTTTTAAAATTTGGCGAGAATTCGGGTGTTTTGGTGCCATATAGAGAAGAATTCAGCTCGTTTAATTTCACGATGCCATGCTACGTTTTTCATTATTCTGACCTCAGTATATGTTAGCCAATGTTGTAGAAGTTCCTGTGACAGCTGTTTGGTCCCCTGAGTATAATAATTTCATTTAACGCATTACATTCCTATTCATTAAAATTATTGATTTCTTGGTGATGCAATTGGTCTGTTTTAGTTAAATCTCAGGTTTCCATCATAACTCGAAATTTTCAAAAGGTATCGCAAGATCCTAAAACTATACTAATATCGATTAACTGAAAACCATTAGAGTGATCAATTTTAAAAATTATGTTCGAGTTTTGAGGTAAAAGTATATCATTTTCGGCAATTTAGCCTCTCCAAACGCTTTTTCTCCAATTTTCTTTTCTTTATTTTTTTCTGTTTCACAATTTAATAATTTTTCTATTGATTTTTAGAGAGGAAGGCAAGGTCCTCTCCTGCGTGTGCCCATGAGTTATATTATCAATAAGATTTATTTGGATCAATGAGAAGGATGTAATGGTTTATGTTAAGACGGCAGATCATCATAGTTTGGTTCCCTGGTTGTTAATTTTAATCTGATATGCGGTTCAGTATCCAAAAGGCTGTTCCTATTTATCGACTTGATTTCTACAAATGCTGAAAAAGCTACTTCAGGAATAAGTATTTATGAAATCAACAGTTATACAACACTAACGAGTAATGACATTTTATTTTATTATTTTTCTATGTTCACAGTAAATGCAGCGCTTACCCTCACAAAACTCTTCCTGTACCCCTTAGGCGTACCGCGTACCACACCCTGAAAGTAGTTCTAATTTTATTTTTATGATGTTTGGACCTATGTAAAACATTGGACCTAGTACAAAACAAAACAATTTTCTACTTAGAAAGACTTGTGCGAGCAGCGTACGTTAGCAGCCAAAGGAACACCAATATTTTGGCACAATTCTCAGTTTCTGATAAATAATTTTCCAAGGTTTGCGCCAGAAATAAAACGTTATGGTTACTTTTACTAAACCAAATTAAGTTTTCCACAATTTTGGACCTGAACCAAATCAGTAGGTTAAGTAGTTCCTGCCTTCAAAGATTGAATATTTTTCTCACATGTTTTTTCATGCGAAAAATCTTTATTTTGTTCTCTAAATTTATCAAATATCATCGAAAATACTCATCTCATAAGAAATGTCATCCGGGATGAGCTTGAAGAATATTAATATGGCTTTAATTTCGAGCTTTAACGAGCGCCTGTCGGCTCAATGCTTTTCTCATAATTATTATATAACCGAAAACCTTGAAAAATGGAATTTGAGATTAATCGATGAAAACAACTCACCAGAACGATTATAGTAATTACTACAATTTTAGTTTATTAAAATTAAAGCAACAGAACTTATAGAAATAGTATATATAGTATATACAAGTATAAAAGAAAAATTCATTATAATTCCATTAATCTTTACTACCCAGGCTTCAAGAAATGATCCTCTGAAGAAGAGTGAAATTCATTGAAGGAATTCTCAAATCGAACAGTATATTCAAGCTCGTCTTGTCGTTCGTTCAATGTAGGGGTGGAGATGTCTTCCTTATCATCAGAATCCTCTAGTTGAAGAGCTTGGACGTTCTGACATAATTTTTCCGCGCAGAACCGACAGAGGATTGAGCATTGTAGTCCAGCTTTCCAGCAGCTGCAACGTTTATGTACTTGCAGGAAATCATCCACAGTAGGATCTGAGAAACAAGATCCAGGGTGATAAGGCCCCTGAACATCGAGCTTCCACCCACATATGTAAGATTTTTTTCAAATCCCAACCAATTTTGAACTTGCTGGTAAGTTCTGTAGGCATGACGGTGTGCTGCATCCTCTGTTGGGGCAAGCTAGCAAGATTAATTTTGGAGTTAGCTGCAGATTTAACGAGCAGCTGGTAGCGGCTATTGTAGGTCCTAAGGCTATTAAGAAATCATGACCATACAAAGCTACAAAACACTTCTCTCCAGCGTTTGCTATTACCTCCTTACTTGGGTGTCGTTGCAAGTAAAACTCAACCAATTCTAGGTTGTTTCAGGTTGAAGATTTTCGTTTAATATGTTAGCCAACTTGGTTTTACCTAGGTCAAACAATGGAACCGATGTAGCGTCCCATCCGCTGAAGGCAAAGACAAAAACCACTATTCTTGGTGAGAGTTGAGCGAGTAGATGACTGAAAGAGGAGTTTGAGTAATGATAATTGCCGGCATCACCTCTGCAACTCTTCTGGATGTAGATGTAAGTAGCATAAAAACCTAAACCATTGCGAAGAACGAGGAGTTCCACATCTTCTATTGCAATCATACGGTCAAATGTCCCATGACGTTCCGATCAGCATCTTTTCAGCAGTATTCAGCTTCTCAAATAAATCGTAAAGAAGTGTAATGAAGTGCTTCTTTTTGTTCTCATTGGCCAATACTTTTTCCTGAGGAAGTTCGATTATGGTAGATTCCTCGAAAATTATGTCATAGCAGAAGTGAGAAGCACAGTGTCGGTGATGTTATTAACCGCATCCTCTGGATAACCGTCGAAAACACACCGGCACTGACCAGATCTCTTCTCGCAAATTTTTTAGCAGTATGCAGGATTGGAGTATGTGGTCTGATGTTTGTTAAGCTTCTCCGCACTTGCACAAAGGGCTAGTTTATATTTTTAGTTTTTTGTATGAGTGGGATTTAAAACGGTTGTGTCCGGTCCTTATTCTGAAAATGGTGACTCGTTCTTTTCTGCTTAATTTGAAGTAGTCCTCCTGAGGGTTGTGTGTTGGGCGTTAGGCCAGCCATCTTTGTCTGATGACAACCTTGTTTATGGTTTTTGCTTCATCTATGGTTAGTGAGGAATCGTATTGTTGCATCGATGAACCTGTTTTTGCCAGAGAGTCAGCCTTTTCATTGCCTGCGAGTCCACAGTGGTCCACTGCTAAACTAATTCTGCGGCACCATCAATCGCGCTTTTGATGGCAGTAGTTAAATTTTTCAGATTTGTTTCGGCTTTGTGTCGACTTCTCATTGCCTGTAGGACTGATTACGCATCGGTGAGAATTACTATTTTATTATTGAGGACCGAAGAAGAAGATGAATTGATAATTTTGCAAGCCTCAGTGATGGCTTCCTGTTCAGCACGGTTATTGTTTGACCTCCTTTTTCCAGGGTGGATCCATCTGTAAATTCAATATGGATCCCTTTCCCTTCCCCTAGGGATCCCCATCCCTTATCCATTCGCATGGTGGGTATTCATCATTTATGAGTTTTAGGCTCAGGGCTTTTATCTCCTCTGGTGGTAGTTCGCCTTTGCAGTTTACCCCTGGGATGTTTTCGACGATCCTCAGTTTTCTTGATGATGTTGCTACCAAAGGAGGTTTTGATATAGCTGATGATAGAGTAGCATAGAAGTATAACTGAAAATAGTACAAAGGTTTGGTGAATTTTGGCTGCTATGCAGCTCGCACAAGACTTTCGAAGTAGCAAATTTGTTTTTCTACTACTAGCTTAGGTCCAAAAAAAATGATTAAAAAAAAATAGAAGTGCTTCACCTTTTGCAAGGTTAGGTCTTGTTATTATGCCTTTGGCTATAATAAAACACTGGAATAGGGGTTACAGCTTACAGGAGTGGAGGGTAACTGATGCTTTGAGGTATTCATAGATGAATTAAGACACCCAGAAGGATCTAGAATGTGCGACAGTTATCTCTTAACAAATCAGTATAATTTCCTTCATCGTTGTGGCGGTCTCGTCTCGTATACATCACATCATAGACAAAATAGTCACATAATTGCCAATGGCATAGAAGATACTGTGATGGAGTAATATTGGTCAACTAAAACTAGTACAAAGTATATTGATTAATTAATTTAAAATTAAGTACGTGCGTGGAAGTAAAAATAATCCCTAAACACTTTTCCAAAACCTTTTTTCTTAAACTTAAATTTATTTTTTTCTCTGGTATTTTAATTATCATCTTATTATATGTTTCAATAACTTTTGGAGGGGTCTTCGGCCCCTATCTGCCCCTCTCCTCTACGTACGCCCAAGGAGTCCATCGAGTTTCCAACCCGCAAAATCCATGAGAATTTCGTCAAATTCATTTAACGGTAATAGGTGTTATGCCCACCACACGGATTTGACTACAGACAGAAAAATACGAAACCAAATTTGTTCCTTAATATGCACAACGTAAAATGTGAATGGACATTTTAGATTCTGAGGACATATGTTTTTTAAAGTTTTTCTACCTTCGACGGTGAGGAAGCAAACCAGAAACATAAGATATCAGGTCTTGTTCTACTTTGCAAGTCTTTCTGAAAGATCTCATTATGTATTAAATCATGTTGCTAGTTTCTATGATAAGGTTTTTGTAGGTCAGCTTTATAGGATAGAAATTATTTTGGTTTTCAAGACCGTACTTTTTACTTGTTAAAAGATGAATAATGTGATGGTAAGACGCTAGAAACAACAGTTCGTATTTATTTTACAAAACTACCTGCTTTTCTTATCAAGTGTAAACAAAATCATAGTTTAGCAATAGATATTAGGCCCGAAGAATAATGATTCCACTAGTGAACCACTGTATGAAGAGGAGGGGTGACGGAATTTTATAAACATAATAGAAATTTTGATGTAATTAATTAATAAATAAGTTTTATAATAGTGCGCTGGATAATTTATTTTGTTTCCTCTCTTCCTTGCCTATCGGAAATATGGCTTTTGGCAGAGTTGAAAACAAAAATTCTCAGTACTAAAAATTACTGTCTTTGGAACTCCTCTCGTCCTGGAAGGTCTTTCATCTTCAGAGTCCATCGGAAATCAAAAATTTCTCGTCGTCGAGCATCCGCATATACAGATGAGTGATCCATTCCTGAACTGATACTAGGCTAGCTGTTTTTAAGGCTTGGGTAATTTGTCATCTCATTGTCCCACTCTATCATCACTTTTTTTCTGAATTAGTGAGACAGGTAGCATTTTTCATTGAATCGTGATCTCAATCGCCACCACTGTTTTCTGGGAGTAGTGCCGGCGCCCCTATGCAAATTTCTGATGGGCGCCCTTACAACTTTTGTTTAAAAGAAAAATCTTTCAATTTGACTTATATGGGAATAAATACAATATTATTATATTACAAAAATACATTAAGTAGTAAATTTTTTTTCGATATAAACATTATTTTGTCGCCCCGACCCTCTCAGAACGGCGCCCCGATGCCGCTCATATATCGATATAGAAAAAATATAAAGAAAAATATTCACTTATGAGATACGACTTATTTTCAAACATTATTAATCACTAAAATCGAATTTGTTGATTTTAAGGATAAGGAATCCGAAATCAGGTTAAAATATTTAAAAATATTGTTAAAGTGTACATATGTAAATAAAACTTTCTATCTTCTATAAAGAAAAATTGATTAATGCCAACTTTTTCTGTTTTTTATTTTATTTTTTTCCTCCTTTGTATTTTATATTTTTTTTGCATATTTTTTTATATAACGGTGTATTACATTCACTGTTATTATAGTGACAGATAAAATATTTGTTTTGTCGTTATGGAAGGCTTGATGACAGATTGTACTGTGAAATAGGCTACTTGCAATTTTATCGGTCCCATGTAACCGTGAATAACAAGGAGTTATCCTTTCTGCTTAAAGAAAATATAACCGTATATTTTCATGTTAGTGTTTCATAGCATATGCTCACGGTATTTCTCTTCCGTTAAATTATAGAAACTAGTTATTTTGTTAGACTCCATGATGTATTTACTATGTTTGCGGTTGTAACCTTCGACGAATTATAGTATTATAGAAGCTTTCTCTAAATTTTGAAATATAGGTTCTGAGGTCGTCGGAATCCCTAGTGCAAGATTTAAGGCAACCCCTGGCCGCTTAAGGAAAATTTTATATTAATTATTACGATTGCTTAGATGTGCTACGAGCAACATTTTTTGGGTTAGTATATATATATATATATATATATATATATATATATATATATATATAATTGTTTATTGAGTATATTTGCTCACAGGAAATAAATATAAAAACAATTTCTCATTTCAAAGAAAAAAATAAATTATCTTATTGTTGAGAAAATTAAAAAATGTTGGATTGCCCAAAAAAATGTTCGATAAATTTCTGGAATAAATATAATCCCAATAGTAAAGAAGTGTAAATTTCCCCAGAAATTCCCCTTTCAATGGATTTAGTTAAGTCAAAAAAATTTCTTAAAGGGAATGTTGTCTACTATAGGATGGCGAATATTATTTAACTTGTTTGTGAAATAGAACAAAACTTTACCAAAAAAAATCTGTAAAGTAACCAAAAACTTCTGAAATTAAATATAAAATGAAACTACCTTTCAAAATAAACATTGAGGAATTCAAATGAATAATGCTTAAATATATACAAGAATAAAATAATTTAACACAGTTCTAACAATAAAAATCTGGTGCGCGCATCACACAACTTTTACTTATCTCCTTATTTTAATTAAATTTAAATTTAAATTAAGTTTTCATTTAGTTTCCAAGAAAATTTAATTTTGTTTTCACGGAAATATTTAGCTTTCATTAAATTATATAAAAGTATAAATTATAATTTTCAACAATCACTGAAGTTTATACATTTTTTGTCACTCTCATACTACCTCATACTAATTTATTTGCTAGATATTATTTTTTCTAAAATCTTTAGCTTTCCAACGGTATATTATATATATATATATATAAAAATATATATATATATATATATATATATATATATATATATATATATATATATATATATATATATATATATATACATATTACTACTCTTATTTCGGGAATTTTGTTTTTAATTTAGAGAATAAGTTTTTTTTTTTCTCCTTTAGATAAATATCAAATACTTTCACAGTTTATATTTATCCTTTTCTCATTACTACTAAAAATGAGAGAAGCTTAATTATTTCAAATAAACAAAATTAAAGGTACATGAGAAGAAGTCATTTTGATAATTCGGCATTTAAATCCTGGCAGACTATTTCAATGAGGATAAAACCTAGCCGATATTAAAAACCATTTAATTGTATATTGGTATAACGAATTTCATTAAAATCGGCAGAGCCGTTTTCGAAATAATAGTAAAGAAGTGTGAAATCTATGATATAAAGTGCCCCTTCCGGTAAGTCGATTTTAGCGAAAAAGTTGCCAAGCATATACCTACCTTAAATACATAATTTCAGTTTCGTGTAAATCGATGATGTTAAGTTGCACTTTCGTGAAATCCAATCTTTGCTAATACTTGTCGCCGATTTCGATTATTTTTTTTTTTTGGTTTCTAGGAAATTTTATTGCCTTTCGTATGACTATGTGCATTATAAAAAAAAATAATGAAATTTTCTTTTCGTCATAACTTTTTTCCCTGCATTTTCTCGGTGATATAATACATACATGAAAAGTTAAAGGGCTTTAAGAAGAAGACTTCAGGCAAGTTTCATCAACATCTTTAGAGCTGTTTTCTCAAGAAAATTGTAAAAAAGTGTAAAATCTATGATATAAAGTGACACTTCTGGTAAATCGATTTTAGCGAATAAGTTACTGTAACATCACAAAGATATACCTACCTTAAATATTGTATTTCAGTTTCGTACAACTTTTCGTTTTTTAACACCCACACACACACGAGAAAGGCTTGAGATCTTTCATGCCTGAGATCATTTCCCTGTCAATTGGGAGGAGCTTTCATACGGTTGGAGTAATAAATAGTTTTATTGAATAGCATCGGTTTTTTTATTGCACTCATTTTACATGTATATCGATCTAAAACGATTATTATTATTAAAATTGAGAGGAAAAAATTATTTTTTACTTAACCTAAAAATAAAATTTCGCTCAAAATTCGCCGCGCATTATATTCTGCCGACAGAGGAATGTGCCCCCTTCTGCCCTCCTTAGTCCTGGCCCCTAAATGTTAGCAAACTTGGGCTGCCTAAATTGGTTCCATTCGGCATTCCAGGTCAAAGAAACAGGTTAACCACTCGATATTAAAATTTTCAATTGGGTTGGTGATAAAGTCATTATTTTTTTTCTCATTTTGTGCACAAGAGAAAGGCCGAAAACTAATTTTTTTAATTAAATAACTTTAATAAATTTGAAGTAGCTTTGCAAGGTAAAACCCTTTTTTTTATTTCCTAGACTCAAATTTAACATTATCTGCATTGTGAAACTATTATTCACAAAACATTGTTTGTATGAAACTCAATAGATATTACATATGTTTCAAATCCAAGCGAATATTTTAGACCACCATTTTCAATGTGATTTAAAATTAAATATTTTTCCGAACTTTTTATTTTTCCTGTTTAGTAGCTAAAAATAAAATTATATAAGATTTAAATTAAAAAAAACGATTAACTTTAGTAAATGCAATATGCTTTAAAATGTTCGAATTTCCAGAAGTACATACAAACTGATATGTGGAACCGGCTATCCCAAACTTTGCCACTCATGACGGACGTTTAACGTTTAAAACTTGTGGTTAAACATACATAGGAATATTTTAATAAAAATTGTTGGTAAATAGCCGAAATGGTAAAATGCAGATAAGTAGTTAAGTCGATAAGAACAGGATTAGGTTAACTGAAGGGGGTAGCAAATTCAATTAAACGGGAATCAAACAGTGTGTCTAACGGTTTTCGATACAGTTTACATCCTTACATAAAACAGTGCAGGGCGCAGGCTGCAAGTGCTTTAAATAAAGGCAAATTACGACAACTCTAAAACTAGGGCAGCTTAAAGAACAGCATGAAATCCAGAATAGCAAAAAAAAAAAAATCAACCGATTTTTCCTTCAGTCTTCACTGTTAAGCGAAATTAAATAATACTCATTATAAAAAGACATAATAAATCTTCTTCTTTTTTTGTTTGTATAATTATAATTTACAGTCGTTAAATGTTATTTAGTATGACTACAAATATGTAATGAAATATTTTCATTCTCTTACTTATTATACCATCAGCTAAAACTTTGATTTACAGAAACGATTTATTTATTGAACACAATATAATACTTTAAGAGATTTTGCGCATAGTAAAAAATATTACTGTCTCAAGATGGAGATAATGTCCCCAAAAGGCCACAAATTTTTAAATGTGCTAAGGTCATTCCTCACCATATTAATCAATAAACAAATAATTTTAGACTCCATGTTTTTAAAAATGAGCGAAACTTGGTTTTTATGTTGTTTGCATAAATACAGTCTAAAATTCAAAATTTCAGATTATTCCCATTTTTAATTTTTGAGCTGTAAATTTAAAAATAAATAAAAATCGACTGTTTGGCACGTTTTGAATCATTGAAAAGCTTATAACTGCAAAAGTATTTGATGTATAAAGTTCAAAATAGTCTCATTCTTTTCAGAATTACATGAGCTTTAAATTTACATGTATCTTGACTTAACCAAACCAATCTTAAAATTTCAAAAACCCAAAATCGAAATTTTGAAAACAAAGATATGGTACATATACATTTTATAAGTATGCACAGGCAAAAATTCAAGATGGGATTTTTAAGTATTCTCTTATAAAATCTTGAATTTTTATGCGATTTTTTTTTTCAAACTGAAATGGACATACAGATACTGTATATGTCATATTAAAAAAAAAATAACTAATTTTGCTAAAAGTCATTATACAAACTCGGTTTTTTAAGTTATTTACCACATCTGACTTTATTCGTAAGCCATTAATCGGTGAATTCCACAAACCTTTTTTTTTTTTTTGCATGATGTACTTGAGATATCAACAGATAATTCGGTAGGTGCATTCTTATAGTAACATTAATTGCTCACGAATAAACTTTTAGGGAAGTAAATTTTTTTAAATACAAAGTTTTATTTTTTTTAAATAGACCCCTGAAATTTTGCCAATATATTTTTACAACATGTATATGTAACATATTTTTTTCAAAAATATTTCGATTTTGTTTTTGAAAAAACACATTTTAAACTAATACTTTTAAACATTTTAACGTTGGTTTAGTTAAGTCAAGATAGATGTTAATTTATAAAAATTATAATTAATAAATTAAATTAATTATAAAAAAATTACATTATTTTGAGCTTTATAGGTTAAGTAATTTTGGAGTTATAAGTTTAACAATGATTCAAAACATTCGATTTTCAATTTTTAAAAAATTTATAGTTCAAAAACTAAAAATGGAATAAATCTAAAAAACAGCATTTTTTAATTAATTAACAGCATTTTTTAAATTTTTAATTAACAGCATTTCCTAACTGATAATAGTTCTACATATGCACAACAAATTATTGAATGCTGAGGTAAGTTTCAGACCATTGGTTGACTTGACATGGTTAATAAAAGTATACACTGTAACAGGATTGACTGTAATTCAAGAAATTGGTGGCTCAAGAAAACCACATAGCGACTGTAATAAGTTTACACTTACTTCGTGTTTTCTTTCTTGATCGCAACGCTCAATTAACTTCTATTAGGGATTTTATTTCGATTGGCCATATAAACTAACACAATCAAACTTTACAATAATGCTATACAGATACATAAATAATTAATGAATGTACTAAAAAATTAATGTATTAATAACTCCTTTGAACTTCATAAACGCAAAATGATCTTTCATCTTAACCAATAACTATCAAATTCGTAAACATAACTCCGCGGGCCTGCCATGGTAGTTTGCTCTAATCAATTTCGGCTTTTTCTATGAAAGAGCCGAAATGAGATTTTTTACTATTTAGCTCCTCAATCGTCCAGGAAACTATCCCTGAAGTTTTACTAAACGGCTAATCTTCGAAATTAGCTTTTTGATCCGTCAGCCTGTAGCAGAATTTTCGAGATTTTTCGTTCCACTTGTTCTTTCTTATGAGTCGCTCGTGGTGGCATCAACAAGCTAACAGATCTGCTATCAAAATAATGGTCGATTCATTTTTTTTTATCCCAAATTGATCGTCGACAAATAATGTTGACAGTGTTATCTAACGCGGCACTTATTTTTCAAAAATAACTTGAATATATACTATGTGCATTCCACAGCATAGATAAAGACTAAGAAGTTTCTTGCATTTTTAATGCATTGGTAATAAATAATTAGGATCTAATGCTCGTTGTGGGGTTTTCGGCATCGCTGCCGTTATTAAAATGTTATGGAGCTGAGCTGAAGGCTCGTCAGCCCTTAGCTTTAGGATAGAATAGTCAGTTTAGCCCTCTATTTAGTTAAAATCAGTTTCTTAATAACCACTTGAAGAAACAAATATTTGGAAATTTTGTAAACATTTTTATCCAAAATTAAACCCTCATTCAATATTTTTATTTGCATATATAAAGTAAAAACTTTGAGTTACGATTTTTGAAATAGGTGAAATATTTTTCGTTTTAATTTATTTTTATAGATTTCAATTTGATTAGAGCAGTAATGTCTATATATATATATATATATATATATATATATATATATATATATATATATATATATATATATTGAAGCAAGCTGGCCATCGTTATGTATTGTATGAAAAAATGTAAAGCCAAAAACGTGAGAGAAAAAAAATTTGATTTAGACATGATTTCGTCCTGTTAAAGGTTAATTATGGTAAGACGGATGCAAATATGATACATTTTATATTTTTCTGTTGATAATATATTATCCAAATTCATAGGTTAAAACGTTGTGATTAAAATTCTATGGTTGAAAGTAATCCGGTAATGAGCAATAGAAAAATCAGTTTGATAAAAAATGATTAATACTTATATTTTTCCAAAATAGTGCTTATAAAATCCATAATTTTGAAGCAAAATTTAGATTTTATTAGTTATATAAGTTTCCCTTATTTGCGTTTTAAATTTCTCGTTCTTGGCATTGATAGACGTTCTTTTAGTTTTGTAATTTTTATTTTTACTTGCATGGGGAGTAAAAATGAATAATCATTATCCATAAATATTAAATTTTAGAGTGATTTTTCAAATCGATATAATTGAATTTTAGAGCGATCTGAAGGACCCATTGAATTATATATAATGATTCTTCTACAGAGTGAAGTATGTTAACAGAATTTTTTAATTCAAAACTGACGTCAAATTTCGTTTTATTACTTTTAAAAACCTTATATTCAAATTTTCAAACAAATTTAAAATTAAAAAAAATTAACTAAATTTTACCAAAATGTTCTATTCTTCAACATTTTTTTAAGATTTATAAAATTTATAAAATTGCTCATAACTCAGGAATCCTTTGAATGATTCAAAATTGGGGGCGTCGATAAAGGTTTTTAAACTATGTGATTTGCTTCAACCGTAGTATTCCTATGTCTTTTAGAACCAACGTTATCCGAAAAAAACTCAATTTTGTTTTTATTTGGTAATCATATTTTTTTACAAAGATCTTTTATGATAATCCACAAGTTGTTTATATGTATGGAAAAAAGAAACTTTCCTCTTTCTAAGACCAAAAACTTCGATATCGGTTACACTGAAGAAACGTAATTTTGTGGCTTCAAAAATTTTGAGCATCCTATGAACAGAATAAAAAAAAGTTTGTTGATTTCTCAACATCCAGGTTTTTTGATATGTTAAATCCAAATCTGCCATAATTTTTGGCGTGAAAAAATCTATAAGGCTAATTTATTTAATAGCATGAACACTTATTTAAATTTATTTGACCAAAAATCAATTATTTTTAATGATTATATTTTTCCTTTAATATACTCCGAAAAACAAATGTCTTGCTGGAAAATCATGTCGATATCATTTTTCAAACTCGAGATATAAAATAAAGCAGTTTCAATGTGTTTTATTTTTTTTTCTCAGCTCTTTGAGCCAATTGGACGAAACGGTTGGAAAAATAATGTGACGATTATTTTTCAACGTAGAATCACCCAAAATTATTTTTATCAAAATCGGCGACGGATACACCGTGCACTCCCCATCTTAATTTTCATATTTAAAGATAATTCCATTCTGGCAAATTTTACAATTTTTATTTTTATAATCCTTCCCCATCTTTAGCTTTGCTTGTTTAAAGGTCATATTCATCTAAATCTCTGAATTATGTAAAGACTTGTTTCAACGATATTTCTAAGTACTAGGTTACAGATATTTAATCAAAGATATTTATTTTGGGCATTTAGATAAAATATTTATTCATTTCACAGAACCATTGCCTATAATAGCTTGAAACGTATTTCCACTAAATGTTTAACTCGTACTAACATTTGAGAACTGGAAGGGAAAACCAGCATGCTAGATTTTTTGTTGAATTAATTTGGGTTTCTTGAAGTTCTAGGTGGTACAATTGAAACTTTTTTAGTTTTAAAGTGTTAACTTCCTATTGAATCAAAACATGATTTACCTTAAAAAAACAAAAAACTTAAATTTCTTTAAGGAATTGGACCATGGACCATATGAACCTTTTTTGTTGTTTTTGTGGTCTACTATGACCTCTTTAAACATTTCTCATGACTTTAGGGACACCCTATAAATTCAATAAATGTTAATTTATTAGTCAATATAGATAGATAGAAAAATTATTCTGTAAAATTACTGTAAAAAATTATAGATAGAAAGATTATTCTGGGACTAGGTCAAGAATAACACAAATGAATAAATAAAACCGAAAACATATCTAGCCCATAGACGAAAAAATAAAAATCAATTAGTGTTTACAATATGTCATCAAAATAAATAAGCAAAAAAATAAAATCTTGTCTCGGAAAATATGATTAATGTGAAAAAAAAAAGAAAATTAAGTATACAAAAATAATTAATTTATTAGCAAATTTGATACTTAAACATTAAAACCATTATTTCCTTCTGATCAAGATGTTGATCTTAAACTAAAATTTTATGATTAGAATGCATCTTTTTGGAAAGAGAGAAAGTGTTGGAAAAGGTGTGTTTTGAATGAGAACAAGGAAGAAGCATGGCGTATATTAGAAAGAAAGGAATTCCAGAGGGTAATGAAGCGGGAAAGAAAGGAACATTTGAATGTTTTGGTTCTGTGAGAAGGTGTATAGAGGTCGTAAAGGAGCAATTATGTTTCCTGGGTGGACCGAGGATTTGAATTATTGGAGGCTGTAGATGTAGGTAGGGTGATAGGTGGTGATACTTTGTATATTGGTATAGACAATATCCGAAGAAATATTGTCTCCGGTTGGAAGGGAACAGCCACTTTAACTCGCCGTAAAGGTGGATCACATGAGCCTGTCTCGAGGTACCGAATACTATTTTTATAAAGCAGCTCATGTTCCACTTCAATCTGTCAAGCGCCTTCGAGAGGCCTCCGTATATCACGCAGCCATAGTCAAAGTGGGAAAAGATAAGGGAGAATACGAGGAGCTTGCCTGTAGGTTGCGTAAGAAGGTGTTGCGAACGATGGAATAACTTAAGGGTACTTATTGACCGTCGGGAAATTTGGCGGCGATATGGGATTCTCAAGAAAAGGTTTGGTCGATAGTTATACCCAAGTTTTTGACTGAGGAGCTGAAAATGAAGGTGTAATCATTTCAGGCTGTTGTGGACATTTAGACCTCACCACCAGCCCAGCCGATCTGGTCATGGTGGATAAAGAAGGAATTAGATAGAGAAACAGAACAGGAAGGATTGCGGGGCATTAGCCGATACATGGAGACTGTAATAGTATGTTAAATGTTATAGTAAAATACTGATGGAATTCCTCATAATGAGCTGGAAAAGATTGGGAATTAGCGTGACAGGAGGTCAGGACATTAGACATAGAGGAAGGGAGACTGGAAAGTATACAGTATTTGGAAATCTAATGACAATTTGATGGATTAAATCTGAAAATAAGTGAATAATGAACATAAAAAATAACAAAAAGAGCTATAAAGAACAGCATGAGAAACAGTGTGAAACACTGTGAAACTCAACACAGTACTTTAGTGTTGGGAACCGTTGAGAGTTTTCATTCCCGAGGCGCAAGTCTTTGAGGGTGGCAATTTTTATTGGTGTTATATTTTTTGGTCATTAGTTATTTTTATTCAAAATCTTTCCATGACAAAAATTACCTGTTCTAAATGAAATAGAAAATATTATATGTATGCATATTTTCTGAAGAGGGACACCGAATATCTTAGAACGGCCCTGAGGCGGGGAACCGGGTGCGCATCTCTACCGACCTGAATAGCAGGCTCTGTTCAGCCCAATCGAGTCCAACTTCCAGTTCACCAATTTTATATTTTAATACTTTATTATCGGTAGTCAGATCTTTCATAAGCTTCGAATGGCCCTCGAGGCGGCTTTCTATTTTCGGAGATTTCTCATTTAGCTCAAAACCTAGCTCTCCATATTTTTCAAGTGATGATTTTAAACTTTTGATATCCTCATTGACATAGGCTCTAAGCCGCTTTATCGTAGCGAGTATATCGCCCGCAGATGGTTCGGCGGTCTGCTGTTAAAAATTCCTTGGCGGATTAGACGTTTTTCCTCTCACTGGGCCAGTCTTTTTCACCTTGTCGCATTTATTACGGAGCCAGATCCGTATACATATAAATATATTTTCGCCAAACTGATTTGATTAAAGCTATTTCCATACTCCTTATGACTCATGAAATCGCATCCCTTAAAGATTTCATCGACATTTTTGTCCGAAAAATAGTTGTTTTAAGAACGGTGTGTGGTCGAAGGCTCCATTAGAAAAAGGAATTCGTGATTGCTGATACCTTTAGTAATCCGACTCTTGTGAAAAAATTGTTGCTAATTTCTTAACCTGAAACAAAGCGACATAGACAAGCGCTTTGTTCGGGAAGGCTCTTTGATGTCAAAACTCAATTAGCGTACTCAGACTGATCGAAACAACGGAACGGGATTTCCACATTCACAAAACCGAAAATTTGTATGGAATAAATGTGTAAATATTCCACAACAAATTTTACATATTTTTTTTTATTTAATGCTGTATTAGAAGAAATTGAATGAGTTCGATGAAAGCAGATGTGAACAATATTTTATCAGTGGTCTTTCTGAATAACTTTTTTAGTCGAATAATGTGAAAAATGAGTTCTCGAAGTTAATATAAATTTTTGAGTCTATATCAAATCCTCAAAAGTAAATGTCGGATGGAAATATAAAGTTCACATTCAAGATTTTTTTTTTAAAGTTAACTAAATTAGAGGGTATTGGAAACGATGAGAAAAACTATATTGCTCCAGAATTATTAATGGTTTTGACTAAACTATTTTTCTGTCATCACAAATATTTCATTCATTTTACCTCAAAATTGACCAAATAATATAACAGTTATTGTCCGTTCCCAAAGAGAATGCTGACGAAATTTATCGAACTATTAATCTAACTTGGTTCCATTACCATTTAATTTAATTCAACTTAAATAAAATAATATTAAATTAACTTGCTATTTAGACATTCTCGTCAAGGAGTTGTGCGCGATTTGTCTTGTTCATTCGTTTGGTATCCCAATATTCAACGGCATTCTTTAAAACGAACGGAATTTCATTATTAAATAATATGAAAAATCATATTTTTATATTTTGTTTTTAAAATGAATTTTCTTCTTAAGAAAAAGTAATTGAATGAAGGAGTTAATTTTTGAGTAGGTCAATTTTGGTATTGTAACCATTGCATTGTTAGAATTAAAAATAATCTAACAATGATAGATGCTCTTAATTCATTTGCACATTTTTTATTCAAAGTCTGTAAAATAAAGAATAATTAACCAGTGTTTTTATCAATCCTTAAAAATTTAAACATTAATGTTTTTATTTAACAAAAAAAAATTACTAAAAAGTATATGATAGTATTAATATTCTGAGAAGACCGGTTTTCATGGAAAACATTGACTTAAAAAAATCTATTTTTCATGGTATACCTACAATTACTTTTGCTAGTTGTATGAACTAAGCTTTCGAGTTTTGGAAAACTTTTAAAAGGTAAATACAATTTTTAATGTAAATGTAAAAAAATTGAAGTAATTTAAATAAAGTATAGCCAAATACAAAATACAAGGAACTGAAAATACAGTTGTGTGTTTAAGTATGTCGCCGTTACACACTCCATCCAACATAAGAAGGAATGGCGGATTATTCTGGATGTAACCAACCTATTTTAAGACAGGGTGAGCAGATCGAAATTTATTCCATGGGTGCGCCATGAAATAAAATTCAAATCTCCGATAAATCCACCGTTTGTGTAACTGGCCTAAGACTGCTGTGGTGCTACACCAACATGCGCTGTTGATCTCTTTGAAGGAAGTGGTATATCAAAGCTGGTAGAGTTTTTTATTAATTCCATTTTATTTCCTCGTAGTGAGATTCTTCACAATAAATCGTATGCATATATTTCTAGTATATTTGTTTAAGTTACACCTTAGGAGGTATCATGGTCTAAGTTTAGTTTCCCGGTATGTTGATGAATAACTGAGATATGAAAATTAGTGAAAACAATAAATGTCACTTTAGAATCTCAGATTTATCTAGACCCTTCTCGGTTTTCCATTTGCATAAAGTAGTACTACAAAATGACTTAAAATTAGATTAGTTTCTTTATTTAAGACATTACTAAACACGTAAGTAAGAAAAACTATTTAAAAAACAATCCTCAATGGGCTCAGAAGAAAAGGCTGAGAAAGACCAGTTACCGGCCCGAAGCGAATCCGCTATTTCGTTTGCACACTCTCCATCACAATTCACAGTCATCTTAGTCACGTATGTCCGTCTAAACATTTGCCTTCAGTCAGACTTAGAAGGACCGTCGTGAATTTTTTTAACCAATGCATAGTGGATCAATGAAAATATATTTAGAAAAAAACGGATAACCGAGAAGGCACAGTAGACCGGAACGGCCGAAAGTAGGGCGCCTCAGCGAATAGCCGATCCACTTGGGTTATTTGGTGCTTTATGGAACTACAGGATTATCATGTTCTTCTGTGAGTATTCTATATAATAATACGCGCTATCAATCTAACCTTGTTGTGCAAAGAAAAAGTGAGATATTTCTCGTTTATATTTTGTGTTGCTTATGCAAATATTAAGATTATTTTACTAAGGAAGTCTGATAAATTCTGAAGATGTGCTCCACCTTATATCAGTTAATGGATTAGGTCATGGCTACATAGGGATCTTATTAATTATGGAACAACATATTATGATAACTGTTGTGCCAGTTTATCATGAGTAGCTCTAATAGTTTTTATTCAGCCATGCTGCTTGTATGACATGCTATTTGTTCAGGATGATACTGCAGCATGAATAGTATCAGCAGAACCTCCCTCACATAATCTTCAGTCTCCTCATCCTTCTGCCGGAAACCTCCGCTACAAATCGTCTCTTATGTAAAGTAGCATGAACGATCAACTCTAAGTAGAAGAGAGTTATACCTTTGTCATGAAGCTGAATGCTCAATAGCTTCTAAGATTTGTGACTTGTCCTATTTCGATCATTTACATATGTGTTTGAATAAATTTGCAGTTTTTATAAAGTTTCTGTTAGTTTAGTCTTAAAACTAATTGAAATTGGATAATTGAAATTTAAATATTGAATTGCAGCCATTTGATCTCTGATAATGATTTAGCAATACACAGTTAATTATGCTGTTCGGTAGGATATCTCTATATTTACGATAGGATAACTCTGATCAACGCCTCTTTGACATCGTTGTTTTGAAAAAATATATTCGTTTTTCATATATCGTTTTTATTGTTATTTTTCTTTCAAAACGATTGAACTGAATTCTATAAAGTTTGTTTATCATTTTCAATTCAAATTATTGTTATTATTGTAGCTCTCCCGAAACGATCTTGGTTACCTCTTACTTTTCTGACATTGGTCGCCACCCAATCCGACCATAATCTTGGTCTACCGACCGCTAAACGTCCGTGCAAGGGTTCTGTCGTCAGCATTCTGGGAATTGCACGTATAAGCATTCTGGCAACATGACTTGCCCAGCGAAGTAGATTTAATTTCATCACTTTGGAAATATCTATATCGCTAAACAGGTCATACATTTAATTATTTATTCGTCACCACCATTATCCGGTATTATGAGCAAGACCGAAGATACGTATAAAAACGTTTTTCTCAAAAACCTGAAGTTCCTTGTCTTCCGCCTTTGAAGTAGTCCAGGATTCCGAACCGTTGGTAAGCACAAGATGTATAAGGGTTTTTATACGAAGTATTTTTAGTTCGCCTTGAGATTAAATTACTGGAAGTGAGATTTCTTATTCTTGAGTAACATATTAGACATATGTAGCGATAGACAAGTAGGCGAATTCGGATACCCGTTCAAACATATAGTTCCGAATGAAACTTTCACCTCTACTAGTACTGGGTGTTTCTTCAGAATAATTATTCATCAGAATAATTTCTTCAGAATAATTGGTTTTGTCGAATTTATAAAAAGATCCAAATGTTTTTCTGCAGCTTTCAAGGCTATGAATGATTGATGAACGCAAGTAAACGAATGACCAATTATGTCAATGTCGTGGGAGATGGCGAGGAGTTGGACTGTTTGGTCAAAGATGGTACTTATTTTATGGATACCAGAGTTTCTCACCGCTTTTACCAGGCCGTTGTTTAAGGAGTAAACATGTAAGAGTTTCCCGTCCTGAAACCTCTTTCTGAAAGTAAGGTTTCTGATAAATCTCACCAAATTTATACCTGCCATGGCCACGCTTATCAAACGGACCAGCTCAGAGGTATGTTTAAGCCATTCATTTCCCTATGAATTCAATAATATGAATTTAATAAATTCATTACTGTTTTAATTTTTCTCGTCATCTCTTTTTAATTATTTACTTCGTACATTTTAATATGTCATTATTGCATATATCATTGTTTTTTTATTAAGCCCCGATGAAGACCTGGAAAGTGGGTCGAAACTTTAGTTTCAAAGAAATAGTTTTTACTATTTACTAATGATCCATCCTTTTTGACCACCTACCGGACCACCTCATTCCTTCATATAATTTTTACGGTCAACTATTAATTATTCAATATGGAGAATATACTTATCTTTCTGCAGGCCCAAATATCTTCCCAGTAGTGTCTGTTAAGCAAGAGGCATATATGTCCTATTCATCTTTAAATAAACCAACTTTCAAATAAAAGGAATATTTTAACCATTAAGGGTTTGTAAGAAAATTAATTATAATTGGAATTTAATTAATAATTAAAATTGTTTTCACCAATTGGTTAACCCTTCGTAAATGGGAGTAATTGTAAGGCCACGGAGAGCAAACCTAGGGCATTGCTCGACAAGGTACTAAGGTTGGGGTGCCTTATGACTATTATGGCACTGGTGTCAAGAGCATCCTCTCTACTGCTGCTATGGAAGTTCTTTTGAACTTTAGTGAATTGCATATAGGGGTAGAAGCGCGAGCTCTATGTACGGCGTTTAGGGACAAGATCTGACTGGTGAAGGACGTGGAATCTTGTATAGAAGAGTTAACGAGGATGAGGTCAATGCAGTCCCGACTTTCAGGCCAAGAAAAACTATTGTAATAGGTCAAGTCTATAAAAAACAGACACAGACTATTGCTCTAAGATTACAAGGACTAGCCCACATAGACCATGCAATGGAGTTGATGGTTACACAGATCGATCCCTGAATAGGTTCAGAAACCGGTATATGAAGAATGGACAAACCCAGAGGGGAATCTTTATTTCCTTAGGTAAACATACTTCAGCCTTTCAGGCTGAGGTAATGGCAATAAATGTCTTGGTCCAAACCTTAACAACAGAGGGTATAAAGGACAGACAATTTAAAATATACACAGACAGCCAAGCGTCCATAGGTGCTCTAAGTAGCTATACAGCATGATCCAAATTGGTGCTGGAGCTTAAGAGCAACCTTAACACTCTCACCTTAACCAACAAGGTTAAGTTTGATTGGGTGTCTGACCATTCAGGTATATTAGGCAATGAGAGGACAGATGGCCTTGCGATAAAGGGCTCCTAACAGATACCTTTTGCATCAGAACCCTTTTGTGGTATTAGCCTCAGCTACGCGCTAATTCTAAATAGAAGAATCAATGCGGCTCTGGACAACAAAGTCAGAAACAACAACAGTCCAAATTATTTCTAGAAGGGCCTTGCAAAGAAACAAGCTCAATACTTGCTTCAATTGATCTCACCCCGAGAGGTGAGACAGGACTGAAAACCAGTCACTGTCGATTGAACAAACATCTCTCTATTTTGGGATTAGTTGAATCATCCATCTACAGATTTTGCGGCAGAGAGGAAGAAACGGCATAACATGTAATATATAGATGTGATATTTTAGCTAGAACACGGTACATCCATTTTGGCTGTGACCGTATTACAGAACTTAAGCTCTGCGAACTGATAAATTCGCACGTGATCAGATTCGCAAAGATCATTTGCCTGTCATCAATCTGAAAGACAGGCCTTATAAGGTCGCGGTGCATCCAATGTCGGAAAAAAATATCTGATGTGGACACTGGATAACTCCTTTGTATCCCTATTAACTATAAATAGGTGGCTCAAAAAGTGATCCTAAATTTGGTTATTAGTTTCCGAAGATAGTAGTATCGACGTCGTACGTCCATCTATTGACACACACACATACAGGCAAACACACACACACACACACACAATTATAAAAATTTTAAAGCGGTTAGTATGGACCTTGAAACGTGATTATCTATGGAAACCTCGATTTGTGATTTTTAGCACAATTCACATTTCTCCCTTCCAAAAAGGTGGGAAGTAAAAAAAAAACAAAAAATAAGTTTCAGATAATTAAAATACGCGATTACAGTACTGAGTAAAAGGAAGTAAAAACATATGGAGAGGTGTCTCAAACCTTGATATACCATTGATTATATTGATTGCCTCATATCTATGGTTGGCAATCTTTTGTTTTATAGTTGCTGCAGGTGTAGCGTAGTGCAAATTTTTTGAGAAAACTCGGGAGTTTTTATCTTCCGGAAGCCAGTATGTGTGAAAGTCAGCACCCCCTTTCTTAATCTTGCCACTATTATGCGATATACATCGGCATTTTTGGGATACGCGGTAACTCCTCTCATAGAAGTTTTCAGCCTGAAGCCATTAGGACCTTGCATAACGAATAAATGTAACAAGTGCTCCACATTCTTTTACATCGCTTAAATAAATTGGTGGAGGCTAAGCATTAACAGGCTGTTTATTTGTTGGCTGTGAGTCATCTATTGGGTGATATAAATGATATCACTAACCTTCAGATGTTTCCGGAGGGTCTCATTTCGTCATAGAAATGCCGTTTTCTTTCAGTTGCCTTAACAAGTTCCAAGAAATTTCTTCGTGTTCCATGACAACATTAAAGCTGTCAATGTCACTAGATAAAGCATTGGAAATCGACATTTTAAGCGGGAGGACCCTCTGCAGACTTCTTCAACTCACAAATGGGGTGTAGAACAAGTATTTTACACTCAAATTTATCACTTTAAACCAGTAATAAAATTGTTTAATTAGAGTGGAAAAAAATCGCGTTTATAATCTTTACACCGAATCTGTATTAAATATTAATATAAATCAATTATGATCTTCAAGTAAAGTACCATTTCCGGTGATTATGTAATGACCAAAAAGTGGGTTTCACAACTAGATTTTACAGCAATCCCAAATACAAAATTTTAACTTTCTACAGCTTGCCGTTTTTCAGTAATGCGAGATTCGAGCGAACGTACGTATAGACGTCCGGAAGAAACTAGTCAAAATGGATTCATGGATAATCAAAATGGATATTTCCGTTGAAATGGGAAAACCGAAAATTTTCGCGATTACAATACTTCCTTTACTTCGTACAAGGATGTAAAAAAATAGGAGTAATATTTAATTTTAGTATTGGAATATTGTAATATTGTACATAGTATCTGGAATAGAGTTGATAGTGGATCGCACACTTCATGAGCCATCAATGGAATCCAAAGATATTCACCTTATTTATCTATAAATTAGCATCATTAGTATGAAACTTCTACCCGGGGATGTACGTGGGGACAAGAGATCAGAGAGATATATTCTCCCCGAAATTTTTGAAAAAATAAAGGTTTTTATATAAGTTTTGTATTTTGAGTAATGATTTTTGATCCAATTTTCCTTTTTAAAACTGACGCACTATTTGGCGATTATAGACAATTAATGATTACTTGCCTTTTCATTAAATCCCTCCTCTGAAATAAAAGTTCAAATCTTTCCTCCTCCCCGAAAAACAATTCTGTTTACAAGCCTGTTTTTACCATGTTATTCCTCACATGTCTAATGTTTTCTTTGATTTGGTGCTGTAAAAGGTAATGGAAGATTGTTATTTCCCAGTTACTTGATCAGTATTTAAAATGATATTTTAATAAATTTTTGCGTTATTTTGCTCTACCTTGACCGTGGAAACTACAAATGTATTATCATCCACATGACTTCAACCTCAATAAAATCAACTAAACGTTTTGAAATACTTTTCGATTCGCATCGCATCATTGGAGTGAAGAAAACGGTTTATTGCTTAAGGGATAAGGGAATAATATGATAAATATTGTAATACCTACCAGTTCTGACATAGCAGAGAAAAAAACCAACACAAAAACGAATGTTGTTGAGAGCCTTTCAAATAGCCGTGGACCATTTCAATGAAACAAAAGTTGCAACATTTCTTACACAATGGCAAATATAATACCGGGAACCGTGGTAATTAGTTTGTCTACTTGAGAATAAAAGGAAATTCCTTTAGTGGGTGTCATGGAAAGCGTTTAGGTTTAATACATTTTGCGAATTTTTGTTAATTGTTATTAATTAAAAATTTTTTAATCATACAAAAATATAGGCTTCCAAATAAACAATGTTTCCGAACAGTTCAATAAATCCGGGTGATATGCTTGATAATATTCAATTGAAATGAAGGTACTGTAGTACCACAGTTCCTGTACGCGAGGCGCCGTTGGAAGTTTGGTAAGGATCTGAATTCCTTCAGATGTGACAATTGAATGTGCCGTCTCGTCAGTTCTTGTTTTGTTTGAAACCATGTCCCATGTGAGTTTTTTTATATATAATACGTATTTAAGCGGATTTCTTTTGTAATTATCATCTTACATCTGATGTTTTAAATCGTATTACTTGATTTTATCGAAAAATCGATTTGGGAGGATCTTCATAAATAAAAAAAAAATTAATATTTAAGTCTCATCTCTGGGTTTTCTTATCCGTTATTCTGGCTTATTTCTTCAGGAATTATATTTATATTCCTTATTTTCGTCTTTGTGACTTCCAGAGAAGGACTATCCAGTCTCTGAAAAAATTTCCTGGAATGTAAGCATGGAATATCGAGAAGAAACATTACCGCCCAAGTGAAAAAATCCATAACTGGATAACTTATAAAAATAAAATCTGGATTGCATTTCTCTATCAATAAAAAACATTTTTTGAAGCTTTAGTGTAAAATCTGAATCATATTGTTTCACACTAATGAAAGTAAATTTTTTTTAGTTATTCTTACGGAATTTATGATTTGGAACATGTTATTTTGAAAAAAATAAAAACAAAGAAAACAATTATAAATAATTGTGGAAAGTTTTGATGAAAATTATGAAACCTTTCGTACATAACAAAATTAGTTTATTACAGATTCCAATGTATTTCAGATTCGATTACTATCTATAGTAATAATTTAGATTATTATATAAAAATCATGACCATGCTAATTCAAGTAGGTTGTTGATTACGGTACTTCACAGGAATCATTTTCAATTTATAACAGAGAAAGAAAACAGCTACGTCTTTATATACCTTCTTCTGTGTATTTCTGATGAAACTTAGCCGTCTAATAAAATACTATTTACCCAGTGGCATACGCAAGTGGAGGAATGTATTCTTCCCCTATCCCCCTTTCCCCGCGAGCTGCATGAAAAAAATATTATTTTCATACTTACCAACTTTTGGTGTGAACATAATTTTTAATAATAATTGTTCATCCAATTTTCATGCTTATCGCTATAACTTACAATTTGGCGATTACAGCCACTAGGTGATTTAAATCCCAAAGAAAATCCTCCCCAAAAGAAAATTCTTTAATTTGAATTCTCTCGAAAAAAAATTCTGCGTACGCCCTAGAAGTAACATGAAATCATTACCACACTTGCAATCAGTTTTAGCATTTAGCAAATCTTCCCGACTTACCTGATTATCCGTTCCATCGTAACCGTCAGAAATGCTCCATTGGACACGTTGGGATTACTGGATAGTCATTATTTACATAATGATCAGACTTGGCTATTTTAGTCCGAATATAATTGATGAAGATAACTATTTTTTTTTATTATCGCTGAAAATTGATTCTGAGTAAACAATATTCCATTTTTTTTCTCCCCTCATTTGGGCAAAGGAAAGCTTAATTTCGCGGTTGGCGGCCATCTTATTAAGATAATAGTTGACTATCGTTCTAGAGAGCAGAGCGGGGTTCGGTGTCGAGGAGTGGTGCATTACCGACACTACTGTCTCCCCAGTCCTGACACGGTTCGTTATCAGCCTCTTTGTCGCCTTTGTCCAACGAGGACATGTCCCGTCGCTAACACGTTCTCAGCTCACATCACTTTTCATTAATGACTTGGGTGTTGTGCAAGGTATGGTTGTATAGGCGCATCCACTGTATTTACTGTTCTACGGTTAAACATTTCTTTAAGTGTATAATGAGTATAGCAGTTTATTCAATTTATAATTTGCGTTCAACCATTTGAAAATCCATTTCCCTAATTTGAAGTATCTCGACGATACGCTTATGCCTGTGATCGCACTTTTCTGGTCATGGTTTCTTACTTTATGGATTACAAGAATGATGCATTAGGAATCTATAGTGAATGGAAAAGGTAGGTACATTTTTATGTTTATAAGCTAATTCGGTCATATTGTAAGAGATATAGAATAATTTTAATATGGTCGATAAAAGATATACTTAAATCTGTGGTTGTCTGGTATGGTTTATCTACATATCGGTTTATGGTGTTTCATATGGATATAGGCCATATTTAAAGATGTATTGAAGAACTACTCGAGTTTTCAATCGTAGGAATTGCAAATTACGAGAAGCCTCAAGTTCGTTCCTTCATCATTTTTTGAGGTAGGATCCGGCTGTCAGTAACATTAATTATACTAGAGACAATGCAGTTTGATTCATTAGAATAAAGTAAGCTTTGTAAAAACAGTTTTTATTTACCATGTCTTTGTCATAGCAAATTTATTTTAAATTAATGTTGGGAGGTACAAAAGCCTCTGCATACCTGTTGCCAATGTCACAGAGGAAAATCTTTCATCACAGAGGAAAATAGTGTACCACAATCTTCTTGATGCCTGCAGATTACGGTCCGAAACACTTTGTGAACTCTTATATTGTCTCTTAACCGCCACACACCCAAAATCCTTTCAGTGATATCGCATTGTGTATTGTACGCAGTAGAACACCTCTCTCCGCGCTGAATCAATAAGATCAGAGGCGCAAATGATCTCTGCAATGATGCTTTCCTTTTTAAGCATGAGTAAAACTAATATCTTATATGGTATGTATTCTTACAATTGAGTAACCAATAAGATCATCGCAGATCTGTAGAGCAGTCACCCAAACAAACCATCAAAGGATAGCTATAGGCCAAGAGAGAATCTAATCCCATGCAAATTGCCTAAAGGTTAGTCCAAGAACGAGGAAATGGTGCCCGGCAACTCTACCGAAAAAGTCAGGTGCAACTTGACTGAGGACTTTCTGACAGCACTTCTATTACAGTATCAATACGCCTTCATGGCAAATGAAGACTTGATCACTTCGCATACTTTACGCTAGGTATTTCTAAAATTGAAATTTAAAACTTTCATGTGAGAGTAACACATAAAATTATTTGTAATCTGTTTTTTATCATATCTTGGATTGCAGTCATCGTAACGTATAAATATTATTTATTTATAAAGAAATGTAACATTCGTTGCATTACTTTCCATTTAAACTTCTTAATGATTATTAATTAAATTGCTATAGCTGTATCAAATTTTGTTATCTAAATAGGCAAATTCAAATAAGCAGTTTACCAGAAGTTTAACTTTCTCAAAATTTTAGATCTGCCACCATCTCACTTTAAGTAAATAATTATTTTTTACTCAACGCGTAGAAATGTTTTTATTGATATTTTCCTAAAATTGTTACGTTGCACTCAGGTTTCGATACGTATTCAGTGATCCAAGTACACCACATAATGGCTTAAAATAGAATATTCCACGTTATTCATCCACCGTACTGAATTGCTTATCCGCAGTTGTAAGTTTGAAACAGATCACAGTGGAAAATTTTTTACGTTGAAATCAATATTTTGCCTTCATACCTGATCACACTTTTGAGAACCGTTCCCCACTATATAAAACTGCTACTGCCTTTAGGAAATCAAAATAATTTCTGATGATCTCAAACAGAAAATTATATAATATTTTTATGATCTAAATATACTGTTAACGCTACAATTTAATTAGACTGAAATTAATATATCTTTATTAATGAGGAAAGAGAGAACTACTGGGTGATAGAAATAACAGGCTCATCTTAAACTGTGTTTATTGAAATAAATAAAGTAGCATGCCTTGGTGTTAAATAAACATTATTCTTCAATAACAGTAGTCTATACAATGAATTGAACCTTCTATAATTAAATGATTAAACACAAAGCATTTCGGCACATCCATAATTATCTCTGATCTTAATATATCCAAGTCTAAAATGAAGAGTATATATGCGATTGATACTAAAAAAAAGAGTATAGATAATATTGATACTAAAAACAGATAACTATGTTTATTTTTGATCTTAGGTAATTATTAGATATATATGGTTTGATTAAGTAACAATTTCAATAACTGACAATTATTTTCTCATACTATTGTTTCTTTGGCACAGGCGTAGCCGAGGTAGGGCGAAGGGAGCGGCAAAATGTCCAAAAATATTTTTTCATAATTTATTGTTTTACCTTCTTTTTTAGACTTCGAAAAGAAAATTTATTTTGTTGCATTTAAGTTGAACCTACGTTTAAATAAGTAATCATGAAATAACGTATATTATAAACAGATAGGGATGTACGATACCGATCGATACAGGTAAAGTATCGATATTTTCCTTTCGGTACCATGTAGTTTGGCTATCGATACCACTAATTGAATATTCCGTTCGATGCTTTAGTTGTATTGTATTAAGCAGATAACCTGAAAGTATGGCAGAGGATGGCAGAACCGGTACCAGGATTTTTTTCCGGAGGGAGCAAGCTTAATTTTGCCTCCTTTTCTTTCATTCACCCTCCAATATAAGTCAACAGTTTTATAATAGCCCTCTAGGTAATATATTTCGAAATAAATATCATCTCAATATTCCTTTTTGTTAAAACTGTTGATTTCTTAACGATGTAGTTGGTCTGTTTTAGTTGAAGCTGGGGCTTCCATTACAACTTGAAGTTAGTTAGGCTTTCAAAAGTCATCATAAGATCTTAAAACTCTATCTAATATGGATCAAGTTAAAACCATTAGATCGATCAATTTTAAAAATTAAGTTTGAGTTTTGAAGTAAAAACAGTCTCCACACAACTTTTTTTATCAACTTAATTTTCTTCTATTTTTCTCATTAATGATTTTTCTTTTGATTCTTATAAGGTGGACAAGATCCTCCTACTCCCAATCACAGGATATTTTCAATAACATAATAACCCCTACAACTAGAACCTTTAACATTCCCTACAAATTTTTTTTTTTTTCATCATTTGTAGGGAGTGAGATCCATTATCAGGGAGTGAGATTGTAGGGAGTGAGGATTTGGAAGTGTTTCATGCTGTACTGTTTAAGTCTACAGATTTTCTGGTTACAAAAAATCACACACAATGTTGACACAATAACTGACTGTTACCAGCTAGTTAAACACACTCCTCGAATAACAGAACTCTTTTAGGGAATGAGAAATTATAAAAATACTCTAAGGAATTTAACTATAAACAATTTTCTCTAAGGAACACATGGTGTCTTTTGAAAACAAAACTAGGTTGTTCTGACAGCCGAGATGAAGCAGTGTTTTCTCAGATGTTTCAAAACGCAAAATATACCATTTCCATCTGCCATTGAAAGTAGATTTAAGGAAATTTTTAGGGAATGAGATAAAACTGTGTGACAAACATAAAACCTATTAGAAGTATTGTAAAATAATATAATATTAAAATAATGCATATTTTTGAAATGACCCTTATCAATCCTGCTAGCTTACCAGTTCACAGGAATTGACTATTAGAATGTGTATATGAATGAGTGTACATCAAGAGTATCGTCATCTGAGGGACAGAAAAGTATTTGCGTAGTTTTTCTTCTAGCATTGAAGTGTCTAATAACTAGAGATGAGATCTCTACTACGGTAGGGATGTCTAATGATAACCGGTTTATTGTATCGAATAATAGTTTTTTTTGTTTTGACTATTGGCACTATTGGCTATAATTGTTTGTTCTTTTAATCCAAAAACTTGAGAAAAACCGATTGAAAATAAATTTCTTAATAAAAGAAAAAAGAAACTGTTGAGCAAAAAATGTATAAAATAAATATCGTATCTTTTCAAAGAGGACAGGATAAATAAAGGTATTAGGAGTTCAGTATAAGGTTATTCTATACTCTGTTTACCTTTTACCCCACCTGTCTACCTCCTAGTGCTTACCTCCTTGATAAAGTTAGAGATGTAGTTTTAGTCCATTAGGTCACACGACTAAAACTACATCTGAATTTCTATTTCACGTTCACCAGTAACGCAGTAGCGGTTTTGAGGTTAACAGATTTATTTTTAGTATATTATTACCCATTTTTTCTCTCTATCTCATTCTCAATTATTTCTCAAGTCAGTCAGTTTCTTTAAGAAAATTAAATAAAAATTAAAGTCTTTAATTTAATTTCTTTTTAATCGCTTAAACTCTTACCTTAGTCCAGTTAAGGATTGCTCAAACGGGATACTACGGAGATGTAGACCGAAATTATTGGACGGTCAAAATTGACTTTAGCGGTATTTTTGGTAAACATACTAAAAGCCCCAGGATCTAACAGCTGAGGCAAAGAGAGAAGAGGGGAGAGGGGTTATGTCGCTTGCTTCCAAGGCAGTCAGGGATCTAAAAAAAGAAGCTGGAAATAGCAGAATGCTTGCATCCACGGATTCTAAAATCTATTCGTCATGACATGAAAGTTTGTAGTACACTAATTCAGTCAGTGGATGGATAGCATTTGCCAATGTCTATTGCTTTTAGACAAATAATAAATTGACAATGGAGGAGAAAATATGATTCACCGGCACTTAAATTGCGCTGTTAAGTCCTCATTACTTCGATTCACTCCTATCTACAACATGTTTTCGATTAAAGACTAATTCAGAAAAAAAAGAAAGGATTTTTTTTCCAGATTTTCAAAGCGATACTTTAAATTAATGTGCCATCTTAAATTAATGTGCCATAGAACATCCCAGCTATACTGGGCATTACAGTTGGGACAGTCGCAAGCTAAGGTAAAATAAGGAGTTGCAGTAAAACTGAGGCGGGCCAAGGTGGTCACACCCGGCCGCAGCTGATAAACTACAGGCCGCTTATTGAAGCGAAATCTTTCACGGTGTGAAGTAAGATATTAATATACTCTTGCTATGATTTGTTTAGTTCAGTGTCTTCTTAAACGTCATTCTATTAAGTTCATATCTGTTTTTAGTATTTATTTTACTTCGTCAATTAGCAAAATATACAAAAGCATAGCAATCGGTAAAAGAAAGATTCCTTTGAGTCCAAAAAGTATTTATTTGAGAAATGTTCTTCTGTGTTTTTCGTCTTCAAACCATGTTTAATTTTCAGTTATAACAATTTAACCATCTCATATTCTTCGTTTTTAAATTCCTTGTTATTTTAGTTATTAGCCAGTTAATCGATCTGAGTGGCCAAAACAATTTTCTAGTTTATGTTTATTATTCTATAAAAATTATAGAATAATACTTTATTTAACAATAAATTATTTTTAAAATTATGGAAATGGAAAACAGATTAAAAAAATTGACAAAAAATCATCCTCATAATAATTAGATGCTACATAGCGAACCGGAGGGTGCGATGCCAGTACCACCAACTGCTGTTTACAGACTTCCATATACCGAGTCCTTCCAAAGCCCGAATTCGCAGGTTAGTTCCAAAACCATACTCTCGACCTGTCAAGGATTAGTTCCTTGGAAGGATAATAGTTTCGTAAATACAAACTTTTAAATTAATGGTAAGAAGTTGCAAACTAATTGTAATTTCTCAACTGAAAAATAATAAGCATTGATCGCCATTAACCCCACCTTTATTTTCTCATGAATTTCGCTTTTTATTGTTATTGCATACCCCAAATATTTAAATATATCTTGAAATTTATATAAAAACGTTTTCTACATCTATATCTATATAGATTATGGAAAATTGTAATATTTGTTAATGAACAAGTTATTTTAAAAAAAAAAATCTGTATAACCGAAATCGTTGTCGTTTCTACTACTAATCATATTATATACGTATTTCAAATTTTTATTTTTATTTTATTTTAATAATATTTTGTTTTATTGGCCAATGGGACACCAATATATCTTTTATTCAAATAATTTTAATCATTATTTTAATGTTTAACTTAAATGTATGGAAAATATTATTTTGGATAAGAAAAATATTTGACGAATAGTTAAACAGTTCTATCAAAACTCATTGTTAGTCTCCGATAATTGCCTCCGTGATGCGACTATTATCTACGAAAATATTTTATAACATGTGAAATTTCCTCTCTTTTTGTGAATCTAAACCAGTATCTCCATTCTTGAGGCATTTTCTCGTTTCTTCAAATCGTTTTGTTTTTACATACGGAATACTCCAGCTTCTCCACACGCCTTGATAACTTATCTATCAACATAAAATATTCTCCCTGCTCAGATTTTAATTTTTCGACGGCTACTTCTATTATTTCCTCGGTAGAAGTAGCACAATCAAGGCATTCAAATAGTTTATGCATTATAACATATTATACAACATTGTAACATTATAACATATTATACAATATAACGCTTAAAATACGTGGTCACTTTGTACCATATTCTTCTTGGTTTAGTAACGAACAGAAACCTAAGATATTTTGACAGTCTATGACTCAGATTCTCTTGCATACTCCTGTCTATGGTGAAATCTAATGCGCACGATTCCACTGTTGCCTACTGATAAACACCTAGTGTTTATTCTCTCAGTACTCTAATCGTCCTAAACATCGTCCTAAACATTTTTCAACTCTTTCATATTACAGTCATTATTGTCTCATAAATTTAACAACTTATACCCTGTCAAAGCAACAACAACGACAAGGCAAAACTAAGTTTTCTTTGTAGAGAGGTCTTCAATCAATTGATCTGGAGCAGTATCCAATGTGTAATCTCAGACAGGGGAGTAAGTAACTAGCATGTGGTAAGGTGGTAAAGGGGGGCCTCGAATTGCCTTTATAACTATCAAATATTATATCAAATCCTATTTATATGTAGTAATATCAAATGAAGTAATACAATTAATAACTAACATGTATAACACACAACCACATCTTCAAATTTTGAGTAAGAAGCATAGGGGGGCCTCAAAACATGGCTGCCAAGGGACTACGAATTTGTACTTACGCTACTGATCTCAGACACAATACTCAAAAAGATTAGTTTAAAACTTTAATACTCAAAGTTTTTCTTATTTGTCTATGCAATTTGTGGATGGAGTTATCATTTGATATGTATTATTTTTTAAGTAATTGTAAACGATTCCCATATTGTCATGTGCAGCGCTTACTTTAGTAATTTATTACCTTTGTGATGTTTACTTGTTTTTATTATCTGGTAACGCCCTTCCAGTAGCTAATTGAAGACCACAACATAATTTTATAATTTCAAACAAAGATTTAAGTTTATGCCAAGTCGTGAAAATTGAACTTCATGTTCCAAGATTGGGTGGGGAAAGGGGTTGACTTTCATTTCGTGATGTACTCTTGAAATGTCTTGAACCTTCAAATTCTGGCTATATAATGATGGTTGCACGTTAAATTGAAACAAACCAAATATTAAATTCTTATTTATCAAAGTATTTAATTACAAACGAATGGATTAATAAAGTGCTGGTTAATGTATTGTTATTATTAATGTATTTCTTATTGATAATAAATATCTTATTGATTCAGTGGTTAAACGAAAATACTTCTGATGTCACCTGCTAACTATTGTTTTCTTGTATTATTTGTTTTCTTTATATTTCTATTTATTACTCGTCCCAAAAAAAAAAAAAAAAAAAAAATGAATTATTACATTTTATTATGGAAAGATGATTCGAAACTTTATGCTTTGTATTCATTAGATTATTTTTTTAGATAGATGTATGGCGTTTCCAGCGGATCTGAAAGAAGAGACGCACTTGTGTAGAACTACATGCTGAGACGAATCTAATTTTACAGTCATTGATCGCTATCAAATTTTGCAGTGTTCTGCTAAACTTTTAATGGGAACGTTTACGTTTAAATTATTAATAACCAGATGAACATTAACCTAATAAAAGGAGGATTCCGAAATGGTTTCGAAAACAAAATAGTTGATAACCGAGGAAGAATAGTGATCAACTATTTCACCGTTGCTTAGAGGTAAGTGAGGCGAGTCCGTGGATTGCAAGAAGGATATTGCACCGTATAAAATCTGGAAAGTAAGGAAAGTCTCCATGTTATGGATTGCTTAAACCTTCCAGCTGTCTAGACCTGAGGGCCATGTCCTCGCTACAGCTGGAGGAAACACTGTAATGTCTTCAGTCTTGACAAAACTGGCTTTAAAAATGTTGAATTATCATCAATTAAATTATTCCAAACATATCGCACATCCAGAATAAAAGGGGCACAACTCGAAAAATGGATTTTTGTTAGAACGAACATTAGACACAGCTTAAGTTCTACATAGAAGTCCCCAGGATCTTTCTGTAACACATGCAGCTGGTATATCAATTCTTATGCCTATTGTTTTGGACTGATATTTGAGAAATGGTTGCTCTTTGGGATGATAGGGGTCCAACTATTTAAATTACTGACGTTTTGAGTTGTGCCTCTTTCATTTTGGATATGCGAAATCAAGTGACAGTAACTCCAAAGCATCAATTCTTTTTTTTTTTCAAACCAAATTTTTCATGTTGACAACTATAATAAAATTTAAATAGTGTTTCATGTTAATTATCAATCAGATTGATATGCTCAGTCATTAACACTTAAACCCACCGAAATCTATTGATAAAACATTTATTTCTACAGAATCTAAAATATCTACGTTTATGTTTTTAATTGTACTAAATTTCATTGACTCAACCAAATACCAATTGGCATATTGTCGCAGTTTGATGAACAACAAAGTAAGTACTCGCAGGTATTTTTACAGTTGACATCCACATGATGGCATAGAAGAATCAATCCCTAATTAGTATTTTTACAGTTTGATTTATTTATTTTTAAACCAGCATAGTCCCTCTTGGCATTGATCTAATACCTGAGCAGATGTAATCCATTAACTGAAGCACTCCTGATTTTATATATTTTTATGTGTCATCAGATCTAACTAGCCCAGTCCGGGTTCAAGCTCAGGATAGTTTTACATACCGCTATTGCTTTTTAACTTTGACGCAATATGTCTGGATGATGCGCGAAAACTTATGGTATTTAAAGTCATTAAAAAGTTATAAAGAAACCACGAATTACATTTCGATATATTCCAAATTCAAGGATTTAATCCATTTTAGAATCTTCTCAACGTCATTATTATTTATCAGGCATCTCGTGAACTTTAATTAATCTTGGAGACATGATACACCTTATATAAGTATTTTTCCATTGTCTTTATATTGAAAATTATTGCCAAGTCTGTAGGTGTAGTATTTTTCTGAAAAATGCAAAAAATTTATTACTGAAATGATTTTTCCACAATTATGAAAGAAAATTGATTGTATGAACTCAAATTGTTTACTAATTTAACAATAGAAACATTTTCTCACATTTCATTCATTATGGCAGTGTCTCAGCGAAAGGGAGTGTCCAGAGAATCCGGACCTTCCCCCGAAATTACAAAATATTTTTACTTATTCTTATTTGTAAACAAAAATTGTATATACCTATTGTTATATATAAAATTGTATATACCTATTTCATAAATAATATGTCTTGGCATGGAATATATTATATATATAGAGAGTTCTCGGATATGCCAGGTTGGGGTCTCCGACTTCCACACGACTCACTCGGATTTTTGAAAACTTTTTATGTTACATACACAACAGGCGCTATTGTTAATATAATAATTGAATTTTGGTTGATTAATGTGGATTCTAAAATGCCAACAAAACATTTAATGTTTCAAATTTCCTAGGAGGAGGGATCCTTTACTTGGGTGTATGGAATGCATTCTGGTGTACTAGTGTGCTCTAGGGTTGGAAAATCGAATCGCGATATATCGATATATCGGATTTGAAAAACCGATATATTATATCGTTATCTTAACACCCGATATATCGATGATATCGATATTTTATACCGATATATCGGTGATATTGATATTTTAAACTTTATTATTTTATTTTAATTAGAAATCTCCTTTATTCTTTATCATATTTTTAATGTTATCCGTGAGCTGTACTTAACATTATAGCTTAATTATTTAATCAACCTAGGTCGCTGTCTTTGAGCTGTTGTAACTTCCTTCCTGTTTTAACTCATAGGCGTCACTAACGGTCTGTTACCTGTTGTTCGTTGTTGTTGTTGTTGTTAGTGAGGTGATTAAAGTGAAAATAGAAACTTAAATGTCGCCGCCAAAAAGTGAAGTGTGGAAACATTTTAAATGGAGAGACAGTAAAAGTGCGGAGTGCAAATATTGTCACAAAATATTTCGGACATCGGGAAACACAAGAAACCTGCAGTCAAACCAGATGGAACAGCAAATATTACATGGTCCAACGTTTCCTAGAACTTCGGCCTGATATCAGCGTTATATTGAGTGAACACACAAGTGCTCCAGATATGGTGACTGCATGGGATGATAAAGAATATTCAAGAATAGGAATCGAAGTATATTAGGTAGATACTAACAACTAGTTTTAAATTTTATTGTGTGTCAACATTTCGCAGTGTGTCATATGCATAGTAAATCATAGGTCTACTCGCAATTGTACTTTCGTACTTTATTATGAAATAGGATCCAGCTTTTTTCTCCTTATCCTTCAAATAAACTCAAGAGTTTGTGATTACCAAAACAAAAAATAATATGGATCAATCACTCACCAAATTGAAATAAAATAGACAATACTATAAATGTAAATAAATTGTTGCAGATAATCATTGGTTAAAATATAGCATATGTTAATTTATAAATATAGTGGGGTAAATATGAGAATAAACAATATTTAGTTGCCAAACAATAATTAGTAGATAAGATTGAAACACATATACTGTTAATTAATTGTATGTAAAGACAAACAGGTAATTATATAAATGGTGATTGTACTGAAGTATATATCAGATGAGTTACATGTTTTTAGATAAATGTTTTGAGAATGCTCAATGTATGCATGGAAACTTTATGAAATACAATTTTTTTTTAGAAAAATGAAACAAGAAAAATTTGTAGAATAATATAATTTATAAAATATGGCAAAAAGCCTTCAAGATAAAAATGTATTTTAATACTTTTTTTTTTACCAAAGTATTATTCATTTCTATCTTTTTTTATAATGATTCATGGATAATAATAATATTGTTCTGTAATTAATAATTTTATTATTTCATAACCTTCTTCACATTTTAATGTTATACTCATTTAATGCACGGTTTCCTTGCTTTTTCATCCATTTCCTTTCGATATATCGATATTTTTCTACCGATTATCGGTGGATATCGATATTTGGTTTTGCGATAAAAATATTGAATATCGATATTTTTCTTTCGATGTTCCAACCCTAGTGTGCTCTCCCCTCAGAAAATTCATGTGTGGATTGTGGTCGTGCATCCTATCAAAGAACTTGTTATGTTTCCTCGTGATAAAGCATGTTTTCGTCAGTAAGAATGTAATAATAAGGTTCTATTCGTATTATGTGAATTTTTTAATATTTTACTATGATATGTTTCAATTTTGTTATTATTATTCATAGGAGTGCTTTCAGTTAAATTCATTAAATACCTATGAATTTAAAAAAAAAATTTTAGATTTAGGAGCAGATTCAATTTGTTTGTAAAAATGAAAATAGGCTTCATGTTTTTGATGGTTCTCTTAAATTAATGTTATGCAGGAATTTAATTTTTTTTCATGATTAGTTTTTCTTAAAAACTAAGATTATTTCGATACATTTTAATTTTTGTGTCTCAAGATTGAAAGAATTCATTTTGAAAATTATATATACAATATATATATATATATATATATATATATTTTTTTATGGTGTGATAGAATGAATATTTTATTTTTTCAAAACGATTATTTAAGAATGGCCTGCTTTTATACCATCGGCTCATGATGGTGATTCACAGTATTAATTGTGATCAGCTCAATTATATTAGCAATATTTTTCAATTTAGTATATCTACCGCCGTTGCGAGTACAGCAATATTTTTATTGCTCCTATCTGCAATTTATTTACGTTTTATTGAACAACTGTAGGAGAAAAATGAACTGGAACCAGGAAATTATTATATATGGTATAATCGCCTCTATTTAAACTAGATACACTGCTGATCTCTGCCAAGGGGAACAAAAAGAGCAGTTTTATCGACATCCCTTTTTCTGCCAGTTATAATTTACTTAAAACTGCGGAGAAAATCACAAATAGTCCGAGCAATCTTGTACAAAATATAACAATATGTATGAAAATCTAAGATATTCCTTATTACTATGTATCCTTATGTGCCTCGTTTCTATGTGTCTTCATTAATATCCTGCAGATTATTCGTCATTTATAAAGGAAATTTTATGCCATAGCACAATATTTTGCTGAATTTCCACTAAACAAACCAGAAAAAGCAAAATTGCAATAATAAGAAACCCTGCTTCGTTTTTGTTTCTAAATACAAAAAGTAGTTAGGAGTGTTGAGAGGTAGTTTGAATAATTTTTTAATGAAAAATTTTAATAACAATTCAACCTGATTATATCACTGTCCACCCTGCATATATATATATATATATATATATATATATATATATATATATATATATATATATATATATATATATATACATATATGTATATACACAGTGGACAAAAAAAGTATTCACACACTTAGTTTTTCGGATAAAAATATGTTTAATAAATTATCAAACAAAAAATAAAGAAACAAAATTTAAACAATTAATTTTTTCAGGTAGAACTTAGTCATTTCAATTTGCGATCCATTTTGAGAGGAATGGGTTGTTATTCTAATTACCAACAAAAATAGAACATCTATCATTCAAAAAAAGTATTCATACAGCAACAGTTGTGAAAATAACAATTCATCTTTTCAGAACGAACTTAATCTTTTAGATTTAAGATCCATTTTCGGGGAATCATACTTCAATGCGTATTATTTGGGTTTGTATTTGAATAAGAGATTATGTATTAAGTGAAAACCATGATCTGAGAACAAATTAACTAGTTATTTTCACGACAACTGTTACTGTATATTCATACAGCATTCGCTTTTTTCGTGATAAAGTTTCAATTTTTGTTGTTAATCTGGTTAACAACCCATTCTCCCCAAAATGGATTGTAAATCGAACTGATTAAGTTCTAACTGAAAAAAATAATTGTTTTTTTTTTTTATTTAATAGGTTTTACAAGTTTCTAATTTCTTTCACCTGAAAAAATTAATGCTGAATGTTGTTTTTTATCATTCTATCAGTTAATTTATGTTCAATAAGTTATTAAACCTATTTTTACAGGAAAAGTAAGTATAATACTTTTTTTGTAAACATTCTGTATATTAAAGTTATAAATACAAAGTTAAAACATAAAATTATCAGAATTGTTTCTTTTAACTTTTTATAGATATTCCTGAGTGCAGTTCGTCCAGAAAAATTGGTTTTGTATAATATTAAATACTTTAAAGAATTAGTCTATTAATCATATATTGCTATTAATATTTAATAAATTAGTTATTATTTATTTTTCATATTACTACCTACTAAAATAGTCGTGCTTAGGTATTAATATGTGGATTATTTTAATCAGCTAATATTTTTATATACATATATTTTTATCTTATTATTTTCATCATATTTTATTACATAGCTAAGCCTGTATTGGTCATAGGATATTATATTATTATCATAATGGCAATATTTCCCATTATATGATCATAGTTGCTGTAAATGTAATTATTTTAAAATGTTTTAGTAGATAAATAATAATGCGTAAGCTAATAGTATTATTTCGGTGGATAAGGACAGTTTTTTCATTTTCAGATACCTAAGGTAAAGAGTATGTGTTATACGTTAATTTAAAAAAATTAAATTTTGAAATAACATTGGTTAATCATTTAAATTACCGAAGGATGGCATGCGGTAGATAAAACAAGTATGGACCTAAAATACTTAATAACACTTTAACTTAATAAAATAAATAGTATCAAGAAATCTTTTAGGAACAAGATTGTTTACTAATATTAAACGTATAAACACGTTTTTTTTTCCAGCAGTCTGTTTCAGGTGTCTCAATCTTGCTGTCTCTAAGATTTTTTTAACCATATCCTTTCTTTTACTTTTTTTTTTGTTTCTGAACGCACAATCGTGTTTTCTGGTTGATTTGAAATAAACATTTTTTACCCTGTTTAGTAATCTCTTTGTAAGATTTTTGCATTGTTCGCTGAATGGTGGTTTTTTTTCTGATGTACCGAATTAAACTGCATAATCAGCTTAAAATCCAAAGGTGTCTACCGAAAGACCCGACTGTTCTTGAGAAATTCGTCAAGACGTCAATATGAGTATACCTTGCGAAAAATGTGCCAGCATCTAAAAGAAAAATAGAAAACATGTCCTATATATTGAGCATTAAGAAGTATATCGGCGGAATATTTGGCACACTATCACAGTCAGCGGAGCCTGACACAACAACGCCTCAAGCATTATATAGGACATACTCGAATCGATTATTGTCGGCTATACGTTTGATACACTAACTCCTTGTCTCTACTTAGCCGTTAAATTCACAAATTCACTTTAACACGCAAAGAAAAGAGGTATAATAACGTGATCATTTTATCATATTACACTTTAATATCAGGTGTCAAGTAGCGACTTTTAGCGCAGTAAGTCATTGTCATGTAAATGCTATTTTCCGCTTTGTTCCCCTCAAATTATAAAGAGTACTAAAGTACAAGTCATTTATAAAAAATAACAAAATAAACAATCCTAATAATTTCATAATTTAGTTTTATTGACATCGAACGGTCGGAGGCCGAAAAACGGTTATTTATGTATATGGTTCGTGTTTTTCAACAACTATCTTTTAATTAGTGTATGTAGTGCGTATTGCACAGTAGAATAAATTATGGATTTTTTTTTTTTTACTTCAAAATAATTTTATGAACTTGGCATTAATTTAGTAGTATGCTAGAACAGAACTCGGACGACACTGAGTCGGGACTACTTATAGCTCTAAAATTATTCGCCCTAGAAAGCTCAAAATAGTGTCATTCATTGCATAGTTACTAAGGATTTAATTTTATATGTATCTTGAATTTACAAAACCAATCAAGAGTGAAATTTTTAATTTTTTTGAAAAAATATAATTATACGTATATATGCTATAAAAGTCTTGTGGTTTTATGTTTCAAACTGAAATGGATTTATAATGTATATGTCATATTTTAAATCATTAAATTTACTTTGCTAAAGGTTATACAAACTGCGTTTTTAAGTTATTTGTCCGATCTGACATTATTCGAGAGCCATTAATTGGCGAACTTTTTTAAACATTTTTTTCAAACCGTATCTAATACGATCATAAAATTTGGTATATGCATTGTTGAATTAGTATTCAACATATATTTTAAATTGAACATATTAAACTCAATAACACACTAACTTATTATTTATCGAAGATATTATTTTTATACATGACCATTAAAAAATTATATTTGATTTTCCAGTAACATCCTAGTAAGCAAAACAATATTGGGTAAGTGCATTTTTAGATTGATTGATTATGATAGGTAATTATATATTGCTATAATTTACAAAATATTTGGCCTAAACTTTAATAGTAATGAATTAAATTGATAAGTAATCTGATATTAATTTTTTAGACTAAATCGAATGACAAGAACTTCTTTTGCGAGAATTAAATTGTTCTAATGAAAAATGGTTTTTAATTTACGACTGTGTGGAATATGATTAAATACCACCAAATGAAGATAATTAATGTAAATAGTGTTTCTTCTAATAGTAATTTATTTTTTTTATATAATAAGTATTGCTATATCATTTATGTGTTGTATAGTTTTATGGTATGATTTTATTAAATAATATTTGTATGGGTTTTTGGACATTTGTGAAAGAGATAAAATCAATGTGCAATAATTAATAATAAAGTAAAAAAAATAAGTTTTAAATGATTTATTTTCCTGAAAATATAATAATATAAGTAATTAAGTATTTTATTAACTTATTGGTTTTCCTCCGGCTTATCCTCATCCAAAGCGAGCTCCCAAAGTACCAAATCTTCGTGCGAATGTTTGTATTCAATCACCGAATATAATAAAATCTACTGAGTTCTGCTGCGATAATTCGCCGGTCTGCCGATCGAATTCGATAGCCCGATTTATCAATGCGATATTATAGCAGCACTAGGTATCCCTTCGCTGAGTGAAGGCATACAAATATACTCATTTAAATTACACATAGCTCCGAATCTTATCGAATCGTCCCCCAGTATCGCTTCTGTCTGGGGAGCCTTTAATCTTGATACCGATTAAACAGAAGACAGGAGTCACCCCCGCGAGGACCTGCTCTGACTTTTTGATTCCAACATCTAGCTTACCAACCCTAGATTTTAGTAATTAATTTTTGTTAGTCAGATTCTCCATAACCTTCGACTGACCCTCGAAGATACTTTATATATTCGAAAGACTCACATTTAGCTCAAAACTTAGCTCGCCATATTTTTCAAATGACAATTTTAAGCTTGACCACATTGACTTAGGAGCTAAGCATGTTTACCGCAGCAAGAATATCACCCGCAGACAGTTCGGCAATCTGCTGTTAAGAATTAATAGGCTCTTACGAGTCTATCTTTTTAACTTGGTTTCATTTTTTATAGAGCCAAATTTTTTTTGTGTCTCCAGCGCCTTAATTTCCTTATCATTGAGATGACAGCATCGTAATGAGAACGTTGACTATAATACAGAAGCTGAGATTAAAACAAGGATCATGAAATCCAACCTCTACTTTTTCGCACTTTAATACTTTAATATGTTTTTGCTAGGAAAATTAAGATAGAACCATGGTTTAAAGTCGAAAATTAATTTTGTTATATGAGCCCTGCTTCATTTTCTATTCTACTCCTTCATTTTCTCCAACCAATGATATCCCTAGATGTCGATGGAGCAGCTTCCTCCACATCATCATTTGTTATAGTTTCTCTTCCAGCTTTTTTATTTTTGCTTCACTAGATTGCTTCTTGAAGCTGTTCTGAAGATGGAAGCAGTGGAACTTGGTTCTATATATCCAGCACCCCGGAGTAGAGTGATAAATGGGTCAACAAAAATACTTTCATACAAAACCCTCATACGACCAGCGTTGACTTATGGTTCGGACGTACGGGCCATTTCCATATTAGATGTACATGCATTGCTAATTCGTCAGAATAAGATTCTGCGATCAATTTTTGGGAGTCTGCATTGGCCAGGTATGGATACGAAGAACCGATCTGTAGCTAATAGAGGTGTACAAGGGACCAAATGTTGTCCATTTCATCCGTTTGGTAATACTAAGATGGGCTGGTCTTATAGCTCGCATGAGTTACACCGATATAGCAAGACCATGGAAGAAGTACTGCATGGAACCAATAGACGTGGAAGACAAAAACTCCGCTAGAAAAATAGATTGTACATACGTGCATGGTGCTAGGATCCTACTTGGCGTTCGTAACTGGATGGTTGCTGCACAGGATCGGGACAACTGGTGGAGGCTGATCCAGGAGGCCGAGATCTAGAAGTGGGTTGTGCGCCAATAAAGAAGAAGTTGCACCATCTGCCGTGAAAAATTATGCGGCAATAACTGCAGCTCACATTACATTTGTCCTCTGGTGATAACTCTGGAGTGATAACTCCATCACAGATTGAACACTGCACCATTATGATAGGTAAAAAATAAACAGTACACACAAATGTCAGTGTTCGTCAACAATGGCGAATGTCGGTGGCCTTTAGGCCTCTGCGACTTAGGGATTAACTTCCGCTCCACTGCTTATTAAACCCGACCTTTCTTCCTAAATTTTAGGCGAACAGTAAATATTTAGAGCATGTGGCTACTATGAATTTATTGGTTATTATGCAATCCGTAAAAAAAAATACAATAAATAAACAAGATATTAAAGAAAATGAAGTAGTGATATGGAGTTAACTAGTTGCAGCCTATGGCCAGATTTGTTTTATTTCACATTAGTTCATCATTAACTCCTTTTATGCTAAAAGGAGCTAATAATGATCTCAATTTTTTTAGAAGCTAAACATGGTGTAATAAACGGAAGCCCTTTGCGAAAGCTATCGACCAGGTTGAAAAAGTGTTAAAATTATATAAAATATTTATTAGTTGGTTTGAATCATGGTCTTACCCATAATCTTCATGAATTGAATGCTCCATATAACTTTATTGTACATTTGTACATAAATAAAAGTAAGCAAAATAAAAAACTAACGGTTGGTTAGTGTCTTTCTCTAGGTTGGGACCTGAAGGAATGCTTGGGGATAGCTGCATTGGTCAATGAAGAAAACAGGTTGAGATCGCCGAAGGTTGTATTAAGAAAAAATAGAACAAATTCCTGAAATTACTGTTTTGTTTTAATGATGGCTAACTGTGGCTAGTAGATTCAGAGAACCGAACAAGCTGTTGATAAATCACACAAATTAATTTATTTATTTAAGCAACGTTTTAGCAGAGTGACATCAAAGATACGAACTGAAATTTCATTAGGACCACTAGGTAGCTAGTGGCCATAAATGGCCACGCGGCTAGTCAGCCATAAATGGGTGGAAGTGACAATAGCTTACCCATCCCTCTCAGTTATAATAATAATAACCCTAAGTGTTTTAGATCATTAATCCTTACGATTAGAAAGCAATCTGCCACGATCTAGCGATTTTTTTTATAACTCTCTTGCTACGCAAGTTCCTCTCTACGCTTATTTCCTCTTATTATCGAAACCAATAGCAGAAACAAATAATTGACGACAAATTGTGTGTCTGAAAATGTTGATAATAGCACAAGCCTCATTTCAGGTGCTGTTCATAACGGTATTATCCCAAGTAATACGGTATTTATCAAGAAGCTTCTTTTTCTCGAATCTAACGTTAAGGACCTCTGGATTTATACTTATTGCTGAACTAGTTATAACTTTATTGAAATGAAATATAGCTCACTTACTGCTTCCGTTAATATTCTTTCTGAACCAATGGAAATATAAATATTATATTAAATAAATATAATTAATTTGTGAAATGTAAAAGCCAACTTATTCAGTATTGAAGTTATTCACTGGTTGTGTATTCTTAATGATATGTAGCGTTGTTTATGTCATTTTTATGGTTTAGCTCATTCCACGAATAGATGCTTATACTTTCTATTGGAAATATTGAAATAAAGTCAGTCGTGAAAGAAAAAAATGCAGAAATTACTTAATCATCTTCAAAGAAAGTAGAGGAGCTTAGGGTAACGAGGTGAGGAGAGGACAGACAGCACCAAGAAGTTCACGTAACTGAATATAATTGAAAGGAGCTGACAGGTTCCGTGTCGCCAAGTAGCCAATTATACGGCTTGTTACTGAACGCCAGTTGGCTCCTCCATTGCCGCTGTATTCGTCTTCTTACTTCATATCTACTCCAATTACACCTGTAGTCTCCTTCCTGCTCCTGATCCATCTATCTACCACCTTGTAAACCTATGCAATACCCACCCAAGTTCTGTTATACAAGTCTGCCTACTGTAACTCTGAATCTTCTAACGATAGGCTGGAATACCTTTAGACTAACAAAACTTAATTGTCCCATTAATGGTACCGATGGTCATTAGGATTTGTATTCGCTTTTTTGCTGATATGATTCCGTCGAAGATTTTATCGACGTAGCATGGAACAGTATGATGTATGATGAATTCTATGATAGTGTGATGGAATAGTAAGACTGATAATGTATTAAAGTGGTCGCAGTTTTAAGAAGAATTTAAATTGTTCTCAGCTAAAAAATAACGTTAAAACATCTTGACTGAAAGAACTAAAGAATACGCAATCCATAATCGCAATGAATGATGCTTGATGTTTGATGTACGATGAATAGTATGATGTAATAGTATGACTGATAATGTATTAAAGTGTTCGCAGTTTTAAGGAAAATGACTCACTACCTTACTCAATTACACACTGTTAGCTAAAAAGTAACGTTAAAACATCTTGACTGAAAGAACTAAGGAATATGCAATCCATTCAGTAATTATAAATCCAGATTAATTTTCTGAATTGCATGAATCATGGCTAAAAATTAGAAAATATCGGTTAGATTAGGTATTTATATTATACATGAAAGCAGAATAATCAATGATCGTATTTATTCAATTGATGATATCTTTTTATAACATCAGTTTTCTAAAACCTTTTATGGTTTACCTTTGTGAATGTTACATAGAGGGTAATGTGCTAAGTATCCTATGTGAGTGATAAATAAAATGTTATGATTTTGATATTGGTGTAGGCTAGTTATTTATTCGGTCTTTGCTGAGTTAAATTAGCCTATCCGGAAAATTAGACGAGGCATAGTCGAATTTTACTAAATTTGCACTATTTATAATAACGTGAGTGAAATTGCGGGGAACAGCTAGTATATTTATAATTTACACACATGGTTTTAGCTGCACAAGATCATGGTTTAAAAAATCACTGACTACATTGAATTTGGTAGTTATGAATGTTTTAGAGATGGTATATAGAGGATATCTCATGTCCTGATTGGCCTAGTTCCATCTTTGAGGGCAGGAAACGCAGAAAGGTATCAGTACTTTGCCCCGTCGTATGCACTAGCGTTATCGGTTCTGTTCCTTAGGTCGAAAAGAATTTTGAATTTATTACAAATTTTCGTTGAATTTAATTCTGCATTTGTAGAAAAACAAGAACTTTTGAGGTGATTTTTGCTACAAAAGCTTAATTACCGTTAACTGCTGTGAGAACGGCCAAAAGTAGGGAAAGTGTGACTTTGGCCCACAAAACCCTCTCCTCCCCAGTCAATCTATTTTCTCATTTTCTGGTGGTTGATGCGAATTTCGATAATCGTATGCAAGTTGTGCAATGGCTATCTCCTTTAACCGATTATCTTATCGTTTTTTGTGGTGCTGGAACAATTCCTTCTGCGAATAAAGGTAAGGTTTCTCAAATTATTTTGTGAGCAAAATAAAAATATTGGCAAATTTTCTAACATTAGCCAAAGTTCTATTCTTTTCAAGGTGATTATTGCCAGCTGGTTTCAAGGCCATTCTCACCCTGCGCTCAACACGTGATTATATATTGATGTACAGTGGATTCTCGCTATTCCAAATGTCTCTAATCTGAACCGTTTTGTAATCCAAAATATTCGTAAAAAAAAAAAAAATAATAAAAAATGATATGGCTAACTCCCCCTAAAAAGAGAGAAGAGAACGGCTAAGTTTTGATGAGGGCGAATTCAAAGATATCCTAATATCCTATTTGAAGATATTTATAATTTTTTTTTAAATGAAATTTGGAATGAAGATTATATATCTTTGAAAGTTAATTTTAGTGTAATTTTGTATTCTAGAATAACATTAGAATAAAAATAAAACATTTAGATTCTTTAAATGTTCCAGTATTTAGTTTTCTTAGCCACGTGTCAAAATTATGAAAAGAATACATCTAAAGAAATTTTTTTTTAACAATTTCAGAAGTTTAAAAGATTATCAGTCATTTATGTCGTTAGGCTCATGCAGTTAATATCTTACTTTGAATATTTTATGTTTTTAATTATTTGTTTGTTCTTTGAAAATATAATTATTTATTTTTAACTACGATTACAGTTCTTCTATAATTGGTAATTACAGAATTAAAATTTGTTCCAAGATTTGATATCATTTGCACAGTCACACAATCATCCAAAATATCTTTACGAAAGGCAATATATCTCTACATATAGACAAAATATCTCTACGTGTAGAAAAGTGCTTATTTACTATTAAGGGGTTGATATTTAAAAAAACCAACCATACCCTTTGAAGTTTTTTCAAAATAGTTTTACATATTTCACATGTACAGTGCAGAAGCACAAATTTATACCATATTGTAAGGGGTTTAAACAAAAATTGGAAATTTTCTAGGATCAGCAGAAATATGTTTTTGAAAGCAAAAACCACAACCTCGGATTTTCATTTTTAAACCAGTTTTTCTTATGGAATTTTGATGCGAAAATAAATTTTATTATCTTTTTTTTTCACTATAGTTTAATTCTTGAAAGGAGTGTTTAATCTTTGAAATCGATCGGTTTATTTAGAAGTTATAACCAAAAAAATGAATTGTTATAAAATCCTATTCACTTCTGGCCGTTGCTTATATTTCTCATTACAGGCTGTTATAAATAAAGGAATATTTCGTTTTAACCAGAAATAAATATATTCATATTTAACGAAATAACAAAGAAATTTATGCTGTTATTTATGAATAAAATTATTCATGAAATGAAATTCATAGTTATTTTTATTTGTTTAAATTATTCCGCTTAGCAATATGGAAATTTTGGTACCAAACTAATTCTTCTATCTTCATTAGAACCAAAGATATAAAATAAAACGTGTTTTGCATATTCAAACTTTCCGATTTTTTAGGGCGCGTTGGCTCCTAATCTTGTACACAGTCGAATATTTTTAATCCTCGATTCACCTAAGTTTCATAAAAATCTAGAAGATACATGTGCGATCCCCTCCTTGTAAAATAAGGTTCCATTTCAGAACTGCCTGATTTTTAAATTTCGTATAGATAGTAAATGTACACGCCTGAGAATTGTCATGGCATAGATTATTTATCCGTCCTCCCTCGTCTTCCGGCAACATGGAGGCAGACAATATTGCAGGGCACGGATATTATGTTTCCAATAAAAATATGTAAATAACTTATCGACTATTTTTAAACCTCCTCCATTAGGAGTCGTCAAGGAACAGGTTTTTTTCATCTCTTTTTCTTAATCTTAAAATCCCATTACTTAGTTTTCCATCCGTATACAAAGGTTCTGATGTAGGGGTAGTTAGTCACCTTCACAGTCACTAGCTGAGGGAAATCATTCTCTGACAAGACGTAGATTCCGGTTTTCCTCGGTAGTTTGACCCTCAGTGCCTCAAAGGAGGCGCAGATCATAATGGTATGCCTAGCCGTTTCCGGAACTATGCAACTGGGGCACAGGGGACCTGTCCTTTCTAAGGTCATGCAGCTAACCACGGGAACCCAGTAGGCGTGACTGAAATTTAGCCGAATTCTCAATTTTCTCGAGCGTATCATCTAGAAATGTAGCTGATGGAGGTGGAAGGGGACTTTTAAAGGGGAAGCCAAAATGTAAAATAATAATTTTTAATAAATAATGTTTTTTTTTCTTCTTTTTAGGCTCTGAAAAGGAAAATCATTGGTACAAAGTTGAACATGCGTTTAAATTAGTAATTATGAAACTTTTGAAAATTGTAATTACATTTAGTTACAATTAGAGACCCTGTGGGATCGGGAGACCCTCCGGGGGCACCTCTATAAAGTGGTTATCCTTAATTGGAGAAAAAAACTGGCGGTTGAGCGTGATCTCAACCAAACCATCTCCTTGCACAACTGTTGACATAGCTGCGGCCAAAAAGTAACACTTTAATAAGTAATACTTATATATTTTTGTGCCAACGTTTCGGCTTAAGTTTTAAGCCATCTGCAGGGCTAAACGAAAAAAACAAAATAACAACAATGAAAAACGACAAAGGCAGCACCAGTAACAGTAAAAAATGATAAAAACAGAAATTACAAGGACAATAAAAAAGTATGAAGTATAAAAAGAAAAAGGGATTAATGAAAAAATAAAATAAAATAACAATGTAAAAAGTTATTGAAATTAAAATAATGCGTTATTTATACAGAGAATAGTAAAATATATGAAACCTATTAATTAAAAAGACAAATCGTATGAAGGTTTGGTAATATGTACAGCATATAGAGATAGTTATGATGTGACAACTTATGCAAAAAATAACAATGTTGTTAAAGAAGTTGACATTGTTGTAATTAAAATAATTATGAGACGGAGTAAAATATAAAATAATGTAAGCCCCAAAAAACAAAAATAGATCAAAATTCTATGTGGTGAAGAAAGAAGAGGGATAGAAACAAAGAGGAAGAGGAAATGTAAAGAAAACTTAAAGAAAACCTTCCCTCCAACTGATGGGATAAATGACAATGGAAATAAATATAGGTGACGGGTTAAATTTACTAAGAAAAAAAATAATTTGTATAAGGAGTTGTAACGAAAAAAAAAATTAATAAATATAAACATAAAATAAAAAATTGAGTGGTATGAAAAGTTAGTTTTTTTTTTAATAAATTGAATATTTGAGAATAGGTTAGAGAAAGGTTTTGTATATCAGTTTTTTGATTGACGGGAAGGGATTCTAATTGGATGAAGATGCTTGTTCTGAAAGTTTAGAGGCAGTCTGGTTACGGGAAGAGATAGAATATTTATGTTGGGTGATGCGATCCTTAATCCTGATAAAGTTACTGATATTCTATCAGCCTTCAACTCTTACCATCCACACCTATATTTTACCGTTGAACGTGAATTGCAAAGTTCCCTTCCTTTCCTTGACCTCCTCATTATACGAAACCCTGACAACACTATATACACAGACTGGTATACCAAATCGACTTACTCTGGCAGACTTTTAAACTACTTTTTCCAACATCCTTACCTCCAAAAAATTAACGTTGCCAAAAATCTCATACATCGATGTCTTTACCTTTCCGATTCCCTCCTTTATGAAACCAACATTAATCGTATCAAACAAATCCTCTTAACCAATAACTTTCCAAACTCATCCACAACTACAAAAACCCTCCCCTTCCCATCACCTCTACCACTACTTCTTCACCAGCCTCCTACCATTCCCTTTTATAGATCTCTTCCATACATCCCCATCCTTTCTGAAAACATGCAAAAATCCTTAGGCTCCTCAATTCACAACCTGCGAATTGCTTTCAAATCTCGCAACAAACTTTCCAACCTCTACTCCGTGTAAAAGATCCAATTCCTCTTAAACACCGTTTCCAGGCCGTATACCACATCCCCTCTTCCACTCCCAACTGTAACTCTTCCTATATCGGCGAAACTAAAAACCTTAAAGATTGCATTACCCAACATAAATATTCCATCTCTTCCCGTAACCAGACTGCCTTTAAACTTTCAGAACACGCTTTATCCTTAAACCAAACTTTTGATTTTGACAATAGTTCAATCCTCGCCACAGTCCCTAACCATGAAAAACGACTCCTCTCAGAAAACATCTTCATCCAATTAGAATCCCTTCCCGTCAATCAAAAAACTGATATACAAAACCTTTCTCTAACCTACTCCCAAATATTCAATTTATTAAAAAAAAAACTAACTTTTCATTCCCCTCAATTTTTTATTTTATTTATTAATTTTTTTTCGTGACAACTCCTTATACAAATTATTTTTTCCTTAGTAAATTTAACCCGTCAATTGTCATTTATCCCATCAGTTGGTGGGAAGGTTTTCTTTACATTTCCTCTTCGTCTTTGTTTCTATCCTTATTCTTTCTTCACGACATAGAATTTTGATATATTTTTGTTTTTTGGGGCTTACATTACTTTATATTTTACTCCTTCGTCTCATAATTATTTAATTACAACAGTGTCAACTTCTTTAACATCATTGTTATCTTTTGCATAACTTGTCACAACATAACTATCTCTATTTGCTGTATATATTACCAAGCCTTCATACTATTTGTCTTTTTAATTAATAGGTTTCATGTATTTAACTATTCCCTGTGTAAATAACGCATTGTTTTAATTTCAATAACTTTTTACATTGTTATTTTTTTTTCATTAGTCACTTGTATTATGGAATTTAGTGTTATATTTTTCTTTTTATACTTCATACTTTTTTATCTTACTTGTAATTTCTGTTTTTATCATTTTTACTGTTACTGGTACTGCCTCTGTCGTTTTTCATTGTTGTTATTTTGTTTTTTCTTTTAGCCCTGAAGATGGTCTAAAACTCAGGCCGAAACGGCACAAAAAATATAAATTACATATTACTTATTAAAGTGTTACTTTTTGGCCGCACCCCCCGACCAACTTCTTCCTTAAGATATACATCTACGATCAACCAAAACTCATTCCAATAAAAAAAAACAAAAAAAAAAAAAAAAAAACTGAGTGTGCTTAGTTGGAACTACACGCTGGAAATGTAAACTTCTTTGACCGATCAACATTCAAACTAATGTGTTCCGGGGAGAATAGATCGCAGCACTGACACTTTTAAAATTTGAAAAATGGAGTGAACTCAGCAACAAAAATCTAGAGAGCTGCTATTTTAAATGATTTTTATTTTGCTTACTTATTGAATATTTTGATCACTTCTATGAAAAAAGAAAACATCAAATAAATGGCGGGATAAACTGCACCCGCAGTTGCGCATCGCGTATCCCGACAGAGCTTGCTTCTTAGAATATCTCCGGAAATAATTGGGCGATTTTTAAGGTTGACGTGTCATTCGATCAAGTATTAATCCCTTTAGTTCTTAAAGTGGTCGTATTTTAAAAAACACAAGTCGCGCGAACGATGCCAACGGATAACTTAGAAAATCCGATTTTTCCCTCTCTACTCCCGTTCTTGAATTCATAGATTCTCAAAGGATTAAGTTACAATTTTCTATGGCATATGGTTTTAAAGAGGATTAACCATACTTCATTTTGGCTTACTCACAATTTATCTAGTCGTTTTAGTTTGCGAAAAAAATTAATTCAAAATTTCACAGAGGTGATTTCCGAATTCGTATTAAAATATTTGAAAAAGTGAAAGTGCTAGACCTATACTATGATTGAGCGAAATGTAGCAGGGTTCTTCCTGTTTCAAACGGTATGCCTATAACACTCGTAGCTCGTTCCGTCAAAGACTTACAAAGAAAAGAACGAACGAAGACGTCAAAAGTCGTCGTCCGAGAGTGTCTTAAGGGCTGCGCACTGCGCTGCGTGGTCCCCATTCCTGTTATTATTGCATGTTATTGCATTGTCATCCACTCCTAAGATATGTTCCAAATTTCAAATCTCTAGCTCATCGAGAAGATAATAAACAGATGAGAAATTGTAGGTTGGATTTAGGTAGGGTACGGTATGGTGTTGACGGTACTGCACTTGACGCGAGTTTGCTTTTTTTACCCCATCCCAAAAGTGTCCAACGGGTCAAAAGAGGTTTTCACTTCAAATATTAGGTCTCTGATAACATACCTTAATAATGAAAAAAACGAAATAAATCGATACCTTCCTGAGGGCGTAAACATAAAATCGATGATATTTTCAGAAGCGATCGCGCTATTTTAATATTGCTGGTATCAAAAAACCACTCATAACCCAATGACGAAGAAATCTGAAAATTAATTTATACCGGAGTAAGTGGGTAATCAAAAACACAACAATTATTACTAATTAGAGAAAGTAAAGCTCTCATAAGTAGATTTGAGCTATGCATTTGCCAATCGTGAAGCGAAGTAGTGAATGCAAAAAAGTACTTAGTTCTCGGACAGTACGATTATTTGAGAAAATAATAGGTTCTCGGTTTACGGGAGTGCGAGTATTTGACAAAACACTCGGTACTCGTTACTCACAGTATGTTTTACTTATCTTTATTTTCTTGTGAATACATTACACTGGCAACAAAAATTTTTTTTTTTGAATGTTTCCTTCAATTCATGAGTCCAATATTTGGGTTTAATTTTGGGTTAAGAAAAACGAATATGACAATGAAAAATTTTCATTGGCTCTAGCTTCTGTTATATAGTTAGAATGAATATTTAATATTAACAAATTTAGGCAAAATTACGAACTTCATACCATCAAGTAACAACATTGAAAGTCCGTTTGAAATTTTTAAATGACGGTTACATTCTATAAAATACATGGCAGGTTGGATCTCAAGAGCATTATGAGGTGGTTTCATGACTTCATTGTGTTTTGGCCTGTCTCTTGTAAGCGAGTTCCGGAGCATCCCTATACACAGACCAACAGGAATCCGCAAGCATTGCTACATTCCAACGGCCCTGATATCTTTGTTCCATTAGAGCAATATCCTGATAGAATCGTTCTCCATGTTCATCACTGACAGCTCTACAACTAGGAGGGAAAAAGTCTTGATGAGAGAGTAGAAAATGGCTTTTAGGTGACAGGTTGCATCCAAGGACGGTATTTTCTTATGAAAATAATCATTGTCACCAACTGAGCATAGTTATCATCTCTTTTGTTCCCCAAAAAGCCATGAATAACTCCCTTGAAAGCATTCCAAGCTTCCTTTTTTTCCCCCTCCAAAGCTCTGTCAAACGCAGGATCTTTTACAAGTTGCCGACTTTGCAGATTTTCCACTTGTATTCATCATATTGATATGATTGAGTTAAGGAGGGCTTTCATGTTTGCCTAAGTCTCCTTCATGTGAGTGAACTGCATGGCCAACAGGAATAGAAGGAAGACAGTTACCATTGTGAAGTAATACAGCTTTCATTCAGTTGGATCATGGCTCAAAGGCATTAACGCTGCAGCGTACAACAACATTGTTTTTCTTCTGAAAAAAAGGAAGATCCCTCTGACGCTGCCTGTACTGTGATACCCTGACATCATATTGGAGAAGATTCCGTTGCTGTAGTATAAAGTTCTGCCTTATCCTTAGACAAATCAAGGTCTCGAATGAGATCACTCAATTCCTCTTGACTCAGTCTTTGCGGTTCATCATCTGTTATTTCAATATCAGGGTCGTGAGATGCGCAAGGCTTGCTGAGTTCTTCTTCGCTAATATCTTCATTTTCTACTTCAAGTTCATAATTGAGGGGTGGAGTAGGTATTGGTAAAGTATCTGAATGTGGAATAGGTCGAATAGCAGAAGGAATATTCGGGTATTGAACCGTCTTTTCTTCATTGATAATCCAGACTTTATAGGTGGAGTCAAGCAGAAATAGCAGTCATTTATATAATTAGTTGGCTCCTGCCAAACCATAGGCACAGCAAAAGGTTATCTTTTTTTATTTTTCAGCCATTTTCTTAAAGTAACTTAACAAGAGTTACAACATATATGTGGAGCATATATGACTTGTCTTGGTGACCCACTTTCATACCAAAATAATGCTGATAGGCAGTCTTAACAACGGGCGTCAGATTGCGTTTCTGCGACGAAAATCTTTTGTACACCACAAATATAACAAAAATTATCCATTAAGTTTACACAATTTCGTGGCATTTTGGTTTAGTCAAATTCACACTTTAAAATCACTCCAAAACCATAAATTCTAATAAAAAAAACAAAAAAAAACAAAGGAACCACATGAAATACAAAGTCAGAACAACAGTACTGAAAGTTTATAACCTCCAAATAGCTGTATAGTTTGAAAATTCGAGACACCAGAACTTTTTCGTTCCGCTTCGTAGATAAAAATATATTAAGGAATATCGATAGAACTCCTCGAGGAGCTACCATAACTCTCGTGTAAAAACCTGTTTGCGTGAAAAAATTCACCCTTTTGGGCTTAGAAAATGTTCAGTCAAAAATTTCTATTGGTTACCGCTTCTTTTGTTGAGTTCAGTTCGCTCCCAAGAGTCCCAAAAATTATACTTGTTAGCATCAGCGCTGGAGTTGATATAAAAAAAAGTTGTAAGGCTTCAAAGATGCGTGAAATATGAAGTTGACCTCCAGTATCTTCAGCTGCTATTTTTGTTCTTTAAACAACAGAAGTATTTCTAAAAAGTAAAGATAGCTCTTGAACTCTTAGAGGAGCTATTCAAATATTTTCACTTTGGGTGGCCAATCTTATATTTGGACAAAATTAACCAAAGTGCTACAGTTGATATTAAAAAAAAATGCAGGGTTTCAAAGTTGCGAGAAGTCTGAAGTTTTCCTCTTGTGTCTTTAGTCTTTAGTTTACGCATGATAGAAGGATCAATCTAATTTTATTACTTTATAATATTTTAACTTTTTTTAAAATGATTTATTCTTTTAAATTATACATAACACAATGCAATATACACTATAAATAATAGTAGCCTTCATCGTGAAATTATAAGATCACTTAAAATGTACGCGAATCAAAAAAATAATGTTTGATATTAACTTCCAATTTCAATGTAATGTAATTTTTTTTTTCACCTCCACTTTTACGCCCACTCTCATGGTGCCCGGAGTGGTATGCCAATGTGTGAATTCAGTTATAAACTAAAAGGATACGAAAAACTGCCTAAAAAAATTCTGAAAACACCTTTATAATAAAAAGTGGGAAGGGGAGAAATATATTATTCCAAAATCCGTAAAGTCATTTTGCACTAATGTGTTAAGGAAATGGAATATAACTGATAAGCATTCCCATCTCAAAAAAATCTTGTAATCAAAAACAAGACTTACTCCACATCTCCACATGGAGTATCAAAAATTTAAATCGATTTTTCCATCTCCTATGCAACCATAAATTATTGGGGATGGCAAGGATAATAAACACGAAATAAAATAAACATCGAGGTACAAGAAATATCCAACTTATTTATGTATTTATTTTTAATTTTACACATATACAATTACGCTATAAGTATATTTTACCTATTTATAAACTCATGTCAGCAAAAAAGTTATACATTGCTCATTTTATATTGAAAGTTATAGTTATAGTCTGTAAGTATTTTATACAGACGATACCAACTAATATTGTTTAGAACTTGTAATTACATTCATGACATTGATGACATTCATCTATTACAATTTTCCTCATTGTTACCTGTTCAACAGAATAGTCAACAAAGTGCTTGAGACAGTTTAAGTATTGCAGAACTAGGAGGCGTGGAAAGTGAATAAACTGCTAGTACATAAGAAAAATGGGAATAAAAAAAAAAGAGCGTTATGTGAGGTATTGCCTTCGAAAGGGATCGCTGAATCTTTCCAGACGGTGAAAAAAATATATTCACCAGCTTGCATAATAATAAATAGTGAGCAGACTATAATACGTAAGCCCTGAAAATATTATTCTTTGCTGGAATTATATGCAAGTGCATCGAGTTTTAGATTAAGCATGGGTAGGTTATAAAATGTCGATGACATTCCGCAATTTCTAACCTAAAGAAATCGTAATATAAAACTAATTCTCAATATTATATAGAATTAAAGCTTAACTCTGTATAGATCCAGAAGTAAGAATTAGTAAATGAGGAAGGAAAAAAATCTGTTGCTGCACAACAATTATATTCCCTAAATCGTATTAATACATAATTAATTGTATGTAAAGAAATTGATTACAAAATTAAAATACTGAAAAAACTAAATGAGGAAATAGACGAAATATTGAGTGGCATATTTATAAATAGATATTTCGTTATTGAAACAATTTGAACATGACATTGGCAAGATTTATAATTCATTCTTGACTGAGTGTACTAGACCTCTGTACAGTTGGCTCCTCAAAGCCAAAAAATTTTAACTTTTTTTTAAGTTCTGATGGCCTCCTTAAATGTTCTAGATTTCTCTCTAATCTTTGGAAATAGTTCCTTTGTTTAAACCACAAAAATTGCAACTAAAGATACGGGGGGCCAAATTCATACTTCTCGCAACTTTGATGCCCTGTAACATTTTCGCTATCTATTGTATCACTTTGGTTAATAAGGTTAATTGATAGAACTCATGGAGAAAGAAGAGGAAGGGCTACCTGAACTCTCAAATAAACAACCGGGCAGCAAGGAAAATTTTGTCCAAAAAATAAAAAAAAAATTAATTTTTCTATGAATTCTAATAGTCCTTTCCCCTCCCCTCCTCCCAATTGTTTCAATTGAAAATTATTTCAATTGTTCAATTGTTCAAATTGTTCTAATTGATTTATTATATTGTAATAAAACCTTTAAGATAGCTTTTAGCTGGTACTGCTCACCGTAGCGACTGATGGAGACTGCTTACCGGTAATGCTAACTGTTACTCCTTGTAGATTTTGAAACTGCTCACCATAGCGTCCAACTCCCCTCGCAATAAACATCCTAGTTTAAAATATTATTAAATAAAAATGTTAGGCTTAATTCAATGGTTTTCATCTGTATCGCAACAACAGAAATACGCACTGTATTGGTTTGTTATATTTTTTATCAAGCCTAGGTTATGTCTGTATAAAATTTTACCCTTATTTACCAATAAACTAATAAATGCCAAACTTCTACAGAGGGATGACTTCTTGTATAGAAGAATAGAAAATATAAGAATTGAAGGTGTATCTGGTTCATTTCAAAATGGTGGGTTATTTTGAGATCGGCTTTTAAAGTAAAAATCCCCGATTTTCGCCGGGTTTTTTTTTTTATGTAATGCCTCTATATTACCTTCTTAGCAAGTCCTTAAAGCATGCACACACTTAAGTAGATATTTTGAGAAATATCGATTCTTTTTAAATTCCTCGTTTGTAGGAAGTGAAATGAAATTGTTAGTTTTAATTTCGCTCTTTACAAGAAATTTGATGAAAACGGACGAAGATTAACATGTTATGAAGATTTCTAAAGCAGAATATTTAGATCTAAGTCGCTCTTTCCAAGAAATTTGACGCGAATTCGGGCGTTTTGGTTCTATCTGGAGTATAATTCAGATAATTATATTTATTTATTTTATTTTATTTCATGATGATATGCTATGTTTTTAATTATCGTGATCTCAATACATTTTATCAATGATTTAGAAATTCCTGCGATAGCTGTTTGGTACCCTGAGGATATCACGTCGGCTGCTATGAAAATTTCATTAAACGCATAATTAGGGCTGTGGAGAGAAAACAAGAGCCCCACGTCAATTTTTTTTAGGTTCCTGTCAAATTCACCACTGAGACTCAATTTCGTCCTTTATAATGAATATATATAACATTAATTATTATATAATATATGTAATGTAAGGGAAAAAAAGGAAAAACAAAACCTAGTCGGCAAACCTTTGCCACAAGCCTCCTTTGTGGACCGGATCCAGAGCCGGCCCACCCTTCTCGTCGGGCTTGCGCATAATACTCCTGTTTGTAAAAATGTTTGATTTGTTAATGTTGTAGTTGGTCTATTTTAGTTGAAGCTGAGGCTTCCGTTATAACTTAAAGCAAGTTGAGACTTTCAAAAGGCATCGTAAGCTTCTAAAACTCTACTAATATGGATCAAATTAAAACCATTACAATTGATCAATTTTAAAAACTAAGTTCGAATTTTGAAGTAGTCTCTAATAATAAATGTCTCCACACACAATTTTTCAACAACTCAATTTTCTTCTTTTTCTTTTGATTCTTAAGTGGGAAAGGTCTCCCCTACTGTCCCTGCGTACGCCCTTTATCCCAGTAACATGTTTTCGGTAACATAATAACCCATACAACTAGAATTTTCTTCAATCTCTACAAATTTGATTTTTTTTTTTTATTGTTTGTAGAGAGTGAGATTGTAGGGAGTGTGGATTTGGATGTTTTGATGCTATACTGTTTTAAGGCTACAGATTTTCTGAATACTTAAAATTACTCACAATGTTGAGACAAACGTCCAAAAAAATTGATTATTATTAACTAATTAAACAAACTCTTTGATTAAAAGAAGTTTTGTAGGGAATGAGAAAGTATACAAATATTCTAAGGAATTTCAACTCATACAGCCACGATAGAGCAGTGTGGTCTCAGATATTTCAAACTGTGAAATATACCTTTTCCTGGTTTTGGAGGTAGAATTAAGGAACTTTCTAGGGAGTATTAAAAGTATAGTGAAATGATTTAATTTTCATTTACTATCAAGATATTATCGCAAAGGGGATTACCCTGAAGCCAAAAATAATTATGTCACTAATGAAAACATTTATTAAGTGTAACATAAAAATTCGAAGTTAGCAACCTGCCCCGTACGACATCTCATCAGTAAGGTGTGAGAATTTACGTCATAAATAATTTTTAATAATGAATCTGATCAACTCAAATTCTCACATTAGTGGTTCTAAAAAGGAATCATGTTGTTTTATCTCTTAAAAAATGAGCTCTTTATGACAAATAGAGGGCACAAAAAAACCGATATTTTCAAATGACCAATCTCTGATTTAAATTAATTATAATGGACTGTAACGGATGTTATTCGTACCATCACTTGAGGAATAAATATCATATATTTGTAATGAAACACAACAGATAGTTTTGGGTATTATTTTATGAAGTAATTTTCTTCAACTAATTTTCTGATTTATCACATATTTTTCGACGTTTCGGGGAATTTTCCCATCTTCAGGAAAACATACTTATGCATTTTTCTTAATAATAAAATTTTCATTTCTCCACTCCTTTTTTTTTTGTCATTTCTTAAAATCCATAAATATTAAATTTTAAAGTCTTACTTGTATTAGTTACTATTGTTTTTAAAAACTAATAAAAATATGAATACTCTTTTCATCATTTTTTTCCGGAAACACCAAAAATTTTGTGTTGAAAGTTTTTAAATAAAACAAAGAATTAGAGGAAGAAAATCACTTCATAAAATACTGCCCAAAATTCATCCAAAAATATAAAAACAGATAATCTTTTATCATTATGTGATTTGTAAATCAAATCAGTACTTTAATTAAAAAATACGTTTTGATTTTTCAATGTTTAAATCCCATTTTAAAGAGAATTTTTTTTTTTCTATGAGTTCTGTTATGAATGCTGTAGTAATTTCAATCCAATAAAATTGATTGGCTATAGTTTTGTTTAATTGTTAACAATTTTTTATTTCATTTTGTCTCACATGAAAAATAATATATAGGTAAAGCAATAACCATCGAAATAAGAGCTTTGTCATCAAAGTTCTGCCTTCGACATGAAAAAATAACCTAAAACCGTCGTCCTACCGACTCAGACTCTTTCTGGAGCAGTCAGGACACAGTATTATCGATGTGGCCTGGACTGTCGAGCAGTATCAATGCAATATGCCACGTTCCATTTCTTTATAGCAGTTGTCAACCGCCATCAGTTACTGCCAATTACAATGGTGGGCTGTACCAGCGTAAGTCTATCTCTAGATGTCCGATCCTGTCCGTCGTTTAGACTAGCTAAACGCTCACAACCGTTCAGTATTGCGGGTACTATATAGCTTGCTCCCTATCTTTTCTACGTTATATCTGTTGAAAATTTATCATCTGATAGTGAATATAGACGATTCTTGAGGACAACTTTATTGTGAGGGTGGTATGAGTAAATAAATCTAAATTAACAAAGTAATAAATTACTTAATAAAATAAGAATAAATAAATAAATATTATGTTTTGTATTTTTTTTTTGTCTAGTGATTACAACCTTCCTTGTACTGTGACGGGATCTTCTCCTAATCTAATTTAATAAAACATAAATTTGATGTTTTGTGCAATGCCCATTATTGTCACTTTCTGCATAGAAACGTTTTATCATCGATTCGTCCATTTCTTTTTATTATAATATTATTTATTTGTTTATTTTTCCCCGTAAGGGTCATCGGTGTATTACGTAACTATTATTTTACCATAGCTACTTCAAGATTTTGATTTTCTTAGGGATCCTAAATGTTTTCTTATCGTGTCTTCGTTGTTCTGGAGGATTTCTTTCTTTTTCGTGCTTATCTTCTGATGTCTCAGAGTAATAATATCGGTGAAAAAATCCTTAAAAGTGAAAACAATTTTGGAGATTGGGAAGATGCGATCTATGGGCGTTTTAAAGAAGCCTTTCTTTTTAATCAATGCTTGCTGTTTGTTTAAGCTATTGGAAATAGCGATTATCTCTCATACATTTCTTAACTGAACTTGTTAATAAATTATTTTGCAATACATATCAATGTATCTTTGAGCGATTCCGTCTATGACATTAAGTTATAGACGGAATATTTTCTGACTAAAATATTTCCTCCCACCACTACATTTCAGTGTGAATAATTGCCTGGTCTCAAATAGCATAGAAAATTTTTTTCAACCCAACCTTCCATGTAATATGTCACACTGAACATTTCCTTGTTTCAAACAAACTTTTCCCTTTTTCGTTGTTTCAAACAATTTTCTTAAATAAATATATTTATTCTTATTTATTTAGCGTAGCAATAACTGTATTAATTTCAGAGAAGAGGAGAAATATTTATGTAGTTCATTAGTATGCTAGGTATTTTCTACTCTTGAATTGGTTTCTATACAAACCGGAGATAATTCTGTGCTGTCTAACATATTCTTTCTTATATTATTGGAAACAGGACAGGCTGTTCAGGAAATGAGTTATTGTTATAAATATTTTGTTTTTTTAATATTAATACAGATGGTTGGCAAATACGAACGGAAACCTACACCATCCCTCCCTCCCAGCATACGCAAAAGATCAGCTCCGTTCATTGTATAATCCAAGGAGACGAAATTGTGAGCTTCTTACCTGCTCCTACTTTTGAAAAACGTGGAAAATTGCCATTTGACATTTCATTTGAATATTGGAACATTGGATAAATAAGATTGAGTTGTGGTTACTTATATTTAGTTTAAATTGAAAAAGAAAATTTTTATTAAGTTATTAGCTATTATTTAAGTGCATAATAATTTTGTTAGCTATTCTGGTCAAATCTTGTCTTGAAAGATTATGGAGATTTACTAAGTTGTTCATTATATTAATATCGCTCTCTGACTTGGATAGTGTGACATCACAAAATTTGAAATTGTTGGAAAATCGTGTTTAAAATTTTTGTTCTAAACTTTTGAATACTTCCTTATTAAATCACATTCAACATTGGTAATACCCTACTAACAGGTAATGGGAAGATATTCAAAAGCTTAGAAAAAACAACACTTTAAATATGAATTACCTACAATTTCTAATTTTGAGTTGTCTCACTATCCAATTCAGTGAGCGATATAACGTTCGTTGTAGCATTAAAAAAATTGTAAAAAACAAAATAAATTATTTACATGCATTTTTTTATTTCCACTTGCCCTGTTCTTTTTCAATACGTTTACAAGGTAAATAAAGTTGTGTGTTCCATTTACCCCAATTTAGCGGGACAAGTGGAAAAATTGACAAACTATGTGATATATTATTTCGTTAAGTAAGACTGATAGCCAGCCATTTGGAAATTCGGTAAACATTTTGGGCTGAAACATTTTAACTAATGGTAAAAATTAAGAAGAAATTTACGAAGAACTGGAGAAGTAAGGCCAATGAGATGTTGAACTAATGAAATTTTAGGATCCACTTACCATGGTTTATCTTACAGGTTTATTTAATATATGAAAAGCAACAAACATTTTAAAAAAACAGTCAAACATTTACAACATGATGTGGGCCCTATGGATCTTGGGACTCTGGGTCCGAACCCAAACGGTAAAAATGGTACTGGTCTCAAAGTCATTTTAGAAAAGCTTACGATTCTCTTATTCAGCTTTTCTCCCATCAAATCCATTTTCAGAACAACATTCGCCTTTGAACTACGTTTAGATTATGAAATCGTTGCTCAAGAATTTTGAAAACAATTTTTATCAGCCGCCTTACTCAACTGTTAAAGAATTCGACACTGTGGGACTTCAATTAGGCGTGGTGGCCTTCAATGTAAATTACCTACTGTCAACCTCCAGCTTCATTTTCGAAACCATTCGGAATAATATCGAACATTTTAGAATTCCTTTTACCCCTTTGCTTCTACGAATCGTGTAGCTCCCCACCAAACGTGGTAATGTAAAAGCACTTAAAGCATTTAAAAGCATTAAAGTAAAAGCACAAAGTAAAGCATAAATGTAAAAGCATTTAAACGAATCTTAAACAATGTTTTTCACCATTTGCGACTAATAAAGGTAATGACAAAAAAATTACTGAGAATCAGACTTTTCATATTTTCATTTTCAAAATGTCTGTATGAATTTCAAATTTACAACTTAGCTTTAGAACGGAGATTATTACATAATGGAGATTATTTTAATAAATCAAACACAAAATAATAGTTTTGAGCACTTTAAATTAAAAATGAATGTTCCATATTAACTCAATTTGATATGCTCTACAATAAGCAACCAATGAAGGCCAATTAACAAAAATATTTTTTCTTTAATGACAGCTCGAAGAACCCAGACATCAAATTGCCATTTTATATTAAAATTACCCAAATATTATATCATATTTTCTGTGATTGTGTTATGTAAAACATTTGCATTCAGTCAAGTCAGGTCTACCTTAGTCTCAGAACATAATTTCACAAAAAAATTGAAATAAAGAAAAGAACTTTAAAGTTCTGAAGAAGTAAGTTTACATCGAAAAAAAAAATATTATTGCTAATTTCATTTGCTGGCTTTATTTAGTGGCAGCACCAAAAGTTTTATATATATATATATATATTATATATATATATATATATATATATATATATATATATATATATATATATATATATATATATATATATATATATATATATATATATATATATATAAGTTAAGGTACACAGTGTAACTGTATACAACTTAATCCCAACACTAAGATGTAAACACTCTCTAAGACTATATATAGAGGATTACTAAGGCAATAAAGTCAGTCTTTTCTCAACAAGCGTGTGTGTCATTTCGTTCCCTTTTTTCCCTTTTTTTTATTCTAAGTTACCGGGACGAACATAAGTGGTGCCGAAACCCGGGAGGTTATGCTAGGAGTAGAAAGCTGTTTTTTTTTATTCTCTCTGCTTTTTCTCTCTTAGCGTCTTCTCTTTTCGTGCTCGCTGAGCGCGTCTGTTTTTTTTTTTAATTGACCAGGACAAGTGAGAAGGTCACAGAATGTCTGATGAGATAGTGCGGCCGGCAACCTTAATACTACCACAGGATATCCCGGCGCTGCCAACGGAAACCATAGCGGCGGCGCACGCGAACTTAGCAGCAGCACAAGCGAACGCCTTGGAATGGCTAAAGATAAAGACGGCGACCTCGCAGGACCTAAGAAAAGCAATCACGGATCTAGAAAGATTCAACGGGGAAATCGGAGAACTAAACCATTTTCTCAAAGGAGGCGACCGTGTGATGACACGCATAGAGGCGAAGTTGGCGGAAGACCTTGTAGACCCGATGGATGCGAACGCATTGAGAGCAGCGTTAGTATGCCGAGTCAACAGGAACATATTAAATCTGATCCAGGCGGACGAAGATACGCCATGGATCATAGTGAAGGACAGGCTGAAGAAAGCATTTGGGGGAGGCCGGTGGGTCCCAGAAGAAGATATTTTTCGGATGTTCAGGGAAACGAAAAAACCGTGCCAGACAAATGGGCAGTATGCGGGATATAACAAAATTACCGAGAAGATGAGGGAAACCCTGAACGCAGCCGAGGTGGAGGGCAGGATGGCGTTTTTGTCAATCATACTGAAAGTGCAGCTAGCAAGAGACACGAGAAAGAAGGAGGGGCTGTCTAGGGACAAAACATTCATCGAGTGTGCCCAGGAGATGGTAGACGCCAGCGCCAGGGACGAAGAGGCCAGATTCGGAGAGGAAGTGGAAACGGGATGGAGTAGAGTAACCTACAGGAGGCCCGAGACAGGTAGGAGCAAGCCTAGGCCGGATATAGGAAGAAGAAGAGAGACGGAGTTCGGCGGAAGGGAGAGAACGATGGCACGAGAAAGGAGGCAAGGAACGGAGAAGAGGATCTCGAAAAGGGAAGACAGGAAGTGTCATGGATGCGGGAGGACGGGACATCTGGTAGCTCAATGCCTCCGAACGAGATGTTTTGAATGCGGCACTGAGGGACACATTGCGAGGCAGTGTCCCTACATGAGTAGACGCGGAGAAGCGAATCGCTTGGAACCTATGGAGGTGAATGCGCAGAGGATGTGGAAAAGGAGCAGACCACCATCTGAGTCAATAGGGTCATCGGAAACTTCGGAGACGGAAGAAGAGGAGATCGAACCAGGAAACAGAGGAGCTGGAGGAGGAAGGAGTGGCCGAAGGAGCGGAGGACGAAGAGCAACGGAGGAGAGGATATCGATTGACAACGAATGAGGAAAGTGCGAGCAGAGAGGCAACCACGCGGTAGTGCATAATATAGAGAGTGAGTGTGGTGGGTTGCCTATTATCAGAGTTGCGAGAGGAGTACGATGCTTGGTGGATACAGGCAGTTCAAACACGATAATGTGTCGGAGTGCGATAGAGGTGTTGTGTGAAGGAAAGAGGATACCCCAGGTGCACGTATGTGGATGTAGATTAATCACCTTGAATGGTCCATGTAAAATAGAAGGGGAATTGGGGATAGATTTAAATAAATGGGGAACCGAGGGAGGAAGGTTGAGGGTGCACGTAGTGAGGAATATGCCTCGGGAATATGGGGGGATAATTGGCTGCGACCTGTTGGGGAAAATGGGAGCGCGGATAAGAAATAAGGACGGGAATTGGATTATTAAGATAGGAACGAAGAAATACAGGTGTAAGCGGGTCCAGAGAAAGGATAAAATTAGAGTCGGGGCAATTAACCGGGAAGACTGGAGACAGGCGTTACGTGGTGAGTACTCGGATGTTTTTTTTCAAGAGGGAGAGATATTGAGTGTAACGGGGGAAACGGTACACGAAATCCCGTTGAAACAGGATAGGGTGACGTACGTTAAGGAGAGAAGATACCCGCAAGCTCTACGACAACACATCCGGGAAGAGCTGGAAAGTTTGAAGAAGCAAGGCATTATTACTGACAGCATGTCGCCATACAATAGCCCCCTCTGGGCAGTGAAGAAGAAGAGTTCGGAAAACGGCAAGCGGGAGAAGTATAGGGTCATGGTGGATTTTAGGAAACTAAACGAGAACACTCTGGATGAGAAATACCCGATACCGAGGTTCGAGGATATCTTGGATAGGCTAGGAGGAGCGGCTGTGTTTAGCACGCTGGACTTAAAAGCAGGGTACCACCAGATAAAAATGCACCCGAAGGACCAGACGGCTTTTACATTCGAGAGGGGTCACTTCGAATTTACCCGGATGCCGTTTGGGTTGAAAAAAAAAGATGGCGATCCCAACGGACGTGAAAGGAATAAGGAGGTTGCTGGGAACGCTAAATTATTATCGACGATTCGTCCCGGAGATGGCGGAATACCTAGTACCCCTTAATAACCTTCTGAAGAAAGGGAGCAAAGTTGTGATAACTCCTGTGATTGAGGGTAATATTCGAAAGTGTATGGCGCGATTACAGGAAGAACCGGTACTTGCGTTCCCCGATTTTGGTAAACCATTCACCGTCACCACAGACGCGAGCGAATACGCGTTTGGGGCGGTTTTGTCGCAGAACGGAAAACAGGGGGAACAACCCGTGGCATATGCCAGCAGACGCCTCACGGAGACGGAAGCGCGTTATAGCGCGTTAGAACGCGAACTGTTGGGTATTGTGTGGGCGGTCGAGCACTTTAGGCCGTATGTGTTCGGGCGGAGATTTAAGGTCCAAACGGATCATCGACCCTTATTGTGGGTAGGAAAGCTCAAGAAATCATCGGCGAGAGTTACCCGCTGGAAAGAGTTTTTGAGCCAATATAACATGGAGGTGGCTTATAAATCAGGCAGAGAGAATATTGTGGCAGATTGGCTATCTCGAGCGCTGCAGGTCACCGCGATAGAGACAGAAAGAGGGGAACATTCCGGAGAGATACAGAGATTCTTAAGGGAATGGACGCCTGAGGGTGAAGGAGAACCAGAATCAGGTGAAGCAGAAGAAGAAAGGATGTCGACGGGGGACGAAAGTGTTACAGAAGACAGGCCAACGGATATGTAGGAGAGGGAGGAAATCGTCAATGACAAGAAACGTCAGATTATCTGGGAAAACCGTCTGGATTGATGAAGGTGGATTACTCGAGATATGGCAAGTATAATATCAACACGATATGGTCACATCCAGGAGTAAGAGAGGAGCAGATTTGCAGGGCCCTGAAAGACACGTCCAGATCAGGAACCACCCATTACTTGTATGTAGGTAACGTATCGGTCTGGGAGAAGATAAAGCGCTTATGGCAGACCGAGAAAATCGGAATCGATAGGACGTTCGTCAGATGCAAACTCATGGTGGAAACGATAAGAGACCCGGAACGGCTTGAGGAGGTTACTCTGGCGTATCACCAGGGGAAGACGAATCACCGAGGAGTAAACGAGACCCTGCAAGCATTGAAAAGGAAGTACTTCTGGGAGAAAATGCGAAAGACAATAGATAAGGTGTTAAGGGCATGTGTAGTTTGTCAAACTACGAAATACGATCGCCACCCTCCAACCGGGAAGCAAGAAGAGACGACGACACATAGCGCACCGTTAAGCGACCTACAGGTGGATACATTCACGTGGAAAGGGTTCAAATGGGTTATAGTGCTAGACGTATTTAGCAAGCTGGCGATGGCATACCCAGTACAAGACCGATCGGCAGAGGCAGTGATCGCGGCTCTACGAACATGGTTCCAATTTTATGGGGTACCGGATACGATCTCTTCCGATGGAGGGAGATAATTCGATAATGCGAGTCTGCGAAACGAGATGAAGGCGTTGGAGATAGCTTGGCATATTAACACTCCGGGACACCCCAAGAGTAGGGGAGGGATAGAGAGGTTGCACAGTACGCTGGGAGATTACCTGCGAGTGTTCCACGTCGACAAGGGGTTGGAGGCAGACTGCGCGATGCCAAAGGCGGTAGCAGCATACAACCACTCTATTCATATGGCTACAGGATTTTCCCCGTTCGAAGTACTCTTTGGACTTCGAGAACGGCGAAGGGACGGAGGGAGCACGGTAGTAGACGAAGGATTGGCAGAGCGATTAGTGAGTAATAGGGTAGCGCTCGTAAAACTGTGGCAGAAAGCTCACAGGAGGATCGCGGCGGAAAAGAGTAGAAGGGTGGCACGGGAGAATATTCGGGTACGGGATAGGGATGGAGGATATTAAGATAGGGACTATCGTGTACCGAAAATTGGCATCAAATAGGACTAAAGAGGCGGTACGTTATGAGGGACCATTCAAGGTGATTGTGATACGTGAACACAATGCAGTGACCATCCAGAATATCAAAGAGCCGAGGAAACGGAGAACCGTTCACATTGAACAATTAAAGATTCCGCTGGGCGAGCCCGGATAACACTGATATACACGAGTGAGTATCCTCTTTTCTACGGGAGCAAATTAGATGTATTGAGAAATGATTTTTGTTCGTTTTTCGACAGATGTCGATTTCATAAGTTGTTCATGATTTCTTTTTGTATAGTAGGTCATAAGTTTAGATATAAGAATTTTGTATTTAGTTGTATTATCGTATTATGTTTCATATTTTTGGGTGTTTACATGGCAGAGTATTATTTTTTTTTGATTTGTTTGTGCTTTTTGTTTGCTTTGTGTGTTCAGAGTGTATTATAGGAGTGAAGTTTACGAAAAGTGTTCGTAAACTGGCAGGGGGGAGTTAAGGTACACTGTGTAACTGTATACAACTTAATCCTAACTCTAAAATGTAAACACTCTCTAAGACTATATATAGAGGATTACTAAGGCAATAAAGTCAGTCTTTTCTCAACAAGCGTGTGTGTCATTTCGTTCCCTTTTTTCCCTTTTTTTTATTCTAAGTTACCGGGACGAACATAAGTTATATACATATATATATATATATATATATATATATATATATATATATATATATATATATATATATATATATATATATATATATATATACACACACACATACATACAATGTGTTTACAGCATAAGAACCAGAAAACTTCAGAGGCTAATTCTGCACCTCAAAAGCAACAAAAAAATTAATATAAACTATTGTCCAATTCCACACAGAAAAGCAGGAAATTTGCTGTGACAGAATAATTGTCTTATTTTAAATATTGAACCATTATTCCTTTTAATTTGTCAATGTATGATTATTTTTTTTCAGAAACAATTCCATTTAATATTTAATTTCAGAATTATTTTGACTAGTTAACACATCATTTTTTGGTAAAGTTTTGTTTTATTTTATAAAGAAGCTTTTTATTTTGTATTTCCGTGTTATTTTATTGATTAGAAACAAACTGAATTTAATAATTTTTACTCTTAAAATACTTCTTTTTCGAGTAAACCTAAATTCCACACCAAACATTTTGGAAAATCAGGTGCCAGTTCTTGACTAATTCCAAAAGAAACCTCAACTTCATTTATATGAAATAAAAGTTCTAAAACCAAAAAAGTCTTTTTAACTAAAAACAATTAAATGTGTCTTTGTTGATCAAAACAAACACCTTTAACTCACAATCGAATAAAAGGCTAACGTGGAGTCCTCACATTGCCTAGATGCTCTCACTATTATCAATGGTTAGGCATTAATAGGGATACTGATGCTAATGACTTCATGTGCACAAGATTATTGCAAAAGTTTGAGAAAGTGGTTTAGAAATATTACATTAAAAAATGTTTGCAATTTAACATGAATTGGGTGCTAATGTTTTTATTTATTTTTTTACAAAATCCTTTTATTTCATTATAATACAATACAAAAATACATTTCATTACATAATTGATTTGGAAAGTAATCCTACAAATGTTAAATGTCAAAATTCTTATGTGACAATGTAAAATTGGATCTATACATTAAAAAATATTAAGACAAAAAAAAAATTGGTAATAAAGTATGAACATCATTAAAAAAATGTTAACAATATGAATATTTGTGCAAAAAAGAATATTCATTCATAAGATTATTTGAATACAACATTATTTGTATTCATACCAGTAACAGGAATGAATACATATAATTGGAGTGAATTCATATATTCCTATTGACACGTGTAAATTTGTATCACCACTTTCTTGAATTCCCTTCCTCTTAAATTCCTCCTTATCCACATTCAAAACTCTCCTATTCCAATTCCTCTTCACAGACCAGTCAGACGCTGGCTAATCATATATTATATAACTAGTTTTTTTTTGTTAAAATTAATGGGATGAACTAAATTTTAAAAAATAGCAGAGTACTTAAAACAAAAACTTGTAATTGATACATAAACTACAGAAGCGTCTGACACAAGTGTTCCATATGTTCTATACCAGAGTGAGCAGCAAAGGTGACATCGGTATTGCCCCAATGCCAACCAGATTACATTGATACCTTGTACAAAGTCAATCTTTCAAAGAAAGGATACAATTAAAATATTAATAGAATAACAATAAACAAAACATCATATATATATTTCAACATTTTTTTCATTATTCGTACTTCCTTTTTTATGAATAAGAACAAATATTTCACATCAGTTTTTATACAGCGCTATTATAGTTTTTCTGTGTATTGCAAGAATTTCTTTCATTTTAATGTTACACTATTTTTTATTATACTTTTTTTTTGGTGTCTACAATTTCATTTGTACTAAACTAGAATATTATTTATTGCTGATCTACATTTTTGTAAATAGATTACTATCATATTTTTTTCTTTTACTACACACTTATGTGCATTTATTTAAATATTTTTAAATAACAGATGTAAATGATTTTTTTATGGTTAAGATTTTTTTCCTTATCAGATGAATTTAATTTTTTTTTCTCTCATTTTTTTTTTTGGTAGCGAATATCATGTTTCACCATTCTTCATTTGTTTTTATATATTTTGGACAGCTATGCATATTCTTAAGTTTTTTTGTATTTATTAGTTGTAATAATATTTATATCTTTGGCCAGAAATAATATTTATTTTTCTTGGCACCTCTGTTATTCTTCAGGGATTTTATCAAAGAATAAAGTTTTGTTTTCTCTTCTATTCTATTCTGTTCTAAATATGAATATCTATATTTGTATAATAATTTTTTTTAAATACAAATATATTCATAGGGAATATATGTGAATGTATTTAGTATTCATATTTACGAATATAAATATGCCCAACTCTGGAATACAGGATCATGATCTGTGACTTTCCAGTAAAAAAAAAAATATGCTGAACTTTATGTTAAAGAAATGAAGTTGTTGAAAAAATAATATATCTAAATATTTTATTATCTTACTGTAAAGGGTATAAATGTAATTATAACCATGTCCAGGTTTAACCTTAACAATTAAGGTAGACATGAATAAATTTTATCAATGACCTGTCAATATCTGTGGATATCTTGATTCGATTGAAAGATGAACAAAATGAATACTTTATCATATTTTATTTTTAAATTAGCAAGCACCATTTTTCAAGGGTTGAAAATTTGTCTTATATAATTAGCACTGTTCAAAATATCTTTTATGTTAATACTATAAATTATGCAAACACGATTATATAAATTAGAATATTTGAAAATTAGAATACTCCTATAAAATCAAAGGATAATATTAATATATTTTTAAATAAATAGTGTGAATTTCTATAAAAAATAATCCTTTCAACATTCTATATTATAATGAAATCATGCTTCTCAGTTCTATGAAATATAAAATGGTAGCATGGCTATAAAAAAATCAATAATATGTATATTTTATTAATTTCAACTTTATTTTGTAATATAACTCATTTGCAGGTTGATACTTATTTTTTAATCAGATCACTTCTGAGTGACTTAGTGCGTTAAAGATTTTGACATTAATTGAAAAAAAAATGTCTATAAGTATTCTGTCAGAATCTTTTTTTTTTTTTTTTTTTAGTGTATTCCTATCCTGAACTTGCATGAACATAGTGGTGTAAAGATTGAAACCCATGGCCATGTTTTTGTGAATGATATACATGAGGAAATTTAGTAAAAATTCTTTGAGCATAAGGTTGAAGACTGTAGTCTTTATGACCGTGATGCTTGTGTTCATGTTCAGCATGTCCATGATGATCATGCTTATGTTCTGAGGTTCCTTTGTGCTTATGTAAATGTTTTGCCTCTCCTTCATGTTTGTGGCTGTGTTCAGATTTCCCATGGTGTTTGTGCTGATGCTCTGATTTTCCATGGTGTTTATGAATATGTTCCACTTTTCCATCATGTTGATGATGATGGAATACTTTTCCTTTGTAATGATGATCTAGATTTTCATCTTTTCTTTTTTCACTTTTGTGCACAATGATTGTATGTGTATGTTTAATTTTATTAATAATTTCTGGAATATAGAGGACAATCCGGCTTGGTCTAGAACAAAAAAATAAATAATACAATACAATAATACAAAAAATAATAATTAATTCATGTATTAACTACAATAATAGTGTGTGCCAGTTCCATAAAGTACTACATTTAATTTTTTCAAAATTTAAGATCTAAGTTTATAAAGGGTTTTCGAGTTTTCATAAAGTTTCCCCAGTTAATTTAAAGCCAGACGATACAAAAAATATACCAAATTAGAAAAAAAAATCAGTAATCTAAAAATCATACTTTTGTTTATTATATTTATAGGTACTCACTGACTTCCACAGGTTATGTATTATTTATATCAAAATTATGAATGACAAATGAAAATAATACTATTTTTAATTGCTTATGTCTTTTCATATTAACTTAAATGCCTTACATTTCTCACAGATAAAAATATTTAATTAATAATAATTATATTGAATAATCAATGGTTGACCGTAGAACTTATTAAGGAATGAGATGGTCCGGGAGGCGGTTAAAAAGTGGAACACAAATAGTTTTTACTATTTGTGTTCCATTTTTGGACCGCCTCCCGGACCATCTCATTCCTTCATAATAATAATTATATTGTAATTTTTGTACCTTATAAGATACCTAGACCTCTAAATGCTGCATCTTCAAGTATTATCATTTTTCAGGAATTAACAAAATAAAAATCAATTTTTGGTATCAGTATACATTTTATTTGGAAGTATGGCAAAAAAAAAAAAACAGTTTCATTGAGATAAAAAACGTAGTCTAATCTCACATTTATAAACTTGACTGTGATTTGCCTGACTAATCACAGCTTACAATGTCCCTTTTCAGAGAAAACAGCCAAATAACCTGTGCTGTCAAGTGGACTGATTTGAAGGCGTTGCAGTTGTGGACTTTTTCTTTTTTGAAGGAGGAAAATGGCAAAAATTGCTCAACAAGCAATAATTTAGAATAACAGACTAAAAAAATAAATAATAATATACAAATAATTAATGAAGGAAATGGCCTGCCATGCATCATACATGCCATGCATCTCTAGGATACAAATAACTTATGAGTAAACTAATTGAAGCTGACCATGTATCTTATAAGATAAAAATAACTTATGGGTTAAATAAAAGTAAGCTGGCCATGTATCTTACAAGATACAAAATTGTTTTTCGGGCCTTATTTCCTTCCAAAGCAAATTATGACTGAATAACAACTGTTAATAATAATGCTAAATGAAAAAAATGACAAACATTTTAAATATCAATAGAAAATTAAATAAATAATAGATAAAACATTTAAACTTGGCATCGTTGTTAATTCTTCCATTTTGACTGAAGTAATGGAGTTACAGAAAGTTCTTTTGCCGTATCCTAATGTGCGCACCAACATAGCACCCTGAAAATTCCCATACTTCTTCTACAATAATAACCAAGTACATCAATAAGTGAGCTGTTAAAATAGGCCCTTGTAAAGCTTTTAACAAAACTGAGAAAGTCTTAGAAAACCTTGATTAACACTTATTATGTAATTTCTTATTACAAAATTCAGTTGGATTCTATGCTTCAGCTGCCTCAATAACTTTAATTGACATAATTAAAGAAAAGTTACTTATCTTCACAAGCATATATGACAGTTGCCACACAAAAGTAGGTCCCACAAGGACAAAAACATTTTTATATAATCCTTTTCGGGTGTACTGATTTCAACCACTATTTTTGGGGTTAATTGATTGGTGAGATTTTGTTTATAAAATATAAAATAAAATAATAGATGATTAAAAATAAATAAATTATTAAAAAGAAAAAAAATGGAGAAAATTTTATAATGCTATAATTTAGACAAGAGGCGATGTGCTCTCAAAAACTTAAATACCAATGTTACCGAAGTTTCATTGTCATTAAGAGCTAGATAAATTTGGTGTCAGTCCTATTCTATTTATTGTTGGGACATAGTGAGTGGATTCCTCAAAAATATGCCTAACTGTAAGAACGGAGTTACAATATTGGCATGATGGAGGTGGCAGTTTTCTGATAAGGTGTGAGTGCGTGAGCCCAGTGTGGCCTATTCTTAAGCGGGTCAGGATGTTTTCCTCTCTGCGGCTGCTGCGTGTAGACTAGGATTAGAATATAGACACGCGATATATCGATATTTTCTATTGATATCTTAACATCCGATGAATCGATGATATCGATATTTTACAACGATATATCGTTGACAACATATGTTAAACTATATTACAATAGAATCACGATAATTCATATGGATTTTCTGGTCTCTTGAAAATCTCCCTTTATTTCGTATAAAAATACTGCAATCCGATCACCTCGATACTTCGTATTTATTTTTGTGTTCCAAATAATGTAGACGTCTTATAATTCGAATTTCCAAATACAAAAATATGGTTAATTCTTAATCTTTTCAAGAGGAGAGTTGAGTGAGTGAGAGAGGAATTTCGATCGGTTTACCCTTTTTTTTCTAATCAGCTCTTATTAAAACAAATTGTAAAAAAACCCGTAACCAAGCTGTTAGCCGCCAACATGGATTGATCTGAAAAATTAAGTTCGCTCATGATTGACAAATCCGCGAAAGCAAGGTGTTTGAGAAAGAAAAACGTTACCAATAGTCTACGTGCAAACACAAAAGCATGCAGCAGAAGCGACATTTTCAACGAATGGGTACAGATATGGAATAAAAAACAGCGAAAATTTTCAACTGTTTTTTGATAATTGTACGGCCCACAACAGTACCACATCACTCAGCGATGTTAATCTTCTGTTTTTGCCTCCCAACACAACCTCTAAGCTGCAGTATCTTGGATTGGCCATAATTAAATGATTTAAGACATTTAACGCAAGGAAGTAGTGATGCGACTCTTAGAGAGCATCGAGGATGGGAATTACCTACCTCAAAATTAAGGAACTCCCATAACTTTTCGAGATTTCGCCTATTTTGACGGTTTAGCGGGAGCAAGACGAGGAAATTTCTATAACGTGTGTCATTTCTTAGCAAAATCGGATGTTTGTGTAAACGTATTTTCTGCTCTGAGCCATGCTTAACGAAGCCATCGATAAGACATGTCTTCAAGAATTATACCAAAAGAAAATAACCGATTTTTTTTCAAATGTGATACATTAAGGTTTTGTTGATTTAACTATGTCCTTAGTATGCACATTCACATTAATACAATTTTGTATTAATTTTGTTATTTCCTATTTTTTACCACTGATTATTGGAAATCTCGATAATTTGGATATCTCGATAATTCATATTTTCTTTTTGAGTCCTTGACCATACGAATTATCGGCATTCAACTGTATTTTATTTTATTTTAAGTCCTTTATTTGGTAAAACTCCAAAATCGTAACCCCAACACGGCATAGGTCTAGATTTTTAAGATCAATCAGATCCTAAAAATCTAGATGCCCGCCATTTCGGGGTCACGATTTTGGAATTTTACCAGTTAATATATATAAATAAACAACATTTAACTAGCAAACAATGATTAGTAGATAAGATTTATATACAAAATAACGTTAATTAATCCTATGTAAAGACAAATTGATAATTATATAAATGATGATTGTACTGAAATGTATATCAAATGAATCACATGATTTTAGATGAATGTTTTCAGAATGCACAATATAGCACAATTAGTCGGAAGCGTTATAAGAAGACTATAATATACTCGTATGAAATATGGCTAATAGTCTTCAAAATAAAAATTATTTTTTTTAAGTATAATTCTTTTTTATCTTTTTTTAAAATGATTCATGGCTAATAAAAATATTGTTTTAATAATGGTCCCCTAGACCAAGCCCCCTTTAGAATTACAAACATGTAATAAATAATAAATATTATATCCAAAAAATCTATAGATAAGAAATAAAAAAACGTTAAATATATGCAAAATCATAAAAAAAATATATATATTTATATATGTACTTTTTTTTTTTGTTGGCACTATAGACCATACAGATCTTTGGCTGTGCAATGTGGTCTTCTTACAGACATTTTATCACTTGTGGGAGCTCAGACAGCCTGGAGGAGGTCAACCTCATGTTGCTGCGAAACAAGGTTTCCATGGTGTGGCAGGCTATCCATTGCTCCATAGCGAGTCCCTTTGGGGCCAATTCGGCAGTGTCCTTCCCACTGACTCACTCGGGTTAAGAGAAGTGACAAATCAGTCTAGATCCACAGATTATGACTGTGTAGGGTCAGCAGGCACACAAGGACCTATATTTCTTTTCCCGAAGCCGACCCTCCATGGACTGAACCTTCGGGCAGCTATTTGACATCCTGGACTATTTGACAACTACGCGATTCACAATTAAGGTACATACGGTAGGGTCATCACTCCTACGCCTGGTCTGTCTGAGTTGCCTCCAGTAGACTGACGGGTCTCACATAGTCACGGGCTGTGCGGATTTTCTCCAGTAGGCCATCACCCAAATTTGGGTAGTTTCCCATCCAAATACTAACCACGGCTCAAAGTTACTTAACTTTGATTACCTATTGCTAGCGCCTTAGCCTGCTCGGCCATCCCGACCTCCAATATGTATATATATATATATATATATATATATATATATATATATACAAATGAAGGATAGTGGTGTATATTCTATACAATTCACAATTCACAATTAAGGTACATACGGTTAAATTCGCGATTCACAATTAAGGTACATACGGTAGGGTCATCACTCCTACGCCTGGTCTGTGTGAGTTGCCTCCAGTAGACTGACGGGTCTCACATAGTCACGGGCTGTGCGGATTTTCTCCAGTAGGCCATCACCCAAATTTGGGTAGTTTCCCATCCAAATACTAACCACGGCTCAAAGTTACTTAACTTTGATTACCTATTGCTAGCGCCTTAGCCTGCTCGGCCATCCCGACCTCCAATATGTATATATATATATATATATATATATATATATATATATATATATATATACAAATGAAGGATAGTGGTGTATATTCTATACAAAGATAAATTAATGAAAATAAAATAATATACAAATATATTCCACACAAAGATAAAACGGAATTATGAATCTAAACACCATAAAGAGTACATTATCATTTGGTAATAAAATTAGAATATCAAAAAATAAAGTAACATAAAAAGAAAGAACTTTTCTGCTATACATTGAGATAAAAAAAACAATGTCCATGAAAAGTGATATCAAACATACATTCATATTCACAAAAAAACTTATTAGTGGAACCAAATCCTTATTTCATAAGACCTCATTATCCAGTGTCTAACTGGATTGTGAAGAGGAATTGGAATAGGAGGATTTTAATAAGGAGGGAATTCTAGAGAGTGGTGGAACGGGTAATAAAGGAGTATTGAAATGAGACAGATCTGTGAAAAGAGGTCAGAAGATCGAGATCTTGCGGAAAAGGAATGGAGGGAATCGGAGGAGATTGTAGACATAGGAAGCATGATGATTATTGATTATTTGGTAAAGGAAGGTGCCAAGGAAATATTTTATACGGAAGGAGGGGAAGAGCCACTCAATATAATGGTAGAAAACAACGTAACGTCACAGGATCCCACTAAGAAATGGATCATGAAATGCAGAAACAGCACATGTCCAATTCTAAAAAAATTTCAGGAGGTTCAAAAAACATCCTCACTTTTTGATATGGAGGGTTGATTTTTTTTTCTTAAACGATTATATCAGAACCTTCTGATTACAACAACAAAACTAATAATTTTCATCGTAGTTTGTTTTTCAAAAATATTTAAATGCAGTGGACTTGTTTGGTATCAGAAATTCATTGAAATATTTTCAAGTCCCTGCATATTTAAAGTCATTAGGAGATCATAGACCAAAATTAATGATACAATGTTGCATAAACTTGTTTAATAAAGGATAGAGCACGACAACATGCATAAAATATAATATAAATATATAAATCTAAATAAATAAATATATAATAAATAAATATAAAAAATCTTGTTCGTCTTTTTTTTTTCTTCTGTGATGGTAAGGGCAAATATCTTTAAATAAAATACATCCACCTTTTCATTTATCAGAAGATTTAAATTTTTTATTATCTTTCATTTATTTTTAAATTAATTCAGACACAATTCTGTGGATTCTTGGCGGGTTCTTCATGAGTAGTTCCAACTTTCATTATTAAAACAAATGTGTGAAATTCTAGCACATCAATGTGCTTTTTACTTCTACTGCATCTTCATGTTTTTTTGAATATTTAAATTCCAGACATTCCGATATGGTGAATGTAATTTTTTGTTCCTGTGGAATTTTCCTACCTTTTGTTTTGGCAGATTTTAATTCACTATTTAAACACCTTCTTACGGTAAAATTTAGGCCACCACGTTTTATAATCTAATACATCATCAGATGATAAAGATTTAACTTGATTTTTATTGCTGGTACTTGATTCTAAAATTAAGTTTTCATGTTGCTCAAGTGTAAAAATGCGATCTTCCTTTCACAATTATTTTTTCACATGAAAATCTTGATCAGAAAGGGTAAAAGAATGGCCTCTGTTGTGGAAGTAATACATTAGCATATCAAAGCAATCTTTAGCAATTAAAGACAAACATTAAACAAAACTCTAGGATGCTAGTGATTTTCGTTTTGCTCTCCTCCTCCATTTAATTGTAATTATTAGAAAATAATGAAAATAGAGTCCAGAAATAATCTTGTTAATTTCTAAACAAAATGTAAACTTCTGACAGAAAAATCTAGAGGCCATTTCAAGAACTAACATACATGAATTGCAGAAAACACACAAGTCTCCAGGACATGTGTGGTTTCAGAAATTCACATAAACTTACAACTGTTATAATTACTCTGTTTTTCAAAGGACCTCTATGGTTTCTATACCTATTAAAAGTCTAAGGACAAAATATTATGTCAAAATAAAAAACTAATTATAAAAAAAAAATTGGACATGTGATGTTTCTGCAATTCACAATTCAAATGAAAAGAATCCAATAGTCTTGTAATTACTTGCAAGATGAATTAAGAAATAAAGTATTTTGCCCAATCAAGATGCAATATGGGTTTAGTTAATGCAATTTATGCCACCTGACTATGAATGAACAATAAATCATTTAGTGTTTTAGGCTCTAGGATTAATTCACAGTTTCTTTGAAGGCCAAAAAGTATTGAAATGTGGTATTTGTCACCTGTTATCGAGGCATTTCAACTTTCTCCTAGGTTAATTCTCAAGCGTTTGACTAAAATATCAACAAGAAATTCTGAATAAATTGCAGAACTAGTTCTCTAAAAAATAAAAATATTGCATAATTTTCTAATTTTCTTCAAATAATGCTTAAAAAAGGTACCTTGGATTGGATTTCATTTTCGTTCCTGTTTGGAGTATGTTATATTTTATTTCATTTATTTTTTTATTGTATCTTTTTATATGTAATTTATTTTATTCTGTAGCACATAAATAGTGCCTTATTATTTATGTATTACTTTAAATTATTATTCTTTTCTTGTAATTAATTAGGCATATTCCGTAATAATTATGTAAAATTATTATTAATTTTAATTTATTTGTATCATCCCTCATATGCTTAATCTTTTGCCTATTAGTATTAAATTTTATAGATATTATCAAAGTTGCAGCCTCAAAAACATTCAACTTATTTAAACTGTTAAAAAAAGTACTGTATTTTATTTTTATAAGTTTTTAAATGTCATTCTTGGAATGAACCGATAGATGTTACCATCTGGTTGGACAGAATTATTATTCTTTGTTAAATAAACTCTATCCTATTCTGTTGCAGTCCACACAAATTAAACTTATGCAACAAAAATACTCTTGAAATTGTTTTAGAAAATTCCACGGTTATCCTATTATTAGCAAATAAGTATTCTTGATATTCTCTTGAAAAACAAAAATTAATGGTTAGAAAATTACTGAAAGTTGGACTAGTTTTTTTTTTTTTTTTTTAATGATAATTGTCCTTATGCATGGTAGTTGGTGAAATATTTGTTAAGCTGGGTTAATTTGATTCATAAGATATTTCTGGATGCTCTTCTTGAAATGGTTGACTTTGAAATTAAATCTAGGAGAGTAAAGCTAAAAAAGTCATACTTAGAAAATTAAAACTAATAAGTTTACTGTTTTTTTTTTTTATTTTTTGGCCGATCTCCCCAACCATTATCTAATATTTGTTTAGGAAAATAAATTCAAATTAAATTTACAATGAAAATTTTTCTCTGTTTTATGGCAAATTGATTCACCTCATCTCTTATTTCTTCTAAATTTTAAACAAAAACTCTTTTAATTTATTTTTTATTTATACTTACTCGTCATGATGGTGTCCTTTCTTTTTCTTCTTTTTCCATTTTTCAAACCATTCCCCTCCATCACAGTGAAGCACTATTGCTACTTCCAACTGAAAAAGTCAGATGTTCAAAAATTATTATGTATATCTTTTCTTCCTATTTATTTTGTTGTTCTATGATGAATTTAGAATGTATTCTTTAAATCTTATAAAATCTTCAATATAATATTGGCATTACTCAAAAATCTACCTTTTGAGAAAATTGAGTTTAAAGATTTTTATTGGAGTGAGTTTGGTTGACCGTAGATATACTTAATTATATACATAATTATAATTATATACATTATTTTATATTTTGCTCCTTAATTTTATAAATATTTTAATTATAACAATGTCAACTTTTTTAACATCATTGTCATCTTTTATATCATATATCATAATTATCTCTACCATATATGCTTTATATATTCCCAAATTTAACTATTTTTTTGTAAAAATGAAGGTATAATAAAATGAACTTAGGACGATTAAAAAATAAGAGAATCTTTTTTTTTTTTTGCCGTCCAGTAAAACTATGAAGCAATTGCAAATTATAAAATTCCACAAGACCCAAAAAATGATTCGACGCATGAAAATATAGGCCCTTTGGCACAGGGACGACAGCCTAGAAATGCAATTAGTGTTAACCAGAAAATTTACAACAGTTAAATAGCAATTAAATTGAAGGTATCTAATTTTAACAACAATGGAACACTAATTTAATTTTGACCAAATCATGTATGAAGACATACTAGTCTTTTTAATTAATAGGTTTCATATATTTTACTGTAACCTTTGTAAATAACACATTATTTTAATTTCAATTAATTCTTACATCGTTATTATTTTCAGTAATCACTTGTTAACAATTTTAAAATCAATATAATTCTTTAAAAAACTTACAATATCATAATTATCTTGATGTGCTTTATATATTTCCAAATCTTCATACTAGTAGTAATTTCAATTAATAGTGTTCCTATGTTTTATCAAACATATCGTGTATAATGTACTTTATTGTTTCATTTAATTCATAATCATTCCTTCACTTTTTTCACTTAACTTTGCTTTTTCATTTTTACAATATATATTGTCACTTTTTCTTTTTTTATACTTCATATATTTTTTTATTGCTTGTAATTTCTGTTTTTACCATTTTTTACTGTTACTGATACTGCCTCTGTCGTTTTAAATGTTGTTAATTTGTTTTTTCTTTTAGCCCTGATGATGGCAGAAAACTTAGGCTGAAACATTGGCACAAAATAAATAAGTCTTATTAATGTGCTAGTCTTTGACCGCACCCTCCGGCCAACTTGTTCCTTAAAGATTTTTAACTGAGGCAGTAGCTGGAACTAGAAAGTCTGACTGAAAACTATGTTCTACAGAATCACCACGTGAATTTTTGTAAATTATATAATATAATATATGAAATCACCTTTCATTTTTTTTGGCTTTGATTCTCGAAATTGTGTATCAAAGAATGATAAAAACACTTAATTTTAGATGACAGATTGCAGATTTTAAAGTAGGTACCTAATAAGAGTAAGTGGTCATATGTTTTTTTTTCTTAGAAATACCTTTAGGCCACACTAAATAAAGAAAATAAATTTTCAATATCATTTGATGAATTGATGGTTAACCTCGATGATAAATCAAGAAAGATATCGTCCGTGTAGCTGTGAAGAATAACATAAAATAGTGGTAACTATTTATTAAATGCCAACTCAGTCTCCGCCTACTTGTCAGAGGTTGAGATCTTCATCCACAATGTAGGTCAAAACAACAGCATTCAATAAATAGTTACCAATATTTTATGTGAGTCTTGACCGCCATCCAGAACCTCCCCTTCTTGAATTTTCAATAGATTTAATGAAAAAGAAAGAAAGAAAAAGCTGGTAAAACAAACACTATTTTATGCCGAAACAAATTTACAATTTTTTTTTTTCATTATAATGAAATCTGATATTTTTGTATTATTCTAGCAAAAAAAACAACTAAATCAAGAAGAATTAAATCTACTAAGAACAAAATACCTCTGGTAATATTCAAAATAGAATAAAATGTAGTAATAAAATATGTACATGCTCCTTTTTTAAATAAAAACTATTAGTTACTTTTTGAAAAGTAGATAACACAGACAATCGGTTGGTCAACATTTTTCTTCTAAAATCTCACAGAAACAAGAAATAAAATCCACACTCAACCACCATTGAACCTTTCTATGATAAAAAGTGTGTAAACTCCTCTCATAAAAACAGTTCTATCAGCTATATAAATTATGAGATAACTTTGAAACTTTTATTAGAAACAAAGATTTAAAAAATGCAATCTGCGGAAAAAGGGCATTTGACCATGAATGCCCTTTTTCCAAGTACCTGTTCAACGTTTTGTATTAACACTCATTTTTATTTTTTATCCAATTGAACTATTAGAGATGTTGATTTATAATGGTGTATTCTTCATTTACATTAGTATTTCCTTAAATAAAATCGACCATCTGGAATTAAAAATCATTATTTACTCGATCTCCAATTTTTTTTTTGATATGTTAGTATTGCATTTAGGGTGCATAATTATAATAAAAGTAAAACCATTTTTCTGTTTGAAGAAAATTCCTCAAAATAAATATAATAACTTGTTGAATTCATTTCAGTTTTATCCTAAAGAAAAGTTGTAATATTTTATTATGATGGAGATATTGGTGACTATTGATGTAGCCAAGAAGTTTGGTTGAGGGTGGGATGAATAAAGAAACACACAGTGAGGTATTAATTATGCTACCACACTGTGTGGCTCTTTCCTTACCCCATCTCCAACCAACCTTCTTGATTATATCTACAGTCAACATCATTATACGGTGTTGCTTTCTAAGGTGGCTATCAGTGATCTGCTCTTATAGATATAAATTAGAACGAACTCCATTGTTTACCCATTGGCATAGCTAACCAAATTTTCAGTGCGGGCCTGACAGATTCCTAGGGGGGTTATTCAGTTACTAACCAAGTGTTAAAGTTTGAAAACAGCATTTAATTTTAATTTTAACAAAGTTTAATACTAATTATAATTATTTTAAAGGAGGCCACGTAGACTGAGGGCGTTAAAGTGTCAGCAACCTCGAGACTGCTGTGGCGCCGGCTCGAATCAGGCCAAGGCTGGTTGTAGCAAACACAAAGAATGAATCTCGACCTTCCTACTCTGGTTAGAATAGGGCGGTAGCTTGTTTAAATAATCCATCCAGTTTGCCATAATAGAATTAGGAAAGGATGCTCAACACCAATAAAATAGAATAAAAATATATTATTTTAGGTTATCTGACTGACAAAATAATAATGTAAGAAGTTAATAATTATATAATAAGTTTCCGTTTTTTTTTTGTTTTGTTTTTTACTTCTTAGTATTTATTTTTCAAATATTTTCTAAGTGAGACCAGGAAAGTATCTATGCTCATGTGTATACCCTCAGCTTAATGCTTTTTTGTCTCATTATTCATGAGAGGAGAGAAAACTTTAGTTGTTGTCTATCTCAGTATGTTGAATATTTCTTGAATATTTATTGTGGAGTCAAGGTTTCAAATATGACTGTCTATATTGAACTTGCCTGTTGGGTGTATTTTTCATTTTAATATAATATTTTTGGACATATCTGTCAGTTTTTTTATCTCCTCTTGTTTGCACCGAATGACCACTATATCGTATTCATATACCAAAATATAATTGCCATTCCAACTTGTGTACATATCTCCATTTTATAATGATACTTTTCTTATAATTTATTATAGGTTATTCCTTATAAATTTTTTAAGAGAAAAGTTAAGACAACTATTGCAGTATTATAGTACTAATCCCAATAAATAATAAATGTGATCAATTAATAATAAATGATCAATAAATCTATATCAAGCCTGATTCTACTATATTGACTTTAGATACATTACCTTATATCAGAAGTCTGTATTTAGGATCATTAATCAGAATATGAAGCTCAATCTTTCTTTCCTTTTCTTATACACAGTTTCCCTTTCGAAAATTGCCTATTTAAGGTTTTTACTGAGTCTACTATGAGGATATTATCATTCACAGGCATAAGAATTTGGACAAGCATTGGTCTCATATCCCATTAACCTATAACAACGATGCTGTAGCTACAAGAAGGACAGGAGACGCTCTAAAAGTAACTTTTGAGATACGAGTTAGCAAAGGTTTCCTACACTCTTTGAAAATGTATATACTGCCCAATAACTCCTCCCGCTGTTTCATTATGTCAACCAGTTATCCCTAAACCAGTACTGAAAATTTACACCAAAGAGGACCATATTATTCCATTTGTGATGAATGCCAAAATGACCATTTCCAAGGGTCCTTTTTGCATAGAAAATTAGAAAATTTCATTGGCCTTATATTAAACAATTATTCCTCTATTAAAAAAATAATTTGTACTTGATAGTTATAGTTAGTAGTTAATAATAAGTATTATTAAAACATCAGTACATTAATTAATTAAACATTAATTAGTACTTCAGTTAATACTTGAAATGGACCTTAATTATACTTTATTATTATTAATTATTAATACTTTATTAAATTGTAATACCTTTGCCTTTGTTAGAAAAGAAAATAAGTATACATTAAGAAAAGAAAATATATAGGCCTGAATTAAATAGAACATTTAGAAACAAATAAAACTTGTTAATCTGTTGAAATACAGCAAAATGTTCAAAATAAAAGTAAAGCCTTGTAATTTCACTATAGATATGTTTATTAAACAATTACAGAGGTTGAGGAAATACTACAAGTGAGCAGATTTATTTGGTGAAACTGTTAACAAACATACCTACCCATACATGTTTTAAATATTTATTGACAAAAATCTAAGGAACTTCCTTCTCTCATTTCTCAGCTCTTCCTCTTACACTTCATCCTATCCTTAGACCTCCTGTATACTGGGTCTGAGGGCAAAACCCTTAGCTCACTGATGGCTTGTGGGTCATTGGTTGTCCCTTCAACACATCAGATCCTCCTGTCTCAAAAGTTCTATTCAGCTACCCTACTAGATATTCAATGTTCAAGGCCTTTTGATACCTCCTATCATCCTCATCTCAACAATTCGTGACTACATTTATAATATATTCCAGCCACTCTGTTCTTAAAATTGGGGTTGCTTGGACATAATTGCGAAGTTAATGATCTTTTGATATGTCCTATGTGAGCATTCTGTGGTGTAGAATCCAAGTTTTCCAATTTGAGAACCCTGTAGAAACCCCAGGGCATCCGAAAAAACCTCGAAATTTTTGGTCTTTTTTTTCAGTTAGTTGCTTATATTTTCTAAACAAAGTGTTCCAGCCGAAAACAGTTTATTATAAAAACTAAAAAACATTAAATTCTCAACGGTTTGCACTGGTTAAATGTTTTTCTAAACCAGATACGTACCAATATATAGCCTTTCAATGTTTCGAAGATTTTTCAAAATACTGCGAAAAATGCATTTTTTCCCCAATCTTTCAGCATTTTAATATAGCAGTAGCAATGTTAATTGTCTCTAAATTGATTAGTTTAATAACATCGCTCCAAGTCCCGTCATCAGGGAGGGAAAGTGTGGGAGCAAAGAATAAGAGTTCTCTAAAAAAAGTGTACAGTCGGAAGGTTTGCTAAACAAATGTATGCAATGAAATAATAATCACAAATCGTAAACCGGGACAACCTTAGTATATATTTTACGGATATTTTCTTGGATCACCCTGATCAGAAAAGATTTTAATTTTAGAACTACGCCAAATGGAAGCTATTACCTTTGGTTACCTTACAGTACTCAGATTCTTCAGGTATCTTTAATAGGAAGGGAGAGAGAGAGAGGGGCTTGTTTCCGTCTTGTTAACTTTACTCCACCATCCGGGGTTACATTAGAACAGACATTTTTTCTCATTTTACGGTAAAAATATCTGTCCTAATTTAACAATTCTCCCCTCCCTTTCTCTGTTAAAAATATATGAGGAATCTGAGTATTGTAAGGTACTGTATCCATTTCACTTAGGTATAAAATTAAATACTTTTCTGATCAGGGTGATCTAAGAAAATATCTGTAAAATGTCCTAATATTATTCAGGTTTATGATTCGTGGTATAATTTATTATAGATTGATTTTATTATAAAATCCTTTTATTATTTTATTGCATTTAGTTGTTAAACATACATTTTGACCGGGGATTTTGCCCTCACCCTATTCCTCCCTTGGTTAGATCGATGTTAAATTAATCAATTTAAAGAAAGCTAACATTACTACTATTATTATCTACTTAGAAATGTGGAAGGATGAAAGTTACTAGGAAAAAACTTGCATTTTACTCAGTTTTACGGTATTTTGAAAAAGGCTATATCTTGGTAGTAACTGGTTTAGAAAAAACATTTAGCCAGTTCATATGGTAGAGAATTTAATGTTTTTATTTTTGGTCTAAATTGGCAAACCGAAAGCGATACTTTGCTTGAAGGTCTTTATAAACTTAAATCAAAAAATGCATTAAAATATAATGTAAAACATCTCGAATTTGATAAATAAGATTTTTATTATCAATAAAAATAATATAATAGATTTTGGTTGAAATTGAAGAGCCAAAAGGGGTACATTGTTTGAAGGTCATAATAAACTTACATCAAAAGTTATATTAACATTTAATACAGAGATCAAATGATTTGGTGTTAAAGGTTACAAACGCGATTTGTTTCCACCCAAATTAAACAATTTTATTAATTGTTTTGCAAGGATAGTCTTGTTGGGCGAGGTAGGCTTGAAGAATTCGAATATGCTATTGAAAAACTAAAGTCAGATATTTTAGGACTGTCAGAAATTAGGAAAAATACTCATCAATACGCGAAAGAAAATCTGGAAAAATCTTTTTGTATACAGCTACTGAAGATGGACAATATGGGACTGGTTTCTTAGTTTCAAATAAATATAAACATAAAATTATTGAATTCAAAAATTTAAACTGCCTAATGGGAGCCCTAATATTAAAGATTAATTGCAGCAAAATTTTGGCTATTATACAGGTGCACGCCCAACTACCGATGCTTCACAAGAAGTAAAAGAAACATTCTACAAGGACCTGGAAACTTTTGTTGATAATATAAAAAGAAAAAATAACTGCTTAGTATTAATGGTTGATTTTAAGGACGAATTGGAGAAAGGATGGATGGGGAAGAAGGGCTAATGGGAAAGTTTACATCTGGCAGAAGAAATGTAGATGGCTGCCGTCTTATCAACCTTGCTTTTTCTTAGCGTCTTCATATTGGAAACACATATTTTAAAAAGATAAAGTCCAGCAAATGGGCATGGATTTCTCCTAAAGGTCAAACATTCGAAATAGACTACTTCTTAGTAAATAAAATTAACTTGGTTAAAAAAATAGAAATAGTAAATAACAACTTTAACACTGATCATAGAATGTTTAGGGCGGAACTATGCATTGGAAAGCTAAAAAATAAAAGACCATTCAAAGTCAAGAATAAATTGCAAACTTTCCAAAATGAAGAACAAAAAATATTTCAGAATGAACTCTCCAGTAAACTACAAATGCATATAGAAGAAGAAACAGGCAGGTAACAAACAAAATATGAACAGCTCATAAAAAATTTAGATGAGTACCTACACAGAATTCCACTTCTATGATCAAGAAAAAAACAAACAAATTTTCACCAGAAAGAGTAAATCTTCTTAAAACAAGAGCTACATTAAAGGAATGAAGAAGAAAAAGCTGGCTCTGAATATACTTCCTTAAACCAACAATCAGAAAGAAAATCAAAGAGGTTGTCCAATATTATCAAAACAATACCATTAGAGATATTCTCACAAGTAATAGATCTGTGAAAAAAAAAGAGCTATCCACTAATAAACATTGGATGATTGATCTCGAAAATAACAGGAAGAAGAATACCACAAACAGGAAAAATATGATTAAAATAGACACACAATATTTTCAAAATGTATATGACTCCAGTCAAAATAGGGAACCTGGAGTAAAAAATGTGTGTGAAGAAACCCCACCCATATTACTATCAGAAATAGAAAATGCATTACAGGATCTAAAAAAAGACAAAACACCCCTCAAAATTTGAGGTTTTACGTTTCAAGATACGTAGAATCCAAATATCGAATAAAAAAAAAATCCGTCCGTCCGCCGTCCGCCGTACGCCGTCCGCGGCTTTTCTCCGAGACTACTGGACCGATTTTCTTGAGATTCGGTACCAAAGTCACAGGTCACCCTGGGATGATCCTCGGAACTCGACATTATAATCCGTCTGTTTGTTTCAAAATGGCGGCCGATTAGAGATCTCATAAATCCATAACTCGGTCATTTATAAAGATAGAGAGAAAATATAAGGTGTTTTGGAATCAGCATAACGAGACATAAAAAAAAAAAAAAATTGAAAAATAAAAAATCTGTATAATTACCGATTAAATATCTAATAAGCCCATAACTCGGTCATTTATAAAGATAGAGAGAAAATGTAAGGTGTTTTGGAATCAGCATAACGAGAAACCAAAAAAATAAAAATAAAATAAAAAAAATTGAAAAACGAAAAATCTATAATAATTGCCGATTAAAGATCTTATATACCCATAACTTGGCCATTTATAAACATAGAGGAGAAATGTAAAGTGTTTTGGAATCAGCATAAGAAGGCATTAAAATAACAAAAAAGAAAAAAGAAAAAAAACGAAAAATAAAAAAATCTCTATCTGTAAATGCTTTTGGTTTATTATTTTCAATAATAGACCTTTGGAATCGACCAAAGAAATTTTTTTTATTTTTGTTTTCTGTTAACTCATGCTTTTCTACTCCATCTACTCTAATGCTATGAAGCCCACCCATCACTGCCTGTAATTGTCATTCTAAAGGGACTTGTCCCGGAATAAATAAAAAGTTTATTATTATTATTATTATTATCAAAAGCTGCTCAAAATCAACAAGATATATATGGTCTACGAGCAGCATCAGTTTTGGAATTATCTTTTCGGCTGCCTACAATTTATTTGTTAGTAATTATTTTATTCATCTCCTTCTTCTCGAAGTGCTCACAGGAAAAAAGTTTATCTCTTCCCCTCCCAATGAATTGAAAATTTGTTTAACAGTTACATCTATTTCGGAAGATCTAGATTTGGAAGAGGACTACTCAGCTTTCTAATATCAGAACCAACATTTTGTGGCAATTACCACATCCCCATCAAGTAATTGTCCTATATCATTCCATGCTCAATATATTATAAATATTTGCAAGTATTGTCCTTATGAAACATAATTATGTATCCATATAAAGTTATATTTTGTCATATTTTTCTTCCAGCTAAAATTTAAAATTTCACAAGGAACAAATTACAGCCAGCACTTAATTTTCACTGTTGAAAAATTATTATTTATGTGATGTTATACTATTTATGTGATGTTATATTATTTATATATATATATTATTATATATTCACATATTTGTATATATATATATATATATATATATATATATATATATATATATATATATATATATATATATATGTTATATATACACATATTATTTATGTGATCACCACCACACCTTATATGTTTTTTCTGTTACCTTGTTTTTTGTTGTTGTCTACTGTCCAACGTCACCTGCACGTGACACCATCATTAAATTTTATTGGTTAATCGAAATTCCTAAATTTTACTTTGTTTCCTAATTATTGAGGGTCAACAGCGGGAGAATGTAGACAAATAATTAAAAATTATGTAAGATATTATTTGGGAGCTGGAGGGTTGAATTTGCTATGTTACCTATTAACATTGTATTTAAAAACCACATATCTAGTCCATTACTGTTGACTTGAAATTCACCCAGTGTTCTTCTAAAAATATCCAGTAATTTATTTAGGTTACTCATTATTTTATTTTTTGTGTCAATTAAATAAAGATTAACGTAATAATGTATTTGATCCGGCACCCTTGATATAGATTGTCTACAATTATCCTTATGAATTTTACTAGTCTGTTTCTGTTGTCTCAGTCTCTTGCTGACTTATATACATCTTTCTTCGAAGACTTCCACAGTTGTTGCATTGATTACTGTTTGGCATTTTCTTAAGTTAAACCGATGATAGACTCATGCTATTTCAGTACCAATAAAAACATTTTTCCCAATACTTCCTATTTCCTGGTAGTTGTATGTTTCTGGAGTTCCTGTTTTGTCCAATCAGCTACACTACTATTTATAACGTTGGTTTTATATAATATTCCCGCCCTTTTCTGTGCTTTTATCTTGATTTAATACTTGCGTTAGGCAGTTGCTCAACCGATTTAGCTTGGTAATTTTTAATTTGAGACCATTTTTCTATATCCTCACTATCCCATTGAGTCACTCGCTAGATGTAACTTCCCCTCTGCTTACTCAGCAAGAAGCATTTCAAATCAGAGCAGTGATAAACAAAAAAAAAATATCGGTCACGATTGATTAGTTCAAAGTCTTACATAATTTGCCGGACAGTCGATGATTAGTGGAGCAGAAGGCGGTTATGCGTTCCAGATACAGGCTGTTGCCGCGGCAAAGTGAAAACTTAATCGCTCTAATGGAGTTTACTGAATAAATCGGAGAAATATTGGTTTCATGTTTCAAGGAATATACCATTTTCGAGAATATGTTTTTCTCGTTAAAAATTATAATGGAACGAACGAATAATTTGATCTACACTATTCATAGAAAACTTTCTATACTAATACTTTATCGGCCTATGATCAAATTACTTCTCCTCGCATTGTATGTTACTTAGTTGTTATAGTTGCATTACCAAAGACTATTACAAACCAAAAATAAAATTAGTGAATCAAAATTTCCTTTATAATGAAAAATATTAGATGGTCTTAAGAAATTTTATTACTGTTGTTAAAGGCAATCATTTTTTGAGCAGTTATTGCTAGAATATAGCTGCAAAACTAAATTAAAAATTAAAACAAACTCTAAATATAATTGTTCATATTGTGGGATATGTCAATACATCTGTGAAGTACTATATTATTTAATGACTTATGATAAAATTTCATACCTTTTTATTTATAGATGTATGTTTCAAACAGCGCATACTGCATTTATTGAAATAAATACCTTATATATATATAGTGCTATTACTATTATTCATAGTGTTAGCACTATTATTTATAGGATTATTATTAATTCAACGAGATTGCTTGCGCGGACAATATCTTGCCAACGCTCGGTGCACTGATTTTATCCTTTGCGGGTGAAACTACTCAATCTGAATGTATACTTCATTTTATAGATTTTTTTTTTTTTAAACTAATTATACCAATTCATTTTTTTACTTTCACAGAAAATAGTGAAAGATAATGAAAATAAGGCTTAAGTTTAAATGGTATTAAATGACTTGAATAAGGTGCTAAATAAGGTAAAATAAATTTCAAAAAATAACATTTATATATTCAACAATTAACAAATATCTCAGTCAAATGTTAACAACATTTTTCGTGTGCGTTGTACAAATTTCGTGAAATGTGCATCTCCGCACACTAGAGGTAACTTAAACTATGACTCTTTGGTTTATTCTTCGTTGGCAGCTGGTTGAGCAGGCTCCTTTTTGTCGGCTTCTTCCTGATTCTTGTCGGCTCGCTCCATAGCGTCGTAAGATGCGAAATCGTCGGCAGGAAAGTCTGCTACTTCGTCACCGACATGAACTCCAACGTCATCAGCGTGCATTTCGTCGTGATGGCCGCCTTCCGAGTGATGAGTATCGTGATGATGACCACCGCCTCCATGATTGTGTCCATGATCGAAGCTGCCATGGTGTTTGTGACCATGCCCATGGTGTCCATGATGTTTGTGATGATGCCCGTGGTGTCCACCATGTTTGTGATGATGTCCATGATGGCCGTCGTGTTTATGGTGGTGTCCATGATGGCCATGGTGTTTGTGTCCGTGATGATGGTCTCCATGATGCTTGTGTCCATGACCAAAGTGGCCGTGATGTTTGTGTCCATGTCCATGATGGCCATGATGTTTGTGTCCGTGTCCGAAATGTCCATCGTGTTTGTGTCCGTGTCCGAAATGACCATCGTGCTTATGTCCGTGCTCATGGTGACCGGTGTGTTTGTGTCCATGTCCATGATGGCCATGATGTTTGTGGCCATGCCCAAAGTCACCATGATGTTTGTGCCCGTGTCCATGATGACCGTGATGCTTGTGACCATGACCGAAGTGACCATCGTGTTTATGACCGTGCCCATGGTGTCCATGATGCTTGTGCCCATGTCCGAAATGACCGTGGTGCTTGTGTCCGTGTTCAGTATGCCCATGGTGTTTGTGATGATGTCCGTGGTGACCACTGTGTTTGTGTCCATGCCCATGGTGACCATGGTGTTTGTGCCCATGGCCAAAGTCACCATGATGCTTGTGCCCGTGCCCATGATGACCATGATGTTTGTGACCATGACCGAAATGTCCATCATGTTTATGTCCGTGCCCATGGTGTCCATGATGCTTATGTTTGTGGCCGTGGTGTCCATCATGTTTGTGTTTGTGCTCCGCGTGGCCGTGATGTTTGTGTACATGATCGACATGACCAGAATGGATGTGATGATGAGTCACAGCCTCGGCACCAGTCAGATCATTTATGGGCTCAGCACCCTTTTCATCTGAAAAGGGAACTAGGCTGATTGCGACCTTTGTTGCATCAGCAGCTGGCTCTACTGCTATTAGATTCCTGCAAGAACGTTAACAATTAAGGAATGTAATCCCTGCTTTTACAACACTAAGTCACGATTATATTAACTTTAAGTAAACGTACTCTGATGCTGCTGGCACTAAATCACCTTGTGCAAGATTGTGGATAATCTCCTCTACCGGCACCACCTCAGCCAGCCCTCCGCTGAGAAAGAGCAGTATTGCCGTCCAAAATATCGTCTGCATCGAATAAATATCATTTTAGAAATTGTCGCTTAAAAAAGCCAAAATTCCCAATACAAATTTTTATAACGTCTATACCGATAATGACTAATTAATCTGTCTTTTAAAAAACATTTAAATACATTACCGATGAGCTAAATTAACAGTTGAATTTTGGTAGTGAAAATTTTAATTTCGAGGGTTATAGAATAAGTGTTTTTCATAGACTGAACCCAACGAGGAAATTATGCATAAAAAGGACCTCTATTTGCGTCTTTAATTAAAATTAAACTAAATAAATAGTTTTTCTTAATAAAAGTTGCTACTTCCATTTCTTGCTTTTATTTTCTTATTAACTAAGAAAATATTTTTAATTTGAAATTTATTTATTATGCCAATATATAAAAACAAAATAATCACGATAGGTTTTTCGTTGATGTTTTTCAATCATGAAAAGGAGCGTGACATTTCGTGCGCAGAAAGTGAAAAAATTAGACCAAAAAAATCTATCTCCCGCATGAGTTTTTCATTCAATGATCTGTTCAGAGAAATTTAGCGTTATCCCACTAGGTATATTTTCGATATATCTGAGTGGGAAATTGAACGGATACTAAAATTTTGAAATACATCATTGGTATGTTTTTTACTGTGTTACTTAATAATATTTTTTTAATATTATAGTATTCTCAAGATTTTATCATTTTTAATATTCTTAACGATGAAAAATTCATTACTCGGTATGTTTGAGCTGAATAGTGAATGTAACATATTCCATTTCGAGAGAAACTTTTGAGGTTAAATTTAATCTTCGGATTTTAAAAATCGGATTTTTTTAAAAATTACATTAATGTTTTTTCAATATTTCTTCTCCATTCGATTAACTAATTTCATAGTAAATAAAAATTTGATAATTAAAAAAATAATAAGTTTGCCAAAGAATTTACTACTGTATATATTAGGTGCTGAACCGAAATTTTGGAATCACTAAACCGTTTTATTTTTGTGTGTGAATCCATTCTTATTGGTTGGGTATCAACTTTAACCGGACACAATTTCCCGAGTTTTTCCTTTTGTCATATCCTTTCTGAGGCAACCACTCATGGTGCTTCCTTTAACAACTTACCGTCATATCGCTGCGTTTGCTGATGGTGGTTGTCGCTATTCCATGGATGGTCCTGAGCACTGAACTGCCCCCTCAGCCTCCGGGCGCGGTATATAAAGCCTGGTCGGGGGCGGGGGCTGGTTTCACCCCTGGGGGTGGCTCCCCTCTCGCCCTCTCTCTCGCTCTCCTCTTTGGGTTTATGTCATTGTCTCAAAGTGGGGGCTACGACAATCGTCACAACTTGCCCAATAACATTTTCTCAAGATTTATTAATTACCCAAAATTTGCAAGAAGATATCAACTCCTACTTAACTGTCAAGTCCAGGCATAGATGTCTTAAATTTAATAAATCTAACATTTTGAGTTTACATGACGTCTGTTTTTGGTATGATACAGTAGAAATCCTCATATTTCTCAGAATTTATATTGATAGAGTGAATTAAACTAAAAATTTTTTCTTGTATAAAGCAGTTTACATGCAAATGAGTTTAAAGTTAACTAATATATCAGTTATATTAGAAATTATCTAATTACCACTCTTTTATATTATACTAATTTATAGTTTATATTATAAATTTACCAGGATATTGATACCTCTTAAGAGATATACCTAGATATGAGATATATCGCATGAATAAATACTCTGTTTCCGAAATGTGAATTTAGAATCATGCTTTGTTTATTCCAAGCCCTCCACACTTTCTTGAACTGCTGAACCGTTTTCGCTATATGCAGTTTAAAGTCGTCGTGAAAGACTTTAAAATATTCCATAAAAATTCTTATACGGAAATCTAAGCAAATCAAAACCGTTATTGGTTTTTCAGGTATTTTTAAGAACTATTCATTAATGTTTTTGAAAATTTACATACAGTTATTTTAGAAATATATAATAATAAGTTTTTGCTAACACGCTAGGTTCCACCCCGTCACCATACTTGCTTAAATACTCCAGAAAGTTCCACCAATCTATAACGTCAGGTCAAAAAAAAAAAAAAAAAAAAAAAAAAAACTCCAGAAAGTCCCACCAATCTATAACGTCAGCTCTAGCACAATCCTCCCACAATCTTTCTTCAGTCCATATATTCTAAGTAATTAATAATTCATTATCCAAGATCATAAGATGCTGTTCTGTTAGCGTAAGCAGCAACGATAGTAATAATTATGGAGAATATAGGTTTAAAAAATAAAAATTAAATGAATAATGATTAAGACCCAAATGCAGTTAAGATAGAAGCTAAATCACCCGGACATCGCTTTTCAAAGAATATTTTCATTTATTTCCACATTTATGTTATCAAAATCACACGCACACACTAAAACACGCGGGAATCGTAGTTTTGAAAAAATAAATCCGTAACCAATTCCATATCTAATTTTACTCTACTACCTATTGTGCGATGCAAAGGCCATGTCTTTTCTTCAATAACCATTGCTATAGTATTGCAGAAAATATATTGTCATATACGTACTTTTGTAGCTTCCAACGCATTAGGGCAGTAATAAAATTGGTCAATTTAGTACGACGTTAGGTTAGTTTTGAAAAACAAAATGATAATTTCCTACGATTTGTAGTATTATAAATAAATGATAAAAGTATCCATTAAAATAAACTTTAATTTGATATTTTACGAAGATTATTACTTCGCCGATCGAACAACCCTGTTTTTCATTTGAAATAATATCTAATAATTAAGTGTAAGTACATGCACTCCCATGCCCTTCGACCATGTTTAGACCTCACCATCTCTGATTTATTGTTAATGTGTTAGATACATAAACAGATCAGATAATATAAATTTTTATACTTTACTATCCGGTCAATTTTTTTTTTTTTTTTTATTTCAACTATTTAATCGCACCTGTCTAATAGAAGAGCGACAATAAGCAAATGTTATGGATATAAACGATATACGTGGTATGATAGGTATATGGAAGAATAGAACACATCATCACCTATTCTCGGTCTTGAATTAGTCCTTTTATTCAGGAAAGGAGGATCTCCCATCCAGCTTCTTTTTAGCCTTATCCTAATGGCCATGTCAACCATATTGCCCATCAGTCCTTTGTGACGTCCATGAAGGGTATAATAATGAAAACGGTAATAAAGAGTAAGTATGTGTTGGTTGATGGTTGTTGTAAGTCGGTATGTAGGGTTTTGTTCCGGTCAATTTTGTTCTCAAAAAAGATAATCTTAAAGTATTTACAGAGATTTTACGATAGTCAATGAAATGTAGCAAAGAATGTCATGAAAAACATAATGTTAATTGTAATTATCTTTATGTTTGAAGGAATATCATTTTGTGTGAGAGTGATTTCAAAGGAAGGAGCTTCTTTCATTAACAATACAATTTTCTAACTTATTTCACGTTAAAAAATTAAAATAAATTACTTATATTTATTTTCTTGATAATTTGATAAACTGTGTGTACAAAAAAATTGGTTAACCTTCTGGTCACTCGTCCTTCGTACAGGAATGCTAAGGTCTTATACGTTACTCGTGAAAGAAAAGCTTTTATAATAAATATGACCGCTCCTAGTTTTTGGATATTTAAAAAAATTAAAGTATTGATTTTTTTTTTGTAAACATCAATAAATAAAATCACTATGTAAAAGCCGTAAGCAAAGCGGTTTCAAGTGTGGTTTTACCATAAGGCCTTCTGATAAATAATGTTTGGCGTCTGTTCCCCTTTAGAAAAACAAAATGTTGGATCCCCTGACCCCAGGATCTAGGCCGAGCTTCGTACAACAGAAGCATTCTGCCCGCTGAGTTGTGCACGAAATGTAAACACAGAGTAAAATTACTCGATTGAGTTATTTAAAAAATAAAATAAATTTAATTTATCTTTTTTTTTTTTTGTAATCTTAATCATTTGAATAATTTTATTCACTCTTAAGTGAAATTATAAGCATCCAGGCATAGTATACTGTTGAACTTTCTCGCAATAGACTTATATTTCCCTGTTAGCATGTTTGTACTCAACATTTGGAGGATAATTTTTGAGAAATCGAAAAATCGTTTAGATTCTATGTAACTCAGCTGATAAACAAAATCGTTTCTGATAAATTTTAATTTTACTGAAGACGTATGATGAAATAATTAATATTATCCGTAAAAAAATAGTAGAAGTTAATTAATAAGTTAATAAGCTTTTGCAAAACCCTACAAAATCATTGTTTTGCAAAATCGCATTTTGTAGGAATCGCACATTGCAGGAAAAAATTTTTTTTTAAATAGATTTGGTAGCAAAAACACAGGTCACGCCAGAATGATCCTCGGAATTCGACATCACTATCCGCCTGGTATCAAAATGGCGGTCGATTGGAGGATTCATAGATGAATATCTCGGCCATTTATGAAGATTGAGGGAAAATATAAAGTATTTTGGAATCATACCAAAGCCCGAAAAGAAATAATAAAATTTAAAAAAAATATTTTTAAACATTTTTCATTAGAAACACTTTGTCGTAATTTGTAGCATTTAATATTTCGTTGAAAAAATATGAGCTGCTATTAATATAGAACCAGAAAGTGAGAAGATGGAATATGCATAAATTTTCAAAAATTTTAATGAACAAAACTCTGGAAGAATACGCTGAAAGTTATTACACAATGGTTTATTATTTCGAAATAGATAATCCTAAAAAATAATGAAAAAGTTTTTCGCAATCATAATAAAAAAAAGTTGAAAAATTAAATTTGTTTTTTTGCTTTCTTTCTTTCCGACTTTGGTATAATCATTCCAAATTATTTTATATTTCTCCCCTATATTTATGAATGACCATAACATGTGTGTATCAAACTTCTAATCTGCCGCCATTTTGATACAAAATTGGTTGATTTCCGAGGATCGTCCTGCCGTGACTTGTGTTTTTGCTCCCAAATATTTAAAAAAAAAATCGGCCCAATAAGCACTGATAAAAATTCATATTTGTTTGCAAACCACAGGATTTGAAGAGTTTTGCAAAAACTTACTACTTTAATATATATATTTCTAATGGATGATGCTGATTATTTCATCATATGAAAACATAAATTATATATCTTCAGTAAACTTAAAATTTACCAAAAACAATATCGTTTATCGAATGGGTTAAATAGAATCTATACGATTTTTTCGATTTGTCAAAATTTATAAATATGTTTATATAGGGTTTTGGAAAACCGCGTTACAGTTTTATTATTATTTTAATAATAATTTATTTAATTTATTTTTTATGTAAAATTAGTTTGCACGATACTCATATTCCATGTTTTTCTATAACATGGCCTTAAGAATTGATGAAAACAATTTTTTTTCCTTTTATGTATTTCTTATATTTAGCCTTGGGACAACTTCATCGTTGATGAATCGGAGAACAACCCCTAGGGCATTCCATATTTTTATTAGTTCCTACGATGATAAATTCCACGTATCTACAGATTCGATAACATAATTTAATCTGAATTAAATTAATATTTGTATGGTTATGTATTTCACTAGAAAATATAGAAAAAGAAAATATAATTAAGTGATATCAAATACAAAATAATATTTCTAAAATGTTAACAATACTAATGCTTTTTTTTCTATTTACAAGTCTTGACAATTATGAACAAACATTAAAAAAAAAGTGCGAACGACAGATATGTTATTGTTTCTTTAAGGAAGACCTTCATCTCATTATTATGGTAATTTGTTTGTATTTTCATTATGTGGATTGATAAACGATATTTAATAACGAAATAATATTACTAACGTTTAACATCCCTATCAAACTCAGCGATTTAGTTGGTGAAGACATGTACAGCATTGTCTTGGCCATACGAGTATTTCCTTTATGATATCCTTAATAGGCGAAACAGGTTTCAATGGAGAGGCTCGATATTTTTTTTTTTTTTTGTGAAGAAAGCTGGCGTCTCAGAGTCAACGAGAATGAGTTTTAGGATTGATTTAATTTGAGTAAATTCATTGAACTTTATAAAGAACTGATGTAGTCAAGAAGAAAAGACAAGAGTAAAGATCTTAGTTCAGAGCCCTAAAAATCAAATCTATCCACCTGTATTTTATTTTAATCCCCGAAATTATTTTGCAATGAAATGCAACTGTGTAGAATTCATTGAATGTTCCTCATTTTCTCTGGATTTATATTTATATAAATTTATAAATATAGATTTATATTTTGAATTAATTTTATGTTCGTACGTTTTAATTTTTTTTTTTTTTTTTTGTGAAATGATCGACTTGGGAAGGGCATTTAAGCTAGATAAAATTATTGTGGATATTTTGAGGAATAAATGTAACAGATTGGTAAACTACCATTTTTTAATAAAAATTTAAACCATGCAGACTGTTTAAATTCACAAGTGGAGTGCACGAATTGTCCGTCGTCGATTTCGATGAACATTTTTTTGGTGATTCGTCCAAAATCAAAGAGAATCGAGCATTTTGTCGATGAGATTTTAGTAAAAAAAAAAAATTGTTATATAAATATTTATTATAGAAATTTTTTTAAGTGCTAAAAACAAATGTGACTCCAGTTTCGATTACAAAGATTTTATAATATACTTCACTCTGCAGAAGAATATTCATCAAATGTAAATTTCGTTACACATAAATCAATGGACTCTTCAGATCACTAAAATTGATATTATTTCATTAAAAAACAATTGTATCACTGGAAGATTTACTATTTCAGGATTACAAATAATGTTTTTATATTGCCTATAACACTTTGAACCCAATCGGCTATGACATCCCAAGCAATCCCTGGTTCTTAACCAACTATTGTGATATAACCAAATATTCTTAACCAAATACTCTAATAACACATACAGCAGAGTTTCATGGCATAAAAGACCAATGATGTTTTATGGTTGGCTATCTTTTTAATCATATTTATTTCAATCTAGTAATGCTTTTTTATATTACAGTATCTTGATCCAGTAAAGTCCTAAATAAAAAATGTTTAGAGGTACATTATAGTAAGTTACTACTCTTCATAAATGAAATTAATATTATATTGTAGGGTGAAGTTTCAACCACAGAAAGCAACACTTAATGCTACTTATCATATCGAAGAAAATAGTATTTTTTTTTACTCTCAAGTAAAATGTAATTTACTATTTTTATGTAGTTGAATGGTATTTTTTGAAGTCAGGCTCATGATTTGAAATAGCTTTGAATGTATAAAGGAAATTGTGACGATGAAGATTTTTTGGATGGCCGATGTAGGGATAGACTGTGCATTTATTTGCTTTTATTACCATACCATCATCGCTAAATTATCCTTTTTTTATTTTTTAATATATGCGTAATATTTTCAACAGAATTAGCTTCTAGTTTTTTTTTTTTTATGAATGATACTAAATGGAGCGATGGCTGCTGGAAAATGTTAAACGAGCGAACTGTTGGGAGGTTAATTTAATTTAAAGGTTCGAGAATCATGCGAAATACGTTGTTTTTTTTTATTAATTTCAAGCATGAAAATTCTTTCAAGCATGAAATTTTTACAGCGGGATACGTCCCGCGGTTTTTACTTTGTTTACAAGCGGTCAGGTAAGTGCATTGTATAAATACATATTGTCCATTGTAGGATAAAGTAATTATTCCAGTTGCGGAGCACAGAGCCCGCAGGCTTATATAATGATCAATGCCCACCCAACTGGGTCCACCGGGTGGGAAGGGAGAATGGCGCAGGCTAGGCAAGATATTTACCTTCTAGTCAGCGTTTTAGCAGTCCATTTGTCCTCAGCTTTCCGTAGCTGTCCTGAGATCCTCAATATTTTCTTGATTATATTTTCTCTTAAGATGTATTTATTATCTTCACAAATTTTCTTTTTCGTAAACGATGTGCGTTGCTTAAGATTGCTTTTAATTTCATCGACTGCTTAAGGAATCGGAAGTGTGGGAATCCATCAAATAAAAAGTTGTCGATATCTGACCGAATTTATACGTAGTAGGGTCTTAAAATGTTATCTCCTATTTCAAAAGACTTACGTATCGTCAATAAAAAGGATTGCACATTGAGGTTATCCAAATGAAAAATGGCACTGGTGAGATACCACCAGTCATTCAGCTGTTTTTTTTTGTGTATATTTTCTTAAGTGTACCACTGTGTTATTATAAGTATTGTTTTCATGATATTTCTTATTTGTATTTTACGAGTATGAAGATGATCATTGTAAACTATTATAATTAATTAACTACTTTTTAAATAACTAATTATTTAATTAATTATTTGTATTTATGGTGACTTAAAAATTTAAAACGGAATGCGTGAAAAATCAGGCAATTGAGGTAAAATTGGATTTTGATTGCTTCAGCAATCGGGTAGTGTGGTGTAACATTATTTTAATGTTTTTCATCTAGGTGGGTTTTTCTGCCAGAAGAGACCGGATGTTACTAATACGGAACCATGAACCATCTTTGGAAGCGATAGAGTTTATTAGTCACCGAAAATTTTAAACATCTTTTAATATGTTTAAGGCCATTTTCTCTTTACGGAAGCTAAAAATAAAATAATGTTGCAAAAAAAGCAAATTTCGGTCTTAATGTATAAGTAAACGATTAATTTTTTTTTTTTAACAATTCCAATATACAATTTTTTTAATGGCGATTTGAAATAAACCAATTTAACGATTGTTTTAAGAATTTTGTTTACATTCATGTGCTGGTTGATTTATTAATGTTTATTTTAATTTTCCATTGGTGAACGTTTTTCAGTATGAAAAGTTGTGTTTCTAAGGAAATAAAAGCATTGTTGGAATCTAAATTAGAATATAGGATCATCAGCAAAAGAATGGAAAATGGTTATTGTGTACTTAGGGTTATCAGATGCGTTATGGGAGGAGGAGAGAGGAGGATATCAACATCATTGACAAGAATATCGAGGAGGAAGGAACATCATTAGATACCATATTAAAAATTGAATTTTATGTGAGACTTTCTGTGTTATTTTAATTAATATTGTCATAGGTAGAGTGCAGAAAGTTAATTTTCCTTAACTTAACATGCTCAACTTGGAATGCATGAGGTACGGTTGTAAATTATAAAACTATAATGAGGGTCTGGATAATAAACTTATTTTAATATAATTCCACTAAATTTTCAAAGGGCTATTGCAAAATATTATATTTTTAAAATGAGTTCAGACTAACTGCTAAAGACCAAAATAAATACTGGTTTTATTTCTTTCTTCCGGATCATTGAAATTCACCTGACCATGAAGCAAAACGTATTAACTGTACAAACAAAGTTGGATGATTTAACATCTAATATTTGTCTATTCTAGCCGGTTATTCCATAAAACATTTCTTAGCGAACTTTGGATTTTCTCTGCACTTACGATTCGTGTATGATAGTTTTGCCGCAATAAAATACTGCACCTATACTTTACAAATTTCCTTGTTAATTTCTCAATTTGTCGTGTACATACATTGCAATTAACATAATTTGTTTTCATTAGTTTGTTTTTTCATTTTTTTTTCATGATTTTTCATAGACCGTAGCTACCAAAACTTGGCTAATGCAGCAAACTACAGCTACCGTTTATACAGCTGTTTACAATAATTGTTTTGAGACATTATTAATTTGAATCTAGCACATTTCAAATATCACTTGCTAGGGTCATATTCATGTAAGTATGACTTCATCGTTGAGCGCATACATTTTGTGAAGAGGACTCTTAGTTTTGCCAGTGCATCGCCTATTTATTCTAGCAGTGTGCCAATCTTCATCGATCTAACTTAAAACATTTTTTTCCTTAAGGTTCTGCACGGCCATGCATGACTCTATCTTCATTTTTCTTTAGTTGATTTCTTTTCCGATTTCATAAACGATCTTTTTTTCTTGCATTCCTTGTATTCGTGCGTTTACCCCATCCATTAGGAAAACATGAAGCAGTTTTTTATAATTTATTCAGTCTTCCTTCGGTGAATTAGGACACTGCGACGTCGCTTTCATCTTCCGGTCGGCCTCTCAGGAACAGGTCCTCTTCTCCCCAGATTAAAGTGGGCTCGGCCAACTGCCGCCTTCTACCCGTACACAAAGGCTTTGTAGTACGGATAGTTTTCTGTAGTTATAAGATGTGGAAACTCTCAGAAAATAGAGCCCTATTTCCCTCTTCAGCTTGGCTCTCAATGTCTCATAAGTGGTGCAGGCAATGACAACCGGTACGCCGCACCTGGGACATAAGGGATCCAATTGTTGGTGGAGCTTGGCACGAAAACTCCCATGCCCGGTGAGGAGTTGTCATACCCAGTAACCCGGGAGGACCCATTTTGCTTCTCTATGTAGGAATAACTCTAGATATTCCTGTAAAATTAGTATGGTAGGTGAAGATCAATGAAGAATGTTCGCAGTGCACTTAAAATTAAAAGCGAGACATTCCGAGAATTTCCTTCAGACAAGAGCTTGGGACATGGTCAAGCAATAGCTTGTCTTCTAATTAACCTTTCACTTGAGAAGGTAGTAGGCGAAACAAGAATCCAAATCGCTGGAAAATATTTAATGTATCTATTATGATCTTGGTCTATACTGATGATAGTTGGTAAATCATATGGTGCAGTACTTGATGCTTTTCAGGGCTTGGCAGTCAATGCCATGAAAACTTAATATATACATTAGCAAAGAAGACCCCAGCTCCAACAAAGATGATTACCTTCAGGGAATACAAGTTTGAGAAGTTCTGAATTGGTGTTCCTGGGATCAATGCTCACACGTCTGGAGGTGAAGGAAAGGATCCAGTCCGCAAAAAAGTGCGTGTTTCGGGCAATTGTGTTACTTTAGAAGTAAAGCCTATCGAGGAAAACAAAATGAATCTTCATAAGACACTGATCCGACAAACTGACCAGTTCAACTGTATGCATCTGAGTCTGGGCTACCATTAAATCCATTGTGCAAGACCTTGGCATTTTCGGAAGGAAAATTCTGCGTTGGGTATTAGTAGATGAAGTAGGTGAGTTAGAAATGAGTGTCCATCCATGGGACTACTGTTAGGCATTATTTCATGGAGGGGAGCTGGCTGTGTACCGCCTCATTATACTAGGCTACTCCCTGCCTCGCCTTTCCTTCTCCTCCTTCCTCAGTTCTGTGTTGTTAGATTTTCGTCTACCATTCAGAACTGGGAGAATAGCATCAGAGTAACAATATTATTAGCAGTCCATTCTGATCCGCAGACTTACCCGAATTCTTTCCTCTCTTTCTGAAATTGAGGACAGTAGAAAATTACATGTTTCACGGTCTCGACCATTGCTAACCACACTGGGTATCGTGGAATATACCCAAACTAACATAATAAAGAGCTATATAGAGAAATAAAGTAGCGTTTTATACAAAATACTCATTAACTCTAAAATTGTGGCTTGTCACATTCTTGCTCCAAGCCCTTCATATTTTCATAATTATTTTACACTTTTTTTTTGTTTTTAATTTTCTCGAAAATGGCTTTATTGATTTTGATTTAATTCGATATTTCAATGTACAATTAAATGGTCTTTTATATCTCAACTAGGTCTTATCCTCATTGAAAGAGTCTAGGGCTTAAATGCGGAATCAAAACGGTTTTCTCTAAAATAATTTCAATTTTGTTTATCTGAAATAATTGATTGTCACTCTTATTTAGTTAGTTAGTTAGTCATCTTATTTAGTTAGTTAGTTATTTATTTAGTTAGCTAGTCACTCTCTCACTCTTAGTAATAATAAAAAATTGTTAAAATGATGAAACAGTTTGATAATTAACTAGAGGAGAAACAATTGAAATATTTTCCCAGTATGAAAACAGATTTCCGAAAACACGCGCAGTAATATAGATGTATAATACACGACCCAATTATCATTTGCAGACCATATATCTATATTTCAGAGGTAATCTGTCCAGTTTTGCTGATTTTGATTTAATTGTTGTATTTGCATTATTCTGGTCATATTTTTCAATTATAAATATCATAAGTTAGCAAAATGGGATATAAAATATGTATCACTGCAAATATTAAAGTGCCATCTGAAACTTTTTTTTTTCTCTCCTGTAAAATACTACTTACGACAGTTAATCTCTAACGTGCAGATATGTTGTATATAAACGGTGAGACCATCTGATATATTTGTTGACTGATACGACGATAGTGACCAAAAGTTCCGTTAGACTCATTGTATAGACGCACTTTGATGTTTCCTTAGCGCTTTCTATCTAATGACCATAACCAAGTTATATTGGAAACAAGAAGGTGGGAAGGAAAAGTCTAATTTGCATCCAGTGAAACGTTATGTGCAATAACGGCGTTTTAAAATAAACTCCCTCGGACAGTATTCGACAATTATCTTGTAAACATTCCAGGCCATCGTAATCATAACTAAGCTATTGTAAGCCAATTATCATTTGTTTATTTATTATTTGATAATTTCGTAACGTCAAAGATATGTAACTTTAGAAGTTTAAGTGAACCAATTAAAATAAACAATATTAATTCAAAAATAAAAACAGCTACGGGTCATTTTTATTTTTCATATGATAACCTCGCGGTGAGGCGGCAGGAGGTCTAACCTACTCGAGTCTCGTAAGGGGCTCACTCCTGTCATGGTGGAGTGGTCACGGTTGGTTTGCTTTATTCACAATAGTCTTTTACCCCAAGACCTGCAAACGCATGGTTATGCAATGCAAGCGACCTTCGCACATCTTCTTAGTATTTTCCGCTTCTTGGTTTTGTCACAAAAAGTTGATTTTTGATCGTGCTTGTTTTGAATACTTCTCCATTATTATCATTCTCAACTGTGGCATGGTACTAGCTTTGTCTTTCTAAGGCCAGCGCATGGGATCTATTCATTCTACGACTAAATTATGCACAAAAAAATAGCTCTTGTATAAAGTAATTCTTGTTTTAAATATTTTTTTTAATTTTTAAAGTTGGTAGGAAAAAGCCACTTCAACTCTTCATAACCATTGACAATTATATGTTTCTCCTGGGTGCCAGGCTAAAGTCATATTTAATCAGTACCGGATTTTTTGGGGGTGCAAATACTGACTCGGACCACTATCTCGCTGTGTCAAGAATTAGAACAAGATCTTTAAGGAGATAAAGAACAGAGCTGGTCACGGAAAGAATCGATACTGCCTTGCCTTATGAGCCAGAAAATTGTAGATAATGAACTAAGGACCAACCTGAAAAGCGGGGATTTGCAGGAGCGTTAAGTGGCATGTGTGAACTCCATCGAGAAAGCAAGAAAAGATGTGTTCGGCGTTAAAGAGTATGCGAAAAAATCATCCTGGTTTGATAATAATTGTTTCCAAGCAGCAATAGCAAAAATTTTGGCATACAAGAATATGATCCAAAAAATACGCGAGAGGAATAAACATACGGATCATGTTGAGACCTGAAGAAAAAAAAAAGTTTCACTGGCAGAAAAAAAGGATGTGGCACCACTAGCAGGTTGAAGAAATATAAGGGCTTCGAAACACGGCAGAAATTTCTAAGTTCTTCCAATCAATCGAACCACAGTTTGGTATATACATGGAATCCTTGTAATAAATAAATAAATGGAAGACTTGTAAAACTGAGGATGGAAGTTTATTGACAAGAAAAGATGCAGTCAAGATTTCAAGAAGCAGTTGAAACTTTTTAGCGAAATGACTTCTGTAGAAACCATTAATTATAGAAGTGGAACAGACATCATTCAAACCGTCAAATAGGCGTCTAGAACATTGCACGTGGGGTATAACGTAATGTGGAAACATTTAGTTAAACTTCCAGAGCATGAAAGACCTGCAAAATATATAGGGCGAGGGGTTAAGAAGGATAATTCCTAGCTCAACTTGGTGTGAAACATTAACTTGATGCGGTAATGAAAGGAGGTGAGGAAACGAGCCTCTCAGGTCGACCAGGACCAGTCTTCAATATTGGCTCAAAATCTTATAGGAAGTTGTAGAACTTGATTTCTCCATTTAGTTATTGTTTGAGAAAAAAAGTGTTTTAAACAACTATAATGAAATTTCATGAAATCATTTACTAAAAATGATGTAATCAAATGCTATATAGGTCGTGTTGCCTGAGAAAATTATAGCTCTATCGTAATTTGATGTATTATAGATTTTTTGGACTAAAATTAAGTATGTTAAATATAAGACAAAACATTATCTTCTTAATTGTATATGTTTCCGCTAAATATGCCATCAGTAGGTATTGTTTTACTGTTTAACATGATATAATATGTAAATTTAAAATTTAATAAACTATCTTAATGTTATAATACATCTAGTTACACCGTTTAGCCGAACCGTAGAAGAATGAAATATACTTATAGGTAAAGCACGTTCCAGCCTTACTTATTTTATAAAAAATAATAATTTAATATAGTATAGTCTATTTTATAAACAATATAATATTGATTTCAATATTATTATATTCACAGTGTTGGTTTTAGAAGTGTTTGTTACGGCAGATTTTTGGTACTTGATAATTTAAGATGGTTTAATAGGCTTTCTAAGTTTTGGTTAACTTAGCTTTCATGCATTCAAAACTGGTGACACTTTACGAATGTAAAAATGGTGCCTCTTCCTCAATCCCGTTACAAGTATGGGAACTGTTCGCCATCGGTTCGGCCAACCACATGTACTGTATGAGAGAGCAACCTCCCCAACCTTGGTCCGCCGAAACGTTGTTGGCGTACCGCTGTTCCCATCTCTGTAGCGGGCTTTAGATTCATACTCATTTTAAAAAACAAAATATATATTATTTATTCATTAATTTAAAACAAAAAAATAACATTAAATTATTGATATGCATTGATTTCTGTGAAATTTCATTTATTTATTCTAATCATTAATTTATTTTAATGGCACAACGATTTCTGTTTTGACTTTAAACCACACAGTTGAGTGCCAACTTTTTTAAGAAGCATACGTGGCATTATAGGAATAAAATTTTAAATATTTTTTTTATTCGGTTTTATCTGTGAACAAATCAACCGAAATCAACCGTCATTTGTTTATTCGTTATTTGTTATTTATCATTTGTTATCAGTTTTGAAAAGCCTCTTTTTTATTCAATTTTTGGATTATACCTGTCTTGAACGTAAAATCTCAAATTTTGAGGGGGAAAGTAATTTTTTTTTGTTGGTCCATTATAAATGTTGATAATTAAAAATCATAAACCAAAATGTACTGAATTATTATTTTAAACGAATGCACCTGCGTTTATTTAAAATATATTTTTAACATTCGGTTTTGCAGTGAATTTGTCTGAAAAGGGGTCTAAATATGGCTGTTTAATTGGGTGGAGTTCATGATACCTGAAAAAATAAAAATCAGAAAAACATTTTTTTCAGTTGCTAGTCATGAAATTATTCTGATAATCTTTGTAGGATTAAAATTGTGCTTTTGTCAGAGATTGATATTAACACTTTTCTCTTGAAGAGAAAAAATCTGGTGCGCGCGTCACACACATTTGAACATATTTTTCTCCTTTAGTTAATTATTAAATTTCTTCATAATTTATACTTAACCATTTTTGATCACTACTTACAATTAGACTGTTAAATATTTCAAATAAACAAAATTAAAGCTATTTTAGAGGAAGCCATTTTGAAAATTCGGCATTTAAGCCCTGTCAAACTATTTCCATGAGGATAAGACCTAGCTGATATTAAAGTGCTTTTAATTTTACATTAATATAACGAGTTTGATCAAAATTGTTAGAGCCTTTTTCGAGTTATAAAAGCTGAAGTTTTTAAGGCTATAGTAAATGATATTGTGGGTACATCTGAAGCCGATCCAGACGCCTTCTAAGAACTGTCTGAGTGATTCACTTTTCACGGAACCCTAGGAGCGACTTTTGGACATTTTGTTGAATGGGACAACAACCTGCAGTCTGCGCATCCCAAAATGACAAGGAAATTAAAGCTGAAGTCACCCTGGTAAAAGCCGAAGGAATCTTAACGATTCCGATTCTAAATATTTAGAAGATGAAGACCAGCGGCACCACCAACATTTGCTAAACAGCTGTATTCGAGAGTGTGAAGTGAAGCGTTTAGTCTAGTCTCAAGATGTAGATAAATGAAAAAGAATCTGACAATTTTCTTGATTGTGAACGTGTTTTATAAAATGTAGCTTGTAGAAAAACTAATAAAACTAAGATTACCGAATTTTTTTACAAAGTTTGACTTTACAGGGCAGTAATTTTTTTATTTTTGAAGCTAGATTTTCCTCTTTTCTTAAAAATGTTCCTTAGACGATTATGTTTAAATATTACATTGAAGCCTCAACCACGTCCTCTATGATGAGATTGATAACTGAATTGAATTGTACTTTGTACGCATTTGCCCCTGACTTAAGTTGTGAGTTAAGACACCTTAAGTCAGGGGAAAGTGCGTACAAGGTAACTGGAAGACTCACTATTCAAGTAGGAGCGGTTTTGGGGCAATTGCAAAATAGTTCGGTCTCAGGAGGATTATTATACTGATGTAATCATTGAAAAAAATTAAAGCTTGTCTAAGATTCACATGTTATAATCTACACTGAGTTATAAAAGTGGGATGAGGAATATAATTGAATAAATTTATAGAAGAAAATAATTTTTGTTTTAATTCGCTACTCTGTAGTAGCCTCGACAAAACAACATAGTAAGGGTAAGGACACACTAGTCACATAACAGAGGTCTGCACTTGCCCCTACTGTTATGTTCGACTGGATGACTGCGAACAAGCGCTTAAAAAATAGAAAACTGTCAAGGAGAAATGTAAATCACACAATACTTAAAACAGCTTTTGTAGGTTCCGCTTAGGGGATGGAGGGAGACGTACTGCAGGCTGATAAGCAACTATACACTCTTTCAGCAAAACTTGAAAGACACAACATTATCAACAGGCTGGAATTGATATATTTACAACTCATACTTCACCGTAGCGAACTTTCGTGGCTGATTTCTGATACATTAGTGTTTAGGCTTCATGCTCTTAGCAGTTGATGGTTTGGATTTAACGAGACAATTATACACATACCTCACATCACCTTTTATGTTATTTTCTTGTATTTATTTAAGAATTTCTATTTCCGATCATCTTTATAAGTATTTATAAAGATATTTATAGATCTCTGGACTCGTACTGAGTCCAGAGATCTGACTTTGACAACGAATTATATTATAATTAGATCCAAATATCTTATCCTATCTCCAAAGCCGAATATCTTATCAGTATCAGTATTGTACAAGACTGTTAGAGCTACGTTTTGTTAGAAACAATTTTTAGCCGTGTTTATTTCTTATTACCGATATGTTTTGTATTATGGGAACATTTTATTTAAGTTATTTTTCCTAATTAAATTTTAAAAAAATCAAAAATGGAGGAAGATGATAGGAACAGTTGTGGCAGCCTTGGATTGATAGGCTTGAAAAATCTATGAAGAAGTAGGCCCATCAGGTTCATGTAAAGCGTCTGCTTCCTTTCTATCCAGTGAGGAAGGTGTTGAAACCGGATTATCCAGTCAAACTGAGTCCAACAAAGGCTTAACAATTCTTGATGCGATTTTTTTAAATAGTTTCCACTAATGGTCAGTCTAAGCAAGAGCGGTGCAAAATCGTCGCAAAATGTACTAATTATAAATCATAAAACGGGACAATAAATCGAATTCAAATTTTGTATTACACCTGAGACTTCGGAATGGTACCGATGTCCCAAACGAATTCTTTGCTTATAAGGTTGAAAAGAACGATAAAAAAAAAAAAAAAAAATCACTCGTGAGACCAAAATATGTGTAAAAGAACGGAAGAAGGTTACTCAAGAGTATTTAAATTTAAGTATAGTTAGCTATACTGAGGTACAGAATCAATCCAACTATTCCATTAAGAACAGTGGAAGATCCATATTTCATGGCTATTTTAATATTGCAGATGAAAAAATAAGTATATTTTCACGTTAGCAGTAAGGACGACATATCGAAGATATCTATCAATCTTATTTGTCAAAAATCAAGGAAAATCTGTACAAGTATGAGTATAAGTACGTATGGACAACGGCGTTTGGTCAAGTCGAAGACGAACATTTTTTTGAGATGGCACTGGATTGATCTGAATTTAAAAAGACAATTTTAGCATTATTTTGTCGACGTTTGAAAGGAAAGACTGATTTAAAAAAAAATCGCTGAAATAATTAACGCAGTTCACCTGGAATTCAGTATATCCTCAAAAGTTTCTGCCACAATATCTTAAGTACCTTTAATAAAGCTTTTCGGGAATTCGGTATTGAAAATTATACTTGCCGTTCCCAGGAATCGTCATCCGACTCCATCGTAAGTGATACTGATGATGATTTTCAGTTTGAACCTCAAATACGATCAATGCTCCCACCACGTCACCTAAAATGGTGCTCCCACAAACTGAATTTATGTGCATTAGTAGACTTGAAAAAAATCATCGACAGCTCTGATAATCTGAAGTCAATGCAAGAAAAGAATATTTAAAAATACAATTTTCTATGAAGAGCATCAATTAAAGCCCTAAGAATTCAAAATTTATAATCAATACACAGGGGCACTCCTTAACCACACCTGGGGAAACTAGATGGATCTCCGTTAGTGATCCCCTGATCAAAATCTGCAAAACACAAGAAAAAAGTGATTTTCTTTTTCGAGAATCGAACTTAGAGGCCTGCCTTAGGGAAGGTGAATTTGAATATATAAAAGAGCATATTATGTTAGCCAAACCTGTAGCTGACGCTTTAGAAATATTCCCGAGAGATATTAACATTTTTTATGGTACCCTTCTTCCTATTATTATCATGATTAAAAAAAAACTAGAAGAGATGGAGAGAAATTACGAGTGGCTCCTTGTAATTTAATGTAAAACTTTATTTGAAGGGCACCTATGTAGTCTGAAAACCCAATTTAAGAAAATTTTAGACTTTTCAACTCCTGAGGCAATACTAGCTTTCTATTGTCTCTATTGTCTCCTTAAGTAAGCCAAAATTTAAAAATAAATGTTTTTCCGCCATTGGCCGCATTTCTTCCGCAAAAATGCAGTGAGGGAAGAAAGTTCTGAAATTGAAAATTTTATCGCTATTGATTCGACGTCTGCACAATAGTCATAATTTATGATTTTTTTTCTTTATTTATCGTTTATAGGGGGAAGAAATATTAGTTTATAAGTTGAAAATTTTCACACTTGTCATTTCATTCTACAAATCGCTAAATTTTATGGAATAGCACTGTCAAACTGGAGAGAACCAGTTAATTTCTGCACAAGGACAAAACTTCTTTCTCTGATGTTGTGCTGTGCAGTGACAGAGCACATTCTTCTCGGGTCCCTTTGGGTAGCAGTGACACTTTAAGGGCTCTTTTGTCATCCTCACGGTGGATTATGGCCCGTTCCATGTTCCGTATGGGAAACATGACGTTGCAGATATCGATTACACCATCGATGTACTATTTGTAAGCCAATGGACTCGTGAAATACCTTCAGAATAGCTCCTTTCAATTTACGACCTTCATAACGGCGAGAAAACTCAAAAATCAATTTTCTACAGAGTTAATAACTCATTTTTACCAACAATACAGCCTCCTTACCGAGTATCACCCGTTTAGTAAAAAAAAAAAGAAAGAAAGAAATATGAAGCGTTATAAATTAGGGACCCGGGAAATTCCCTAAATCATCCTGCTATACCTCAACTAACTTCTGAATATCTTGCAGAAGACTCCTGATGAATCATGTTTTTATTTAGCTATCTATATGCTTAATCCTTCCCCTAGATTTCAAGGTAAATATTTCATTCAGTATAAAATTAGTTTTGTTTTTTGCAGTTGATCAAATGTGCGAGTATGTTTTAGATACGCTATTTTCCATTTTTAATAGATTCTAAGTTTCTCTCGTGATTAGCCTCATACGCTTTTCATCTCTTCATTTTCTGTTAAAATGGGAAAGAGGAATTTCTGGTGCTTTTGTACTGTACGCACTACTGTGTAGACGGAACGATATCATTATCAACATTATCTGAAGCACCTAAATGATTTTGAGACATGAAATTGATGCACCATTAGGGGCCAATTCAGGCTAGAAGTATTGTGACCGTGATATGATGACCCACTAAAAGCCATGGTCACTTATACTAAATTATCTGTGACTGATGTTCCACACTTTGCGCTCGATTGGCCAACTCCGAAGAATTTGTTTTAGCCCTACTGAACCGAGTGATTGTTATCAAACCGTGACAACGACTTATTGTTCCTGACGCTTTTTCATTTTCAAAAATAGATAAATGCCCTTTGTATTGGTAAATCTAATTTGATAACCGTGCTATAGGACGGTATCATTAACATTTTCTTCTATGTATTTCTATGTATATAATAATGTATTTCTTTTAGGACTAACCGTTGATATTTTGGTTTCATTGTCGATCCTGGGAACATAATTAAAGGTATAATTATTTACAGTTTAATAAATTTGATTTCTGTTTAAAAGCTAAATCAATACGGTTGTTTATTTAGCATTTAGAATTCCTTAAAATTATTCAAGATTATAGTTTCAAGTTTAGATCGGTAAAAAATTTTAAGTTTCGGGAGGGTACATTCTGGTGGATAGTACAATAATTATATTGCAGTGTCGAAATTTTTTTTAAAGTTTTATTTTTTGCTTTTATTAATTATAATGCATCTCAATATTTCTATCTTGCAAAGTTCTCGGTTGGTACAGGAATAGTAATTCTCAAACTTCAATGCAATTGATTCCAGGCTTAATTTATTTGAATATTTGAATAATTTAACAGTAATTGTATTATGAAATGACAGCTTTAAGGAACCAAATGTAGTGAATAGGAAATTCATTAATATTATAACTAAACTCTGTGAGGAATAAAGAGTGTCAGGTAAAAGTAAAAAAATAGCCATAATGACCCCTATGCTTAGATTTCATGTAAGAAATGTAGGCACTTTTGAGTTTCCTTCAGTTACGTTGTTAATGTATCCAGTTCTACCCTTAATGTAGGCTAATCAATTTAAAGACCCTGTTGAAACATTTTCATATAAACGTAATGCATCAAAGTACAATGCATACACTGTCCGATAAGACTTCCTCTTAAACAGATTTTTCACACGTAGGTTTCCTTCTATGAGTTTTTAATAAAATTACTCCTTAATTGGACACATTGTCTCTTTTTGCGAGCACAGAAAATAACCGGTGAAAATGTATTTCAGCATTTTATGTAATAAACAGAGGTTCGTTCCTCACTTCTTTCCCTCCTGTTATGGTTAGCAGTTCAGCATTGTATGCTTGATTAAAACTTTCTACAGCGGTTTTCCGACTACATACGTAGGCTGGCTGTAATGTTGCTTACTTTATCTTTGATTTTATTGAAGAGGGATCCATTTTATCCATCAAATCAGAAACATATTATGCCATTTGTAATAATTACAAACTATAAAAGAATGTTTCTTTACTTTGAAGTAATAAAAACTGTCATATTTTTGTTCATTTAGGCAAAGTTTTTTCAAGATGATACTAAAGGGTTGTATAACTTTCTTACTTTGCTTTACAGCTCCTTAAGGAGATTTAGTTTGGGATGATCAATTTTTTCATAGAGAGTTTTACTTTTTTTTTCTAATATGGCAACGTGATTCACTTGTTCCTGCAATAAATTAAGATTTTTCATTCTAATTGTTCATAGATTGCCATATTTTTATATGAGTGATCTGGCTAATAGATCTTTAAAGCGTATAGCGATCTCGGCGCACCGATCATCATTTTACCAAGCTCGAGGTAGCCCTTTTTACTCAATCAGTGAATTATGAAAAATCAGTGACTCCTGATCTGATTCCAATTGGGAGTGATTTTGTCCACTACCACTCGTCTCGAGGTGGAGGGGATGATTGGAAACAGTGGAAGAATGGAGGACGACATCTGATTGTTATCTTCCGCTGACAATTCACCAACAATGACCATGATGGTGTGGAATTATTTAAATAGTGTTATGAAAGAAGTGTAGTAGTTGAACCTGTGGATTAGGCAAATGCTTCTTTCAGCATTAACATTTGTAATTATATTCGTTTTGTGGCTGCCACTATCAGCTTCAGAGCCATTCAGATGCTTAGAGTGCTCCAATGTTTAAATATTTTTAAATTGTCCGTGAGATGTTTTTACTTTTTAGGTCTAAGGAAGACGAGTGATTCGGTGTATAATTGTTGTTAGCATGAGAAAAAATTCTAAAATGTATAATAAAACAGATTCTACCCTACTAAACAAAAATATATTAAAATTAATAACAGTACTACGACTCTCAGTAGGACGAAACCGGAAAAAAAAATCCGATCAAAACCCCCTTTTTACTTCCTTGTACGTAAAAAAAAAGAAAGTATTGTAATAGCGAAAATTTTCGGTTTCAGATTTCAACAGAAATTTACAATTTGAATCCATTTTGACTAGTTTCGTCGTGACGTTTGTACGTACGTTCGTACGTTCGTTCGTAACACGCATAACCCAAAAACGGTTAGCCCTAGAAAGTTAAAAGTTTTTATTTAGAATTGGAGTTAAATTTAAACTGCATGATTAGCAGAAATCGTACTTTCCTTGCAGGTCATTATTTATATTCATCAAAAATTATATTTAAATTTAATGAAAAACTTCTCAAATTAGGTATATAAGATTCACATATCATTAATAAATAACATAATAAATGTTGGTTAACATTGGCAGACCGAAAGTGGTACTTTACTTAAAGGTAATATTAGACTTTCAACAAAAGTTGTATTCAAAAATAATGTAAAATCTCAAATTTGGTAAATAGGACTTTTAAATCAATATGAATGTAGTTACTAGATTTTGGTTAAAATTGGTGAGCCGAAAAAGGTACTTTACATGAAGGTCATAATTAACTTAAATCAAAAATTATATTAAAATTAAATAGATAAATCATATAGTTCGGTTATAAATGCGATTTTTTTTTCACTCCAATTAAACATTTTTATTACTTGTTTTAAGTGCTAAATTGAGTGAAAATACTGGGTTTCCTCCCGAATTGTGAGATGAGCAAGTCTGCAGCAGGAGAATAAGATAGAAGTTAAGTGGGTTCTTCTGCTTAAAATGTCGATTTTCAATGCTTCAAATGAAATTGACAGTTCTCACGAACACGAAGAAATCTCTTGAAAACTAGTTACCTATGAAAGAAAACGCCAAATAATAACGGATGAGACCTCCAGAAACAAGAGTATAGTGTGTCAATAGATGGCCTAGTATCGTTTTTGAGATGCTGCAATCTTTGGAAACTAGTAATTAAATTCAGAATCACTTTTTGAGCCACCGATTTTTAGCTTGATAGGCGTACAATGAATCCATGTGTTTTCCACATCAGATATTTTATACTTGTTTCTAGGAAAATGAAAATTTACATCAAAATACATTTATGTTCAAGGCAAATCGTCCCCATATTTTAAAACAATATATCTATCAACGCCGGAATTCCTAATACAAGCTTAACAAATTGTGGAAATTGATGATTAATCGCACTAAAATAAAGTGTTCTGTTTTCATTCTAAAATCCTTATAATTAATCCACTTGCATTCATACTTATGCAATTATTTGGCATTAGTGAACGAGTATACACTATTGTTTTCACATTTTTTATTGCCGCTAAAATGCCAGATGGAAATCAAAAAAGTTAAAAATCATTTAAATTATGACTTTTTAGTCGATATACAATCTTTGTCATGTAAATTCTGGAGAAATTTTATTTTTAATTTTTAGGATATTTTTTGGTTTTAAATTACGCTAACAAGTTCGGTTTTTTTTTATTTTTTTTTTGTATTCATAAAATTAACAATTTATTTATTGCTGTATGTTTAATTAATATAAATAAACTTGTATATTGTATATTTATATTTTATAAATATATTTAAATCTATAAAATGGAAAGTTTTTCACCTCGCTTGTGTTATATAGACAGCCTTTATTATTTATTTATTTTTGTTGCTTTGGTTTTATTTCATTCTGCAATTTATTTTTTTGACTAATGACAAGTTGAATTCCTAAGGGAAGATGGGTGTATGTAAAAAATTTGAAGGTTCTAGGCCGTTCCATTTGGAAGTTAAAAATTATGTGATGGCCCATACATAAACCCACTCTCGACTCAACTATGGTTTCTTAATCTAAAAGCCGATAAACCATAAATTCTGGTTGTTGGTTTCATCTTCTTAACATAATATTTTATCCAGCGATGAGATCAGTAAGGGTTGGTTTATGCTGAATCTACGATAAGCGATGAGAGTAACGACTAAAGCGAAGCCTTTATGCGACATTTATATGAGAGCTTCAATAGCGGCGAGACATTTAGAAGTTTAAACAGTGAATATTGAATTCCAAGTTAATACTGCTACTTTACAATGAGTAATTCACAAGAATATGTAATGACTTACAATTTATAATTTAAAATATTATTTCCCTGAAGCCACCCAGAAAAGCGCGAATATGCAGCCCACTGTTTTAATACTAAAATGTACATGTTTGGGGAATTTCATCACCTTTTTAAAGACTTAAAGCAAATCGAATAGATTGTATTACATATATGCGAAAGATATTTGAAACTTTTGTATTCATATCGATGTCGTTTTTTGAAAAAGGCGCCAGCGCCATATAGCAAACTTTACAGGAAACACATGAAACGATTTTTCCCCAAATAACAATACATTCTTTATTGTATAGAGTATGAGTTTATTAAAGTGTCGATTGAGATTCGTTAGTATTTGGTGCTTACGTCACCAATATTCGATTTTTAGTCCATTTCCAAAAATTGTTTCGATATATCGTGAGCTGGAATCGATAGAGGTTGTGTTTACTTCCGAAAATCAATTGAAACCTAAATTTAGGATTTTTGGCCTTAAGCCTTTTTCAAAAAATGACGTCAATATTATTGAAAATATAAAAATGGTGTACTGTTGACAGTAGGGCCATAACGAAGAATAAGAATAGGAGGCTTACTTCCAATTTATTGGATTTTTACCAAAACAAATTACAATTCAAAGAACAATAAATGAAAAATAATTTTATTTATCTTTATTATGATCATGTATAGATTAATTACACACATTATCTTCAACACGTTGAAAGGAACTGACCAGTATTTATTACCCTATCACTTGTGAACTATGGTTATCTTATTTTCAATTTTCATGCTGCAGCTCGATATCCCTAGATCAAGATAAAAAAACTTATAAAATATAATCCTTGGTTTATCCATGCATAATTGAAATTTTTTTCTTCCTGTATTAAATTAACCCGTATTGAAACGAATTATATTATCGATTTCTCCCTTCTCGGTACAGTTCAGGGAATTCCATCTTGTAACCGCTCGTGGAACATATTGGAAAACTTGTGCATAATTGCGGAGGAATTTTAATAGCACGCAAAATTTTCAAGAAGTTTTTTTACATAAAGAACAAAGGTAAGAAATAATTGACTGAGCGTAAGCGATATCTGTCCGTCGGTTTGTTACTTGTTTACGACCAAACGCGTTACTTAATTTTCTTCAAATTTGGAACAAATGTTCCTTGAAGTTAGGAAAAGGGACATATGCGTAGGGATTTTTTTGTTTTAATTTCGATCCTAGGTGGTGGTCGTTTTAATGGCTTCGTAACATAAAAAATCTGTTAATTTCGCAGTCACGGAAAAATGCGTTGTTCGATTTTATAACGACTTGTATATGAATCTGTATTTCTTCATGTTTCTAGTCATATTTTCTCCGAAAATAATAGACTGTTGCACTCTATCGAAGGTCATTGGAGGGGAATGTGGGTGCACCATTTTATATCCGCTTCATAACCTCTATAACAACATCATGAGGGTTTCGGAGGGGCCTCATTTTTTCCTCCACCCCGGCCATTTTGATATTTTCAATTTTGTTTTTTAGTGAAAATAGTTAGTGTACATGATAGGAGGAGCTATGCTGCTGACGCTATATTTTTGCGTAGTGACACGAGAGGTGAAGGGAAAATATAATCACATAATTACAATAATTGTGAGGAGATTTAATTATTTTTTTAATGAAAAATATTGATCAATTGATCTATTCTGGAGGGCAAGTGTTATGTTTAAGAGTGGATGTGATGAGCTGAGATTTGTTCTTTGTTGAGTTTTATTTTCCATTGTTTAGTAGTTGCAGTAAATAATGCTGGAGAGTGAGTGAAGCCTGAGTGATGAGAATAGCTGTGTCGTCTGCGTAGAGTGGTTACTGTTATAGTGTGATTGGGCAAACTGGTATATCGTGTGTGCATATAATGTGCTCCTCGGCAGTTGGCACGATTAGAATTTATTCGAATAAAAAAAAATGATTTTAATGAAATGATGATATTTAATTATGATATGATATGATGATATTTAATGATTAATGAAATGATGATTTGAATAAAAAATGACTTTATAATTTCATTTTTTTATTATTGTTTTTATTTTAAACTTTCGGTAAGTTGATAGTTGTAATCGGCATCATAAAAAGCATACATGAGCAAATCATCAGAAGTTCCCTGAAATTTTTCACTGGGACCCCTTTCTGGTCACCATTGGACTGGACCCCATTTGCACTAAAAGCGAGTGATCGTAAACGATTCTCCGGACGCAAAAAAAATATAGGATACAAAAACGTAAAGAATTTACTCTTGTTTAATTTATTATAGCATAAAGTTACCAAAAAAAAAAAAAAAAAAGCATGGTTCTCATGCTATGCGAGAAAAACCGAAAATAAAATATTTTTTGAGTATTTTGGCATTTTTAAAAAAACATTTCCCAGAAAAATTTGAGGTTACAAAGTTGAAATTCTTAATAACCGTCCCAAGAATCACAAATGACCAAATTTTCAGAATGTCTCCGAAACTTTTCAGGTTTAAAATAGTACCGTAGAGAACTATTTAGTGAATGCATTAAATTATCAGAATAATTTATAAAAACCTCCTTACTCTTAAAAGCGGAAAACAGATTGTAACAAACGATAGCTGCACAAATATATACATTATAAATACCATGACAATACAAAAAGAAATGCGGGTCATACAAATGACCCGCATTTTTAAGATTATTAATCTCTTAAAATACATAATAATAACCTATAAAATGTAGTTTAGTCAAGTTTCTTGCAGACATTTTCAAGGAACAGGATCAAAACGAAAATAAATTTTTATAAACATCAATAAAGTTCCACTTAAATAAGTTTCACGTTTACACACTTTTATCTCCCTCTTAATCTTGGATTTTTTTTTGTTTCAAAATAACGATTTCACGCAATATTTTCACACTGATTAAAAAGTTTGTTAAATGAACTTTCTTCCAAAGATATGAAATTTTCATGACGTCGCGTATGCCGGTAGGACACATCTTGGCCTTATTGATATTGAGTTATATTTTCATTTTTCTAATTAGCATGATCATTCCTTGTTTCTACAATGACCATGATGACCCAGTTTGCTCTCCTTTCCTACACCACAGTTTTACCTTAGCTCACTGTGAAGGAGTCGATGATGATGACGACCCGCTTCAGCTGAATGGAACTGCCCAGATGAGGCTAGTTCGATCCAACCTTATCTAACACCTTACGTCACAGCTTCCCGTGACTTATACCCAGGATCTAAGTCCTTCCGCAAATCTTGAGGAAGCTGTTCCTTGACAAGTTCTCTGCAGCCGTTTGTCTTTGAAAACAGCATTTTTTGTTTCTGATACTGAAAGTTAGGGATAGATTATCAATGCTCGACCTAAACATGACAATGATACTTTCGCCCGAATACAAAACAGAGGAAGTTAATAGATTATCGATTTTCTGTTTGACATTTTTTTTTAATCTATTGTAATATCTTTAGAAAGTAATGACTATTGAATCTGTCCTATAAGGGTAGATGTATTTAGAATTATTCGTATTTATTTTTTCTAACATTAAAAAAAAATATCTGATACGGTGCCCGCATCACACAACTTTCCTTTACCACTCTATAATAAAAACCTATTTTTAAAAATAATTTAAAAGAGTTCTCATAAACACTAATCAAAATATATTCAAATATACTAATCAAAATATACAAAATATGCTCTTCTTCACGTCTTCTTACACAAAAGTACGACAAAATACTTTTTCAAACAATTTTAGTACGATAATTCTGTGCAAACTATATATATTTGGTTCATCAAGTTGAAAATATATTTTTAAAGTTTCCATTTAGTTCTCGTGGAAACATATGGTTTCTATTAAATAATATCAAAGTTAGCATTTTAAAGATAATTTCTACTTTTATATTATTACAAAGCGTATTGTTGACACCAGGAAACGGACATGGTGGAGGTAGTTTCGGTCGCATCCGTCTGCTTTCGAACATGCTTTCCATCATTCTATACTCTATAAAGCCCTCAATGTACAGATAAAATAGTGCAAAAAAAAAAATGTTCGACTCTCATGAAGAATCAAAAGAGTTCATAAAAGTTGTATGGTGAAAAGCTGTTTTGTGAGGGAGAATGGGGCAAATGTGCGTGTAGTGCAGGTTAGGGTTGGAATATCGAAAGGAGAATATCGATATTCCATATTTTGTGATATCGCAAAACCAAATATCGATATCCACCGATAATCGCTAGAAAAATATCGATATATCGAAAGGAAATGGATGAAAAAGTAAAGAAAAGTGCATCGAATGAGAATAATGTTAAACTGTGAAGAAGGTTATGAAATAATATTCTTATTATTTATAAAACAATGTTAAGATATGAATCATTATAAAAAAGATAGAAAAGAATTATACTTAAAAACAAATTTTGTAACATATTTTTATTTAGACTTTTAGTAATATTTCATATATTATAGTCTTCTAGAAGTTTTTCAATGATAAAAAAACCTTCAAACTTCTAAAAATTTTAGACGCTTTTCAAGAATCAAGAGTCCATAAAAGTTTCTATGACGAAAAGGTGTTGTTTAAAGAGAGAAGGGGGGCAAATATGGGCTTTTAAATCGAAAAAATCAATTTTAGTCAATTCTACGGAAGTGACGCATGTTTTTTGAGCATTTCTTTTCGCTGAACATGAAATGCCTTAATGCAGAGCATGAAGAAGAAGAATCAATTCTCATTGGCTAAAAGCTGGCTTTTATTGATGTACGATTGTGGGGGCGCTACGAACCCTTAAGTCAGAGAGGATGTTGGTTCTAAAAATATTTAGAAAGGATGACTGACATTGTGCTTAAACGTTTATTAATTTTTGAAATAGTGAATAATGATTGTAAAAAATGATTGTATTTCTAATCATTCATTAATGAAAATAATTTTACAAATTTTATTTTTCTGTTTCATTAAAATGTGTATTTCTTAATGAAGATGTCTGATTATTTTAGCTGTCTTCTCAATAAGGTTATGCAACCAAAAGCGGGATGGGCTACTCGGGGAATAAACTAACGATAAAGACTTCATAGAACACAAGTGGCGTAAGTGCATTCTCTTCCCACACGTTATATGTATACAACAAAAATACAACTAAATTTATTAGGATTGAGATAAAGGCATTTTCACATTATCCAATAATAATATGTCGGATCCTTTTGCGATGACCCTCAGTCTGTTTTTTAGTGGAAAATTTTTTTTAGCAACCTTTCATACTTAATTACAAAGCCCTAAGTTAGATGAAAGGCTGTTAAACATGTGGGAAAGAAAAATCCTTCGAAAAATGTTTAGTCCTACTAAAAATGGCGATCTTTGTAGAAGGGGACAAATGAAGAACTGTGAATCTTATATGAATCATTGAGGTAGATCTTTTTCACTACCTTTTTCAAATAATTAAAAAATACTTACAGAAATAAAAGGCAATAAATATTTTGAAAAAAAGGGATTTTTTCAAAATGAAATTAATTCGAAAACCGAAATAGACATTGAGAAAAGAATGGATACCTAATAATTAATGTTATTAGCATTTTTTTTGTTTTACTAATTTTTTTTCTTTGTTTTAGCCAAATTTGTTGGATTTAAGTCCGTCTAAAAACCGGTTTGGGTTGAAAGTAGTACATTTTTGTAAACTTGTGTTATTTGCAAATAGGTATGTGTGTGAAGTGCAGATATGTGTCTGACTTGTATATTTAAAGAGGATGTTTTTTAATACTTCACTTAAATTGGTTTTTCCTCATTTTTGGTCGTACGTTTTCCGTAAAAAATATAATATTGCATACAGAACGATACCATTAAAGAATGGGTAAATTTAAGTCAAAATTTTGGCGTTTTTAAAGTTTTGCACATCTCTACAGCTCCACCAAATTAGTTTATAGGGTTGAAAATTTGTATTTAAATTGAGTTGGTGTTAGGAAATATCTTTTGGGGATTAAACTTGGTCTCCCCCCTCACAGGTTTTTCGATTTTTTAAAATGTTATCTCTAAATCCCTCCAAATTCAGGAACCTCAAAACCTGTTTTATTTCAAAGGAAATTAGATTACTTATACAACAAAACAAGTTTCATCGAAATCGGACCAATATTAGCAAATATATTTCAACTGTTTCAATACCTTTTTAGTCGTATTTTCTCCGTAAAAAATAGACTATTGCACTGGGTCGAAGGTTGGTGGGACTACATTGTCTATCCGTTTCATAACCCGTAGAGCACAATTATGGAAGTTTTGAAGATTGATATTTATATACATATATTTTTTTTTCTCGCTACGTTTTAGCACCTCAAGTGGCCCCCCTTTGGATCAAATGAGCTTAAATTCGGTATGTAGGATTTTCTTCCAAGCAGAACGATACCATTAGCGAATGGGCAAATTCCAGTCAAAATTTCGGTATGTTTACCTTAAATTTCGGCGTTTTTAAAGTTTTATCTACAGCTCCACCAAATAAGTCTATAGAGTTGAAAATTTGTATTTGAATTGAGTTAGTTGGGCTCAAAGCCTGTTGCCTTTGAAAGGAAATTAAATTACCTATAAAACAAAAGAAGTTTCATCGAAATCGGACCAGTATAAGCAATGGTTAGGACATTCCATTAAGCAATGGAAGTTATTTTTCACGGCATATTTTGATCTGAATTTACATATTAAAAATAAAATACATATACATCTATTCTGGACACCACCGTGACACCATTTTTAATATTTTTGGTTTCATTTCCCCAATAAAATTCATTTTAAAAAAAAATCGTGATTAAATTCGATTTTTGCCTTAGACTAAATCTGTCGCCTTTAATAAATGTATTTATAAGGGATCTTATGAGGACGCAAAAATAGCACAAGTGTTGTAAGAAAATTCTCTTACCACACATTATATTATATGGATACAATAAATTTAGTCTGGACAATAAGTGAAAAGGCATTTTCACACGGTCCGATAATTATGAGTCGGTTTCTACAATTTTTCAGTCCGACACCACCTCGATATATATCAATGTCGGACCGACATTGCCATTCTCAAAATATGACTTCTTCGAAAAATTTTCATTATCTAATGAAAATTTTTCTGTCTAATGTACCATAACTTTTTCGATAGAATGCACCGTTTAAGGATCCTAGGTGAAAAACCTGAAATAGTCAGAAAATTTCGAGTTTTTTTAGCTGCCATTTTTTTCAGATAGCATGTCCCACTGGCAGCCTTTTATTTTTTTAATGGAAATAAAATAAGGATCCAAAAAATTGCTTTCAAAGCTTTCTTCAGATAATGACAATTTTTTGCACGGGCTCTCGGTCTACAAGGAGATTTTCACAAGATATGACAAATCAGGTCGGAGTGACATCCGATTTATCGAGGAGGTGTTAGACTGACTTCCGCACCATCAACAAACAGATTTTTATGCTTAATTACGTACTTTCAATCAGAGGAGTATTTTTTATTATTACAATTGAACGTGGCTTTTTATTTGTTTATTACAGCTTCTAAGAACAGACAAAATAACTTTTATAGAGATTTAATCACCCTAGAACTGACGTTTCTATTTAACGTGAAAGTGTTGTCTTTCTTTGTATTCCATTCTCTTAATGCCTCATTTTCCTTCTAGAAATAATCATCAAAGACAGACTTACTTTCTTAAGAATGCTTTATATCTAAGCACAATGAAGCGATGATAAAAATCCCACAGTCGGTTTCTAGCCGCTAACTTTTTCAATAAAGGAAATAGTTTTACTTCCTATAACATTCTCTAGGCTATTATCTGGGGTATTTCTGGACTTAGATTTCCCCTAACCACCTGCAATAAATACCTTTCTACAATTCATAAGTTGGGTTTATTGGTTTTCCGAACGAGCGCTCCTAGAGCTACCGCTATTCTAGGCTACGCCGCACCGGTGGAGTATGCAAAAGAAAGCTGGGCGAAATTAATTCTTCAGCGATGTAGAACCGAAGGGACGAAGGCTAAGCTCTGAGGCTAGATGATGCAACGCTGATACAACCACTCCTTGGGCTGGGTCGACCAGAATCCATTTTTTCGGTTCTTGCTAAGTGTTTGTTGGTTGCGACAACTATTAACTGCTTTTATCTCTTCAGTTCCGCATCCCGCCACTTTGGAGGATCCTTTATAATATCTTCGAATATCATAGTTTGGTTGTATATGAAACCATGGCTCGGATTATAACATTCATATATATTTCATTTAAAAATAATGGTATGTTACCTTTGCACTGCCACACATGGCCATACATGCATGGCATCTGGCTATCTCTTTTTTCTAGAATCTAAAAAATATTGAAAAGGAGTTTTTTTTTAGCAAGCACATTGTCTGACTCCATAAGAAAATAATAGTCAAAAGTATATTAAAATTAATTTTTTAGGTATAATTTGAGCATTGATAAATAAAAGTTTTCATAATTATAATTATAGTCTTACAAAAATGAAATGTTATATTTGATCTTATGATAAATTTATTACTCCTTCCATTTTCAACAAAATCTAGTATTTTGGGACAGAGGGTTCTCAGTATTGTACTCCGAAAGGCTGGCATGTTCTTTGCAATTGAATACCTCATTGTTCAGTCAGATACTCGATATTTTACTACTGACTGAACCCAGGTGTCTGACAAACCACGGTTACTACCTCAATGTGTGTATTGGCAGTTCTAAGAACTTTACATTTTGGGAAAATCCATGGATTGAAGTTTCCGAAACTGAGAGTACATATTCGTATGTGTATATCGTGGGGTGAATTCTACAACTATATAACTACAATTCAGGTGGATCGATTAAAACAAAAATGAATGTTTGTTTCTTTAATGATTTTGGCAAAATGTGAGGACTTGAGTAACTGTCAATTTACAACCATTTCTGAATATTATGTAATTAGGACATTCCATCCTGATGTGATAAGCAACCAGATATGTGTACTTGTCTAGTTAATTCTATGTAACACCCGTTGATTGCCTAAATAGTTACCATGTTGTAGACTGAATCTAATGGAACCCTTCTATGCAATTAGACATATTTTACAAAATTTTTGACTACGCAGTTGAACAACTCACCCCACGATATATTTAATTTAATTATATTTTAACTTAAATTTAAATTTTCCTTATTGATTTACTATGCTATTATTTAGTTTACTTCTTTTTTCTCTGCGAATATGGTATGAATGGTTGGACCTATCGCCATTAATCATTGCCTTTAACTGTAGTGAATAGTAACGATTGACAGCATAAGAAATGCTAAAGCGTACTTTAGTTGGAGTAAAATCGAGTCATTCACTCATTATCAATGTAATGTTATACTGTCTGAGTTTTGCCATCTAAAATTGCCTTAGTCACCATATCGCGCCTCCAGAATGAAAGAGGTACGACTCAAAATTTCTAACGCCATCCCAAAAAGCAGCCTTTTCCCTCAAATATCAGGCAAAACCAATACACACAATATGTGACTTACCAATAACCTGTGTTAAAGGAAACACTCTAGGGGCTTATTTGTAGAACTCAACCTGTGTCTAATGTTCGTTCTAGCAAAAACAAATTTTCTGAATTGTGCCCCTATCATTCTAGATGAACGATATATTAGGAGTTCGGATGATCTTGAGAACGTTAGCCTTGTAAAATCAATTACCAACTTAAATATTATTTTATCTTTTAGTATTTAGATTGGAGACATTGTAGCATACCGAATTTTATGATTTTTCACTTGAATCGAACCTTTTAAAAAGAAAACTCTATTTAATGCAACAAAGGATCGGATATAATTCAAGATATTGAACGCATTGGTTCGTACCTGGAAGTGGCTGTGGAAGTAATTTCTGTAGTAGTTAGGTAATATTATTTACCAATCCTCAGCACCGACAGTTGCTGTACCTGTAGCGAAATGCTCGCTACCCAAATCAATCAGGCTATCTGCCTCAGTAACCAATTCATTTGCGCAAAAGCGGAAAAACTCCAATTCAACGTTGCAGTAGTCCTTCCCGATGCAATGCTCCCACCTAGCTGCGCTAGATAGCTGACCTACTGTCCTTCCAATAATTTTTGTACACACCGGCTGAATTTCGGTTTGATATTCCGAAATAATTGCAATTATAAAATTTCAATAATTAAATACGTTAGTTATCCATGATATCTTTTTTTTTTTTTTAGCCTATAGGTGAAACAATGCATTTTCTAAGTTCTATTATGTGACTAGCTGTACCTGTCTATTTGTCTGTTACTGTCTGCCTTGTTGTGTCTGTCAAGTATATAAAATATCTTCTTTTCATTAACTTTAATTTTAAATTAAAATTATAATACAACAAAATTAGAGAAAACTGTTTAAGCAACATAATTAAAAATTAAGTCATTTTTAAAAGATTTCAGAAAAAAAGTCTCGTCTCTCAAGTCAAAATTAATTTCGAACCAGTTGATGTTTCATCAAATTTAAATATGTTTTGGAGACATGATACCAAAGCAAAAAAAAATAAAATAAAATGTAAATATAAAATAAAAAATTTAATGTAATATATTTAATTTTTCAACTTTTTTTATTACGATTCCAAAAAATTCTATCTTAAATTTCGAAATAATTAACCATCATGTAATAATTTGCAGAGTTTGACACAAAACATCAGCTGCTATATAGTAAAAGATGGAAATATGGGGATGGAATGGAAAAGAGGTACAATAAAATAACGCATACAAACAATATGCATAAATTTTAAAAACTTTTATTGAACAGAAAAGTGGAAGTTAAAAAAAAGTTTCATAAATATATATATATATATATATATATATATATATATATATATATATATATATATATATATATATATATATAAATATATAAATACATAGATAATTAAAAAAAAAAACTTCGATATTTCTGTGCCGATTAAGATATTGTAGGCATAATTTCGATATTTTTCAGCTGATATCATTAAGATATTGTTTTTATAATATCGCTATTTCTGAGACGATATAATTAAGATATTGCTTGTACAATGTCAATATTTCTGTACCGACATAATAATAACGTTTTTATTATGTTCATTTACATCTCTTAATTTCCTTCCGATACGATTAGATTTGCTTTATTTAATTTGCTAAAAGAATTAACCAAATTTTGAAATATCGATATTTATGTGCCGATTAGGATATTGTTTTTATGAAGTTCATTTCTAGCAGAATTTAAATATCAAGAAACAGGTTATCTCCAAATCTTCCTCCAATTCCTTTAAATGTCATTTTTTTTTTTTAATATCAGTTTTTGATACTCAAATTTTATAATTGATATTACGTTATACATAGAAATTTTTTTTTGTCAAAAACAAAAATATATTTTAATAAATTTGTTTTATGAAAACTAGTTTCGAATGTTATACATTCATCCTCAGTTCTAAAAACACAAGAAAAATTCAAAAATAGTTTGGTATTATACATATTAAATTAGATTAATATAAATCAGTATTATAAAACATTTATGAATTTAATTAAGACAAGATATCAAATACATGTTGGTACTCACCAAGGTTTAAATGGATTATATCAAACAGAAAAGTTTGTACTGGTTTCTTCTCGCATTGAACTAACAATGAACGAAACAAATTTATAGAAGTGGCAAATAATTTATCAATTCCTAATTAGATATGGATATATTTCAAAAACCCTAGCTCTTAACGTGCATTTTTAACTTTAAAAATATTTGTCTTGAAAAAAATTCAAGAGATCATAATGAATTTTTGCAGGAAGTATTGTGCACAGTAATTTAACTGGTTAAAAAGCTTACCATATTTTCTAATTATCTAATATCCCTAATAATTTATCTAGTATGTAAGAGTATTTTAAAACAAATTTGATCATTCTATCAGGTCTGAGACTGTAGATATTGTTGTTTTTTGTAAAACAAAACACCCATTTTCTAAATTTCTAACAAATTATATTTAAATATTTTTGGATTGAGAAAGGTTAATAAGAGGATTTTTCTCTGATTTTAGATATAATACACAAACTTCCTGCAAAATTTCATGTTGCTATCTTCGATGTTTTTCAATAAAAACATTTTTAAAGTTAAAAGTGCAGGTAAAAAATAGAAAAATTCTCTTATCAAATAAAAAAAGAACAAACGGGCTTAGACCGCCTACTTGGTGACCTGAGGCGGATTAAAAATTTAGGGGTCTAAAAAAAAAGAAGAATTTCCAAAAATTCTTATTAAGTTATAAACAATTAAGAAATCAGTAACTCCGTATCGTAAGACATTATACAAATTTATAAAAAAACATAAACATAAATAGTCCGAGAAGTACGTTTTCGATAAAGAATTTTAGGTGGGCTGGAATTTTGATATAAGTTTTGTTATCGAAGCTTGGTGGGGATGAGGAACGTCTGGCTGCGCACATCCAATCTGTACCGATACAAATGTTTTATTACAATTTGCCACCGTTGATTTCTCATAAACTAAAACAGAAAGGCTTAAGATATTTTGCCACCTTCTAGACATCAACGAATGGGACCCCGGAATGTGAAAAACCCCTTTTTCAGAGAAAAGGGACTTATTACCATACATTTTGTCATCTGAGCATAGAATTATTCCTATAGAAAATATTCTTATGATAGGGAAATAATTCTTATCATTAAGGAAAAACGATAAAAAATGTAATTATAAAGTATATTTTATTAAAACTGTACATACAAATGCGGATATACTCTATTATAAATCGGTTTGGCTGCTATAAAATAACTGAATTTCTGCCTGGTAAATTAATTTTAGCTTGTTTGATAGCATAACTATATCATACTAAAATTTCAGCTATACTAAAATGGTTTGAAAATAATATTTTTTTATTTACTAAAATAGTGTCTGGCACGGATTTAGCATCGACATCAGACAGGCAATTTTAATTTTACATTCCGAAAAGGATATAGAAAATTATGAAAAATAAACCATTCCGCTTAAAATGACTTGAAAGTAACACATTAATACCTGTACAAATGAGATGCGCAGTAGTGGACGAAACCGCTCCCAGCAGCCAGACGATCCGCATCTCCACCAAGCTTCAGTAAAAAAAACATAAAAAGATCAGCCCATCTCAAATTCTGGTTTTTGCGATTTACTAGATCTTATACTAAAAATTTTAAGATTTTTTATAGGACTTCCTGTCTTCTTATTCTTTGCAAATTATTAATTATATTTATGATGTCAATATGCCTTAAACGTTCCTGCTATATATGCAGAATAGCATTTAATCTTTCGTCTCCCATTTTACTCCAGCATTAGATTTTAGGAATTGTAAAAAAAAAATCAATAATATTTCAACATTCGAAAATGTAAAGGAATTTTCTTTGGCTGGCTTGATTTGGTGTGGTTTTTATCGTGTCCTCATTTCCTTTTGCAGTTTTTAAAAAATTGCCAAATCATGTTTGGCGCAAGTTCATCATGGTCAAATTGGGGTGCAAGTTCACCTCAAAACTCCAAATGTGGCGTTGAGTTTGACCTGAAGATCAAGGTAATTTCTTTAATTCTGACATCTATTTAATTTAAAATGGCTATTCTTAATTTTAAAAACAACAAATTGTTACTAGTAAATATTTGCTGAATTAAACAATTAAAGACTGCAACTTAGAAGCCATAAATTTAACATTTTATTTAAGATTTTTCAATTATTTGATGGAGTATTTTTTGAACCGTTTCAGTCATTGCCAAAATATTAAACTTAACAAATTTTAAGACCTCGGGATCTCTTCGGTTCCCTTTTGTTGTTCCAGGCCCGATATGGCCATATAGTCCCCTTACCGCTTAATATGTCCCCGAATATGTTTTGTTATTATGCTTTTATCTGCGATTAGTCGTTAATTTTAGTTATTACTTTTTGCATTGATTAGAGAGTTTAAAGAGTGTATACTGGTAATTTTTAGAAATTTGTTTTGAAATATCTGCAGATTTCTTACGCCAGTTCAGCTAGTGAAGCTCCAGGTAGGACAGAAGTGTATGTTAGGACTATTTATTTTTATTTTTTTGGTTGGGACCGTAATTCGATAAGTAGGCTTAAAACATCTTTCACTGTTTTTGGAACCTTTAAATGGGTTAATTTAATTGTGTCTGTTTTATCTTTCGTACCAAACGAGGGCTAAACATTCATTAGAAATCCTCAATGACTAAATTAAGCCATTAAGCGTGATAATAATTCTTGTTTGCTCTTTCAAGGATGATAAATTAGTCCTGATTCTACCAGGACAAATCCATACATGACTGATACAATATCAACCTATTTCATCCATAGCCATTATGGAAGTACCTGACTGTGCCTAAGACAATTGGTGACCGCTAGCGGACACACCATGAAAAGTGGTTCGGCACGGCTGCCTTCCCGATATTACATAAAATCTACGTGGCTTCCTTTTCCTCTTCCAATACTCCGGGGGAAAACCCACATGCAGATGGTATTCGTCCCTACCTAGGAAATTACCGAGGATAAACAGTATTTTTTTTTATAATTTTTTTTTCTAGTGAAGGCTCTGTAGCTAATTATACGGAACTAGGCTTTATTTACGCTTCAGACTGAACGGAAATATGTAATGTTTAGTGTTAATTTATTTTGTAGTGAATTACAAAGGTTCATTATTCAAAATCATAAACCAAAAATTGGTGTGCATTGCAAGTTACAATCACAATTTAGAGACTCTCTGGTTAACTCTTGTCTCATCATTTTTCGAAATGGCCTCTGAAAACAGAAGGAGTTAGTCAGTATTTAATCCTATACTAATGCCCCTTAAATATATTAAAACTATTAATCCACATTCCGGTCATTATTTTAAATTTTCGTCATGTTAAATGCATCAACAATAATCATCAAATTTAATATGAATTTGTTAAGTAGCTGTGAATACTTATCTTTTTCCACGCAGTTGACATACTTTCTATTTGAGAATGATCAACACCAACACCGGCCTTTCATTTAGTTCATGAACTATACTCCTGACCAAAATTAGCGCACCATTTCATTGCTCCTCCACAAATTCCATTTTATTAATACTGGGGGTTATTTTTAGATAAAGTTTGGAATTAATAATCAAGTATTACAAGCAAAAAATAAACGCCCATAAAAAATAAATAAACACCCATTATTTATTTAAATAAATTAATAAAATGAGAATTTATGTATTTTAAGAAATTGTTTTTTTATTTATTTAATAAAAATATAAAATTTAAACTTAATACACTTTGTAAAAAAAAAAAAAAAAGGTTGATAGCTTGTAAATGCAGTTCAATTGGGAAACTGGAGATCAATCATTTGTGGAGTATTAAATAAATTTTATTTCAAACGGGATTAGAGACAATAATTGCCTGTTGTCAACAATCCTTGAATGCTTCTGAATCATAAACACGAAGAGGTTCTTCTTTAGTTTTATGAAATAGGATATTTTTTCCAAAAATGAAGCTGATTTAAATCTGGAGTGTACTTGGACATGTATGTCTAAAGATCAACATACCTACTCTAATTTATTTTTTCACTAAAAGATACAGACAAATATAAATAAATAAATAAAGATTTCTTTTTTTCTAAGATGGAGTTGCCTCTCAGATACTGAGCGGTGAGGCACCGCCCCCTAGAGGTGGGGTCGTCCGGCACTCCAGTCTCCAACCAGTTGCAGGCTCTACACTTCCTCCTTCGTTAACGTCTTTTGTAATGTTCGTCAATCATTCAGCCCAGGTCTCTCTGATATTTTATTTTGATTTATATTATATTGTTTGTTGATTTTTCATTGCTTTTAATCTTTGAATTTAATTTTTTAGGGGTAAGTTTAGACCAGAGGTTCCCAACCTTGAGTGAAAATATAGTAATCTACAAGTGTTTTACAATATAAGATTTTTTAAAGTTAGTTCTGAGAGGTTATCACATTTTAAAATTATAATTTTGTTTTAAAAGTATGGATAGCTCAAATTAAACTCACCTCAGTGGAAACCTATCATTTAAAAAGATAATATCAACTGAATTAAAAAAATTCTATGAGTCCACGCATACATTTTTTTGCGCATAACAATATCCACATATCACTCAGTTTTGTTTTGATTTTTTTTGTTATTTTACTCGTTTCTAAACCAGCTATTTCATAGTAGGTGGTATGCTTAGTTTTATTCGTATTCTAAATTATTCAGTTCATAGAATCGGGGCACTGTTTTTATATCTATTTAAATATCTTCCTTTATTTTTTTCATTTTATTATTATTTATAAAATAAAAATTAGAAAGAAAACAGTCGATTACTTATTAAACATCGGTCCTCAAATATTTTTTGGCTAACTTGTTATTAATTTGTTATATGGATCCTGTATCAATTTTCAGAAATGTTTTACTTCCTTAAAAAAATAAATGAACTTGATAATATTCATTAAAAATTCTCGTACAAACTTGAGTGCTTAAGATTTTCATAAACGGTACAGTAGTTACCAGACATCTTGAAACGCTCAATTGTTTTTTTATCAAGACCTAAAAAAAAACTGTAAAAAATGCCTAAAATATAAAGATTAATTTATTCATATTTTTTTTAATTAAGAAAAAAATCGAATTTATAATGACATACTTCCTCTTTCTAACAGATTTATGACTAATAGACTTCACCTGTTTCACATCGGTGTAAGTCACCATGATGAGATACTTTATGCTAATTAATGGAAATAGTCTAGCTAATTAGTTAATTAGTGGAGCTACCCTTACATAGCGATAACGATTTACAAAAAATCTTATTTCTTAACATGGGCGTATCCTTGACAAAACAGAAGAGAGAGGACAATTTTTTAAATTTAATTTCTTTCTTGTAGACAGGGTAGGGATCCATGGTGCCACGCAAGAATTGACAAACAAAAATACCCACCGATACCGATACCGATAACTAGTTGAGGTATCACAGCCTAATACGTCATTTGTGACCTCGAATAATGTTCCTTCCACTACTTAATACAATACGTTTTACTAGAAAGACTCTAGAATATTTTTAAGAAATTATCAGGATTTCTGGATGAGCCCTGGTAGTTTCATCTCGTAGGTCCTTTTAATGGTTTTAATAACGATTTATGTAGAGTAAATTTGTTAGTTAAAGATAATTCTGAGCATCTATAAAGTAACCTGAGTAAGAGTATCTTAATGGCTGTTTGATTCTAGAATGAATCCTTTATATCACCTCCTCTATATCACACTCGTTTCTAGCTGAAACCTCTTATCACACATTTCTACAGATATCGGAATTATTTAAGTTAAGTAAAATTAAAGTAAAATATATTTTAAAATAAAAAATCATCAAGTAGCTGGGTCATTTTACTTTAAATGTCCGATTTTGAATTGTCGCTGCTGACAATTTTTCCAAAATTTAAAATACTCCGAAAATTCTGTCAGATGGATGTATCGGTAGCTTATACTCTCTATTTGAAGATCCAGATAGGCTACAGCGAAAATAGAAGTTAGAAATTTCTAAAAAACTTCTATTTTTAAGATCGGAATGGGAAGTAGGCCAATTACTTTAGCCTACTGTATCTACCCCCTCGTTTATTCTGAATATGGATGCACTTTCGCCTAATCCTTTAAGTAATGTGATGGTGATATCACCATCGTCTTCCTCAGTTTTTTTAATGACTCGTTAATACCGATATGTTGTCTTGTATCTTGTGCAAATAGAATAATAAAAATTCTTAATTTTTTTTTTTAATTAATTTAAAAACTGCAGAATGTGACCTTCCCTAGAATTATCATGGGCTCTTTTCTGCCTTAGAAAGCATTGCCATCTTGATAGAGATGGGCAAAAAGTACTCTTGAGTAACGAATACCGAGTAGTTCAATCAAAAATTCTCATTGGCTGGAATTAGATACGACTGGGAATGGATTGGTTCGTCAGTCTTCGCTGCTCCTTCCATCCCTAGTCTAGATGACTATCTAGTGAGATTATTCGAGAAAAATACTCGGTACTCGTTACTTTTCTCCCATTGCTACTTCTTGATCATAAGGTTGGCAACACTCTTGCAGAACCATAGAGATGTTTGGGGCCAAACTTTGAACTTGGATTCTGACAACTCACTAAAGTTACTTCGGTAAAGTTACTTTAGCACATGCATATGCACCATCAGAGGACGCAGGAATCATGGATAAAGAAGCAAGGATTACTCAACAAAATCAAGAGAAAAGGAAGATTCGCGATTCTGAGAGCAGACTTTAATGCAAGAACGGGCTATGACCCAACTGTTGCTTATGGTGCCCTTGAACTCCATGAAGGGGAGAGAGTAAAGAATGGAAACGGACAACGCCTTATCGATTTCTGTGTAGGCAATGACAGGCTCGTGGGCAACTCCTTCTTTCTCCATAAAAGGATACATAAAGTAACTTTCTCGAGCCTGGAAAGAAACAGTATTATTGACTATTTCATATATGAATGCAGCATTAGACAATGTTTTGCCGACATTAAAATGATAGGTGGCGCAGAAATCGGCAGTGATCATCTGCTACTAACAGCTAACACTAAAATTGCTCATACACGGCAAATTAAACAAAAGAGCTACCAAACGTTAAACATACGAGCTCTGGACGATTCGTAAAAGAGAAGGAAAACTCTACACGCCGTGCTGTTCAATTGAAGAAGAAAGCCTGGAATGGCTATCTTCAAGATAAAACGCCCGAAAAACTAAATAAATATCGCCTATTCAGAAATCAACGTAATAGAGTGGTCAATCAATCAAAAAAAGCATCATGGGAGAAGTTTGGAAAAAGTCTCGATGAACATTACCGTGAGAGTATTAAGAAATTCTGGCGCAAAGTAAAGAAATTGAGAGGGAAAAGAAGTAAGCCAGTGAAATAAGTCAAAGACTCAAGCGGCAACATGATCACAGAAGAAGTAAAAAAAAATAGTAAAGCGGTAGGATGGAACGGCATGGCTCCAGAATTACTGAAATATGGAGGACAAAAAACTTATTAAATTTCTCCAGCAACTCCTCCAAAAAATATGGGATAAAAAGATAATTCCAAGGGATTGGGAGTTCAGCTTTATTGTCCCTATTTATATGAAAAGTAGCTCCGATGACTGTGAACATTACAGACCGATAACCTTTAGGAATTTGATATGTGCTAACTTCAATATTTGTTTTTTTAATTATCTATATTTCAGAGTGCAATGCAAAATATAAACATAATAAAAATAAACTTAAACATTTCCTCAACTTCCGTTACTATACCATATTAGAAAAAATTACTTAAAAATAAACAGTAATATTGTCGTAACACATGAACAAAATATTGCATTTTTATACGTCAGTCGGAAATGCTTTTGCCCCAAAAAAGCAGCAGGAGAAATGAACCAGAGCTCTTTACTGCAATACTTATATAGCATTTCTAATCTTAACAAATGAAATAAACGCAACCCATTCGACAGGGACGTACTAGGCATTTAGGAGTCCCGTGGCATGGATGCAAATTAGACCCACTGAATAAATAATTTCTCTTTTGATTATAAAGTTGATAAAACTGTTATGATAACATACAGTTATGATATTTAATTGAAGATAAGAATTTGAAATGGAAACATCAGAAGCACAATTTTATACCTAGTAAGGTTATGGAAATTATAGGGATCATGAAAGAAACAGAAATCTAAAATAATAGTTATTTTATGTAACTCCTTTAATTCCTTTAATTTATAGGGACGATTTTAACATGCTTAGCTTAAGATTAATTTGTTACACAAACTTGCGGGATATTCTAACTATTAAATTTCTGGCATGTCAAAACCGAACTGACTATAATTCAATAAAATAATAATGAGTTTAGAAATTTCTGTAGCTTGTTCATTTTCAATAGAAAGCAGTGCCAAACCTCCAAGACGATCCTGATTCATTGTTGATCTCAGGTAACTTTAAAATATTTTCAATTTAGATAAAGAGCGATCTGAAAATACAGTACGAAAACAAAAGAGTGAAACAACACGATTACGAATCCGAATAAGATATTATGATTTCATTTTTTATCCCGGCTTGGGACCTCCTTACCCCGGTTGCCGCAGCCTAGTTTACGCCCTTGCCAATCCATCTCAATAGTAACCTTTTTTATTTTAATATAATATGGAAATTTCCAACTTAACTTTACTACAGATTTTTCATTTTTTTGTTTTTGTTTATTTGATAATTGATGATACTAATTATTAAATTGCCGTCGGATTCTTGATACCACATTCGCGTTGGGATTTATTATTGCCGTTAGTGAATGCACTTCGGCAAAATAAAATTAAGCCAAGAAGAATGAGCACATAAATCAACTCGCCAATCACAAATTTGTAGGCAATCGATTTTACTGCCCTCGTCTCTTCTAAATTACCGCTAAGCACCGGGTATAGCTTTCTTCCTATTTTCCAATCCGAGAGCTATTTCCCGATTTCATATCAACTCGCACCATTCTCAAGCTTACATAAACATCGTATAAAAAGAATGTTAAAAGGGAATATGCATTTTACGGGTGAGAGCATAATTTTGTATGCACAAGCTCCAATTTTCCCTTTCCTTCTTTATGCATTAGAATTTCTTCCAGTAGATCCATCTCGGATATTTGCAGAGCTATTTACAATGAGTTCTGAAAACGCGGAATTATTTTAACCATTAGTTAGAGATTGACGTAAGTCATCCACTTATGTAAAAAATCCTATACCTTCTCAAAATAAGATTATAATAATGTAAAGTAAGTCTAAAAAATAATATATAATACGTACAATCAAATACAATTTTTAAATTTGAAAACTAGGATTTGAATTTATTTTGATATGAATCGAAGACAATTTTAGAAACTTTAGGAATGAACAGATTTTTCAATTTAAATAGTTTTACATTTTTAAGCACAAAGTTTACTTGATAAGCCATAATATGCACTAAATTATGCACTACAATATGCATACTATATCATGCACTATATTATTGTGCATAGTATGCACGATAAATGCGTCATAATATGTGTATGTATCGTCGCCACTATGTTCAGGTAACGAGTGTACTTGTATACTGTAAGATACTACTACTAACGAATGTAGCAACTTCTCAGGAGACCAAACACTTGCCATTGCGAATAATTTTTTTATCTCTGGACCTTTTTAAGTCTCTGAGCCCTATCTTTCTGTTATCACAAATATTAATAGCCCAAGTCGCAAAATAGGTTTGTTACCGATTATAAGTTCCTACCACATTCAAATGCCATGAATGGGATATTGTTAGATATCGAATTGTAGGTAGGGTTAGCGAATCACACTCACAGTTTTTACTTTTGTATCACAAATAAGTAAAGTTGACTTATATATCATCAAATATATGATCCTGTAGAAACGGTAGCGAAAAAAAGTCTTCGTTGAAATAAAGTTCATTAATGATGAAATTACTGCATGATCAACGTTTCTGGGTTTTTCCCCATCATCAGGATCAAACTGCAATGTGATATGTCAAGATCAATTTAAATGGCTAAGTTTTTTTTTTTTAAATATACAAACATTACAAGATAACAATAATTTTTCTTTTGTTGCATTTAAATAAACAAAAGAAAAATTATTGTTAGCTTGTATTGTTTATATATTTAAAAAAAAAATTAGCTATGTAAATTGACCTTGACATATCACATTGCATTTTGGTCCTGATCATGAGGAAGAACCCAAAATGTTGATCATGCAGTAATTTCATCATTAATAAACTTTATTTCAACGAAGACTCTTTTTCACTACCTTTCTTCAAGATCATATCATAAGTCTACTATTCAAATTATATTCATCACAAATATAAGATATTTTTCTGTTGGAAAGATCCCTCTTTTAGTATTTTAACAACAGAAAAGATTTAAATTATCGAAGATCTCCCTTATAAACAGGAATGTACAACCGTTTTTTCACTCTTCTGAAAATTACATTAGCGTGGAACCGACGATATACCCTCATATGTTAGGATGACTTTCGCCACGTTTTCTATTTAACTTTTTCTTTAAATTAAAATGTATATGTGCCTTTTAGTTTCCCTACCAACATATTTATGCCCTACTATGGTGTTGCAGATGGGGTAAAACTTCGGAAAATAGATTAATTGAGGGGATAAACGAATGAGGAAAATGGAGTCTTTTCCGTTTCGAGTACCGCATTTTCACAAAAAAACCGGTGATTTCTGTGATGTCTATTATTTTGCATACTTAATTTTAAACATCTGTTGTTATTATCACCAAACCTCGTTACCGGTTTTGTCTACACTACAAGCTCTAAATTCAGGTAAAATAAATTTTTCCTCACTTGTTACTGATTTTAATACCGAGGATAGTTGTGTTCGTTATTATAAGGATCAGGGTGTCATACCTCAATCATAACCGTGTCCAAATGGTCATGATATAGAGCCTCTCCATCAAGAGAGTTTCGTCTGTAATTTTGAGATATAGAAGAAGAACATGTTATGTTACCTCTACAACTGATAGAACTGGAACTTGGTTTCAAGGCTAGTTATGTTACCATTTAAGAGGTCACTATTATCTATATTTTCTTGGGCAAACGATTATTCTACAATTAAGTGGTACGAAAAGGAATTACGAATAAAACCTGAAGATTTGGATCTATAAATCTTTTTATATTGCATATTTATTTTATGGTTTAACAATGTAAATAAATGTTTATTGGTCACTGCATTCACTGTTAATAACCTAAACTTCATACATGTTAAACTAGTGATCACATAAATCATCGGTTAGTAACTGCGGTATTCGAAACGGAAAAGACCCGGAAATTGCACTGATATAAGAATTCTCCAGTGATCGATTCCCGAACTGCTAGGTTGTAAAAAAACTCTTTGTGCATTAATTTATTGCTCACATTAAAATGTCAATTTGAATCCTTATTCACCACTGATATAAACATTGTTTACTTTGACTAATCCTTTGTTTAATTATGTATACAAACTGTCACTACCCTTCATTCCATTTTATAAATTTCATTGATAATGCTAGAAGAATACATTATCACTCATGGTCTGAGGCATTACTGGAAAGAAGGACTAAGTGCGAAGGTAGCTGCTGAGGAAATTTATGCGGTGGAAGGTAAAAATGCATGGCAATACAGTAGCATTTTGGTTCAGGCGGTTCGATTCTGGGAACAACAGCCTTCCAGGTAATGCTTTGTGTTTGGTGGAATTATGAGGATGTTTTGCGTTTTGGTCTTGTTCCAGATCGCGAGGCTACTTACGTTCAGCTTTACTGTGAACAACTCGAAAGAGCATATAGAGTTTTAAAAGAGGAGTGCGGCCAATAACCGCACAAAAGTTCATGTAACCTAACGGAAACGAATTCTGCTGCGTTTGGGTAAAGAGGTATAAGACATTTTTTTGCGACAGGAAAAAAAATTACTATTATAATTACGGAAAACGGTTAATAAGATATTCAAATAAACTAGCAATTTTCCTGGGTAATGTTAAAGCTATGAAAACTTCACTGCTCTACTGGGGCGCCGGAACATGCAAGTCAATTCTGTGGTGTATGGATAGGGTTGGAACATCGAAAAGAAAATATCGATATTCGATATTTTTCTAAATCGCAAAACCAAATATCGATATCCACCGATAATCGCTAAAAAATATCGATATATCGAAAGGAAATGGATGAAAAAATAAAGAAAAGTGCATCAAATGACTATAATGTTAAACTGTGAAGAAGGTTATGAAATAATATAATTATTATTATTCATAAAACAATATTTTTATTAGCCATGAATCATTATAAAAAAAGATAGAAAAGAATTATAGTTAAAAAAAAAATGTATTAACATATTTTTATTTTGAAGACTTTTAGCCATATTACAGTCTTCTAGAAGTTTTTCAATAATAAAACATCTTCTAAAAATTGTATTTATCTTATAACGCTTCCGACTATATTGTGCATTCTCAAAACATTCATCTAAAAGTATGTAAATCGTTTTATATACATCTCAGTACATCATCATTTATATAATCATCAATTTGTTTTTATATAGGATTAATTAACATTATTTGTATATATATCTTATCTACTAATTATTGTTTGGTAATTAAATATTGTTTATTATTATATTTACTGAGATACTTATATACTTTATTATATTTATTGCGAACTCCAGAATCGTGATCTCAACATGGCTGACATCTAGATTTTTAGAATCTGACTGATCTTAAAAATCTAGACCTCCGCCATGTTGGGGTTACGATTCTGGAATTATACCGAATAAAGGAAATTGTTAAAATAAAATAATGTAGAATCTCGATAATTCAATGGTTCTAAAGGTAAATATGAATTATCGAGATATCTAAATCATCGAGATTTCCAATAATCGGTGGTAAAAAATAGGAAATAACAAAATTAATACAAAATTGTATTAATATGAATGGATATACAAACGATAAAGTTAGATCAACAAAATCTTAAAGTATCACATTTGAAAAAAAGTCGGTTTCGAAAGAAAGAAAAGTCGATTTTCTTTTGGTGCAATTGCAACGGGTCTTATCGATGGCTTCGTTAAGCATGTTCAGAGCAGAAAATACGTTTATACAAACATCCGATTTTGCTAAGAAATAGCACACGTTGTACATGTATTATTTCGCCATTTTAGAACTAATCGTCGGCATATCAATTTCTTCTTCACCTCCTTTTTATATGGAGTCAAAATTCCTCGTCAGTTAGGATACTACCGCGAAACCTTCTTCAAAATAGGCGAAATTTCGAAAAGTTATATTCAAAAGTTTCTTAATTTTGAGGTAGGCGATTCCCATCCTCGATGCTTTCTAAGAGTTGCATCACTACTTCCTTGCCTTAAATGTCTTAAATATTTTATGGCCAATTTAATATATTAATTATGGTCAAGCCTAGAGCCTGCAGCTTAGAGATTGTGTTGGGAGACAAAAAACAGAAGATTAACATCGCTGAGAGATGTGTTACTATTGTGGGCCGTACAATTATCAATAAACAGTTGAAAATTTTCTCTGTTTTTTACTCCATATCTGTACCCATTCATTGAAAATTTCGCTTATGGTACAAGCTTTTATGTTTGCACGATAGGATATCGGTAACGTTTTTGTTTATAAAACATCTTGCTTTCGCGAATTTGCCAGTCATTAGTGAACTTAATTTTTCAGATCAATCCATGTTGGCGGCTAACAGTATGGTTACACGTTTAGATTTTTTTTAAAGGGAACTGAACAGAAAAATATCTGATGTGGGCAACACATGACTTCCTTGTACGCCTATTAAAATATAAATCGGTGGCTCAAAAAGTGATCCTGAATTTGGTTACTAGTTTCCGAAGATTGCAGTATCTCAAAAACGACACACCCACACAAATAGGGAGGAAAACCAGTATTTTACACTCAATTTTAACACTTAAAACAAGTAATAAAAATATTTAATTGGATTGGAAACCAAATTGCGTTTGTAACCTTTATTACCGAAATATATGATTTATGTATTTAATTTAAACATAATTTTGGATGTAAGCTTATTATGAGCTTCAAGTAAAGTACCGTTTTCGGCTTACCAATTTTAAGCAAAATATAGTACTTACATTCATATCGATATAAAAATCCTATTTACCAAATTTGAGATGTTTTACATTATATATTTTAATTTTTTTACATTATAATTTTTGATGAAAGTCTAATACGACCTTCCGGTTTTCCAATTTAGACTAAAATTTATTATGTTATTTAAATCAATATTTAAGTTATAGTTACAACAATCCTAAATACAAAATTTCAACTTTCTACGGCTAACCGTTTTTGAGTTATACGAGATACGAACGTACAGACACCACAACGAAACTACTCAAAATGGATTCAGCGATCATCAAAATGGATATTTCCGTTGAAATCTGAAAACCGAAAATTTTCGCGATTACAATACTTCCTTTACTTCGTACAAGTAAAAAAAGTAAAAAAAAAAGACCGAAACTCATAGAAACGATTCCTATCTCACCTCTCCTCTTGAAAAGATTAAGAGTTAACCATATGTTTTATTTGAAATTCGAATTATAAGACGTTTACATTACTTGGAAGACGAAAAGAAATACGAATTATCGAAGGGACTGGATTGCAGTGTTTTTATAGGAAATAAAGGGAGATTTTCAAGAGACCAGAAATCCACACGAATTATCGGGATATACCTATTACCGAGATATGAATTATCGAGAATCTAATGTAATATAGTGTAGCATATGGCGTCATCGATATATCGTTGTTAAATATCGATATAATCGATATTTCGGATTTAAAGATATCGATAGAAAATATCGGTTTTTTAACTCCGATATATCGATATATCGCGTTTCGATATTCCAACCCTATGTATGGGTAAAGAGGTAGAAGTCATTTTTTGTGACAACGGGTTTAAGTTTAGTTAACTATGCCTTTGGAAAGGTTTTATAACTTATACATAACCCTTGGACATCGCTAAATAATTTAAATCTCTTTATAATCTATTTTCCTTAATCATATATTTTTTTTTTATTACTCAAATAATTTCTTCAAGTCTAACTTTAAAAGCAGAAATAATTAAAAACTTATTGTCAGTGCTTCTTCTAGTTTTACATGTAATAAACTTATGTAAGACCCGATTCATTAAAGCAAAGATAGTTCATTAGAGGAGAGAGAACCTTGCGTCAGTGCTGATACTTCAAGAGATACTAATTTTTTCTGGTTCTCATATTTTCAAAAGTCCTTAACCCCAGATTGGGGATTAATAATAATAATGTAAAATGTGTGTAGTAAGAAGATTTTAAAGTAAATCTCTCAACAACAGACGAAACGGTTGGTGGCATTACAGAGAATGGCTCTGTTACGGATAACGAAAGGCTATAAAACTGTTGCTCATAATTGCATTGTTGTATTTACTATTAGGTTTTCTTTTTTTAGCAAATTTTTCTTTTGAAAAATAAGTGAAAATTTTTTATAAATAAATATCTTTATCGGTTAAAATATAATATTATGCAAATTTATAAGCCTAATTAAAAGTTTAGTTTTATTTAAAGCAGAACAATTAGGCCTAGCGCAGACAACAGATTTTTTATCGGCCGCCAGTTTAGTCTGATTTGAGTAGTATGTAACGCACTAAGCTTCTTCGCATTCAAACTGCATGCTAGTCAGTAATAAACAGTTTTTCGACTCTAAACTTAGTATTTTAATTTTTTTTAACCAGAATTGCTATTATTGCTCTTATTACAAGGAGAAGAATAGTGAAGAAAAGGGAGAGAAACCGAGAATATTGGGTTTTTATTTCTATGTAAAAAAGAGAGATTTTATTTTGAGATTTCGTTTATAGAAATTTGTTGTTATAAATATTGTGAAATAATAATAATAAATATAATGTTTGTCTTGTAATTTATTACATAATAATATATACATATAAAAATATAAACAAAATATATAGTATATAAATAAATAATTTGAAATAATAATTATAATCCGATGAGGTGGAGAGCATTGCTGATAAAAAAAGTCGGTGAGTCTGTACGTCCTTGTGTTACCTTCTCTAAGTCGGCCGATAGCTTACAGACTTTTCAATTGGAAGGGAATCGGCTAGAATCGGAATCAGCCCACCAAATTAAATCGAGCGATTCAGAATCATTTAACCCATCTATCTTTATTGTAATCAAGTTAACCAACTAAACTATTAGTCAATAAATAATCTGCAGTAGCCCTTAAAACTATTCTTATCTATGTAAGAGACTGCAAATTAGATAGCGTTTTACAATTTTTAATGTTTTACAATGATATAACTCATCAAAAAAATTGTTAGTGATAATTGCAAAAATTATAAATATTCTTGTCCGTAAAAAGAAAGAACGCGCAGAACGTATGGCAGCTTCAATTGAAGTATGGTATAACGGCGTTAAATTTTAAGCTTTTAATTAAATTATCTAGTGCCAAAGTTAAGCAATCGTTTTTATCAGATCGTGGGAAAAGAAAGGAATTGGCGAAGGCAGGAGCAGAAAGAAAAAAATCCATTCATCCACACAATGGCCTTTATTCTGCACAAACGCTTTCGTGGCTTTAGCTCCATGAGCTGCTGAAGTGAAGTTATATCACCTCACTCACTACCTTTATTATTATTGAAAATTATAGACTTTAATATGATTGCTATCGATTCATTATTTATCAGAATAGTAGTAACTTAACTACTGCTGATCTAACATAATCTTGCTATCAGGTTTGCGTAAATATCTTCTTCTTCTTTCAATCTACCTTTACTGTTGAAGAGCTCCATATGTCTTTTCCAGGCACTTCCAGCAGCTCATCAACTAGTCTACTCAAGAAGAAACTAACAATGGAGTCTTGTGAGCAATCCCTTATCACAGAAAATTTTACTTTGTAGAAACTGCCTTCTATTTTCAAGGATTGGGCCAGATGGTGGCTTCCCAAATGGACTTACAAGTTGCTACAAACTTCACCCTTCTACAGCTGCATACCAAAAAGAAGTAACATAACATACTTACTGGCAAGCAAATTTAGTTCTGCATTTATTTGAAATATACTTTCCAGTTATTATATTTGAAATGCAGTTCGAACTTGGACAGGAGGGAACCTTCTGGTTTTAAATCTGTTATTTTTTAAACTAAATAAACTAAATACCAGTTAAAACAAAATAACTGTCCAAAAATAACAAATCTTATATGTTTTAGAGTATTTTGTAATTAAGAAACATTAATTTTTGGATAAAACCTACGTTGATACTCCCTGATATAACTTGAGCTGAACGTCTTATTCAGTCAGTGTGTATTTATGAGTGTTGCATTAATCATTTAAGGAAGTATTATCTTTTTTAATTTATAATATAATGTCAGTAGGTATAACTAGTTGTTGCATCATTTACGATAATTACGAGAAACAAAATTACTTTGTATAAATATAAAGAAAGCTTATTTTTAATGTGAGTTAAATTATTTTTATGGTAAAAATAAGCTTTCTAAAATAAGCCTGTGTTTCTGCAACTGCAGGGGTTGTTGCATTTTTATTTTTTCTAGATTTGCGTAAACGTATTTACTTAAGTATTGTATAACCAACGCGTAATGCTATTACTACGTTTCAGTAAGTTATTTTATGGATGACTGAATTTTCTGCATCCAATGTAAACCACTAGATGGAAAGTTATGCAAACAAATGAAATAGAGTATAATGGTTGAAACGAAAGACTTTTTTTCATATTTATTTAAAAAACAAAGCCAATAAAATTGCAGGTCACAAGATTAGACAAGCTATTAGCCAATATATGGATAGTCCTAAAATCAGCATTCCATTAATAAGCAAGAGCACTTATTTTTCAAACGAAAAATATTTACAAAGATAAGTTAAAACCAATTAAAAATTATCTTATAACTATATTAAAACAGCTGTTATTTACATGTTAAAATTAACAGTTTAATTAATTACTTGAGCGGCACAACATTTAGAGTTATACATTACGTTTAGTCTCTCTTAGCAAACTTTAACAGATTCAGAGCTGATATTTCTCTCTAGCATCACACTCAGTTAATGAACAGTTTTGCATTGATTCCTGACGATATCCTTTCATTGTTTATATTTCCTCTTTTTTGGGATGTTCGTCCATAAGTTTTGATATGAAAAAATATTTGTGCAATGTTGTTATATATATTGATAAATCCATATTCTTCTTATCGACTCATTATTGAACTTCATTGTAGGTGGTTTCCGCGCAAGGCTTCGCATCAATTCTATGCAGTATATAGGCAGTGCACCTGCAAAATCTCATGAGAGCCATGTTTAAAAAAATAAAAGTATTGCGTCTTTATAACAAAACATAAGATTTCAGATCGAATGTAATGCGTCATTTTCACGTTATTAGCTTGATTACCGTAATCACTTGTCTATGATCAGTTGAAATAACATATAAATTTATAATTTATAAATTTTTTGTTGAATTTTTTTTGTCTCCTGAAAAATTATGACAGAAGCACTTACGAGGTTTTGCAGACCTAGGTAATGTCAACATATATTTATTTCCCACCCTTAGCGGGATATGAATTAAATGTAATGGAGCGTAGGATACTACAATTGTTTAATTTGGTATACCCATTTTAAATAGATAGAAAGAAAATTACTAAATAGATTTTAAAATTGATAAATAAAAAACTTCAGAAGCTTGAAGTGCACTTAATAGGTTAAATGATTTTCTTTTCAAGGCGGTGCCAAAATGGAAAGGATGTCGAACTATTTTATTAATTTTTATTAATAGTTGTCTTTCAATATCTTCAGAAAGTAACAATTTCGAAGCATAATAAACATAACTTCTTAGAACCTGATTTTAACTTCTCTATACATCTGCAAAAATCTAAATTAAAATTAGTTTAATGATCAGTATGATTCATGGAAAATTATTAATTTAATTAGTGGCCATTTTGATACCGTCAAAAAAAAAACTGTATGTTTTTTTAGCTTAACCCAAAAGTCGTTTTTAAAAATGTTTTTGTAAATCATATATCCCGCTCCTTAATGTTTAATTTTTAATTTTAAAACATTTCTTAAATGTTTCTTTGGTTTTAATTTGTTTTGCTTAGGAACAAAAGAACTGGTACTGTCCTATCCAAGTGCATTGGGGCATACAATTTTATATTTAAAAAATTTATTTTCTATTTAAGATCTTCACATTCAAGATGAAAGGCAAAAGTACAGATGTATAGTTTCCATTATAGAAGAAAATTGATTTTTCAAACATTACTGATTTTTGAGATATCATATTTCTGCATTTTAGTACCTTTTTTCTTGCTAGTTGAATTAATAATAAAAACTATAATAATGACAATTAGCCAATCTTCGTATTTCGTATTTTCGTACTTAAAACCTATTCTAATGGACAGCAAATTTGACTGTTAATATACATTATTATCTTTAAGTTATTTACTTTAAGAAAAATAACAAGAAAAAAAAACAGATAAAAAAAGCTAAAGTACATGGCAGTAATTTCGTTGGCATGCCACTTTTCAACCTGTTTTCACTTAATCGCGAAAATTATTCGTTTTTAGATTTCAACTGAAATATCAATTTTGACCATTCCTGAATCCATTTTGAATAGTTTCGTCGTGGCGTCTGTACGTATGTTCGTTCGTTTTTCGCATATCTCAGTAGGTAGCCGTTAAATGTTGAAATTTTGTATTTAGAATTGTTGTAACATTTAATTGTGCATCTCTCTTTTAGGTTACTATATGATCACTGGAAGAAGTACTTTATTTAAAGGTCGCAATAGATTTTCATAAAACATTACGTTAAAATATAATCCAAAACTTTTCAAATTTTGTATACTAATATGATATATATTAATATAAATAACATGATAGATATGGGTTTAAATTGGCAAAGCGGAAGCGGTACTTTAATTGAAAGTCTTAATAAACTTTCTTCAATAATCATATTTAAAAAAAAATGCAAAACATCTCAAATTTGATATTTCCAACTTTTATATCAATGTAAATAATATACTAGATTTCGGTTAAAATGTCTTGCCGAAAGTGATACTTTACTTATAAATCATAATAAACTTTTATCAAATATATTAAAATATAACGTTAAATATCTCAAATTTTGTACACAGGGCTTTTGTATAAATATAAATAATGTATTATATTTTGGTTAAAATTGGCCTGCGGAAAGTGGTATTTTACTTAGAGGTCATTATAAACTTTCATCAAATTTTATATTCAAATATAATGCAAAACATCTAAAATTCGATGTTTCCAACTTTAATATCAATATAAATAATATATATGATTTTGGCTAAAATTTGCTTGCCGGAAGTGGTACTTTACCTGATTTTCATGAAGAAGCAAGTTTCGAGGTAACTAACCGGTTTTTAACATTTTTATAATTAGAAATAAAAGAATAAAATTAATGTTTTAGAAAATAAAATTCTGAGTCTACCGTAACCAGAATTACGATTAAGGGCAAAAGACTTCTCGACGCTGAGTGTCATTTTTGTGATACTGCTTTCTTCGGTAACTAGTAACCAAATTCAGGATCTCTCTTTGGGTCACCGATTTATCGTTTAATAGGCGCACAAAGAAGGCAAGTGGTCTCCACATCAGATTTTTTTTTTTTAATTTTTAATAATTTCTTCTTTAATAAGTTCAATTGTATAGGTTTTGTACACATACAAAACCTACCTCTTTTTCCGATTTGCGCAGGAATACGACATATTGTATCGCTAATATGAAGCAAATGGATTATTTTGTTAGCATTTTACTGCGATATCTCATATTGTTAGATTAGAGGCTATTACACGATTTATAACGGCGAAATTCAGTCGTCATCCATTGTGCGAGAGTTTACACAACTTTTTTAACAATGATACAATATGAAGTTCCAAGTGTGGGTGTTCCGTCTGTCATGTTGCATATTTCATCCATTATGATACATTAGATTACGAGCACTGACAAAAGATTGTTTACATAATCAATTTGGCTGCAAGTCTCGTGATAAAAGACTTAAAAAAAAAAAGGAGTTGATTGGTACACTTTTTATCTCTTTTATTTCTTTCCTCATCTTTGATCGGCCTTCCCACAATACAATCTACTATCTGGGTCCTTCGTAACAGAGACGTGTTAGCCTGGACGTGAGGCACAACTTATGATACAAAGAGTGTTAGCTTCTAAGCTTGCGTAAATTACATATTATCATTCACCTTTTACTTATCATTAAAAAAAATTAAATACTCCTTGACACCGTATTGCTTGGTATCATTAAATCTTAAGCATATGAATCAAGTTGTTGACGTAACCCCTTAATCTAAAAGTTTTTGTTTAATATTAATTGAAAGCGTGTAATAATATTATTTCTATTCTATTACATTCTTACGGTATTTTTTTTTTAAACTTTCTTCCATTTAAAAAAAATATTATATTGTAAAAATGGTACCTAATAACGTCTGCCAAATAGGTCAGTACAGCTTCCTTCTATTGGGTAGATGAGGAAGAACAAATGTAAACAAATTTAAAAAAATGTGAAAGGAAAAACAAATTTAATGTTTTAATTGTTTGTTTCGGCATGCTTTGGAAAATTACACACTCACAAAAAAACAACCTACTAATCCGATTGAAGAATAAACTAAAAAAAAAAAAAGTAAATCGAAATGGAATGTGCTATTAAAAATTCTATTAAAAAAAAAAACGAATCGGAAACCTCGCATATATAATAAACGATTCTTATAGAGGGTGTCCTTTTATGATGGCCCGGCTGAATTTCTCTTGATCCGATAACGTTATAAAACAAATAAAAAATACGTATTTAATATTTTTCAGCTTAGTTTAAAATTTCGACCTGTTTTTGAAAAAAATATACCGGGTCTCAGACCCAGTACAGCTTTAAAATTTCAAATAGGAACCCATGCCTTCCGATACATCATTTTAATGGATTTTTTAAGCTGAAATCAACAATAAAAACAGATTTTAAATTGGTCAATGAATTGCAAAGTTATGGTACCAAGTTAAAAAAAAAAAAATACATTTCGTTTGTTTCGGTATTAGTTCTTTTAAATTGCTTTTATATTTTTTTTTTGTTACACAGAAAATAATTTGGTCACTTCGTGTTTGTTACCGTTTTAGCTGTAATTCATAATAAAGGTTTATTTTAGAGAAGTAGTGAAGAAACAGAAATAAGCCCCTGTACGTTTTATGAAACGTTGTAGCTGTTTACATTCACTGTCATTATTTCCCCAAATGATCTTATGATAGCGAATTAATTCCTGTAAATAAACACCTTTTACAACAATACCTACTTCCTTACATTCAGTATTAACCTACCAATCAAAATGAACCGAAGAGTTCAGTTTTCCTGTCAGTAAAAAGCTGATATGTACGATTATTTTATTGAAAGCGGTGGTATTGCTCGCCGAGCAGTCGTGTTGTACTCCCAGAAATTTCTCGATCGTCCTCAGGTGAACCACAAAACACTTATTCGTGTTGCTCACTATATGAGGAGATTCGGGTCACTAAGAAGTTCCGGGTCTACTAATATTTTATATCCGGGAACTAGATATTTTATTGTATGTTATGGAAAATCCAAATTCTTCTCTCCGAAATGCTGTAAGGGTTTTAGTTTTTCAAAGAACAAAATTAGAGATGTACTCCGAACTTATAATTTTAAACCTTATCGCTCTCATCTTGTCCAGGGGCTTCGGGATACTGATTATGACAAGCGTCTAATGTTCCTTATACAACACAAATGTCGATTGTATAAAATGTTCTCCCAAACATCCTATTGATTGATGAATCAAAGTTTACCACAAAAGATGTATTGAATCGTTGGAATTTTCAAACGTGGACACAGGAAAATCCCAGAATATCGTATCCTTGTCATCATCAGGTGGCTCACAGCATCAATGTTTGGAGTGGACTTTTCGGAAACAAATTAATTGGTCCTTATTTTATTCGAAATAATTTAAATGGAACTCAGTTTCTAAATTTCTGGGGAGAGGAATTATCAACTTTACTAGAAGATGTTCCTCTGCAGCATCGGCAAAGAATGATACTGCAACTTGATGGATGTCCCGCACACAATTCTCTGCAGGTGAGATATTATTTACATCATAACTACCGGGATAGGTGGATAGGACCTCACAGTCCCATCTGTTGGTCTCCTCGGTCATCCGATTTTCTTGTGGGGACATTTGAATATGCCAAGCAAAACCCAGTTGAAGAACTGCAGCAAAGAGTGGAAAATGCTTGTCGATCAATATCTCCTCAGTCCATCGCACTCATGGAGTGTTTGAACATGAAATGTAGGTTCACCAACCTTTGGGTATATGCAGTATGGAATTTTTTTATTATTAAAGATAGCTGACAAAATTTATGTTAGCTAAATCTCTACAACAAACCTTTATTATGAATTACAGCTAAAAAGATAACAAACACGAAGTGACTAAATTATTTTCTGTTAAAAAAAAATGTTAAAAGAACTTTTATAGTTCTTTTAATTTAAAAAAAACTAATACCGAAACAAACAAAATGTATTGTTTTTTTAACTTTGTACCATAACCTTATAATTTATTTTTATAATTTATTGACCAATTTAAAATCTGGTTCCACCGCTGATTTCAAAAATCCATTAAAATGATGTAGCGGAAGGCATAGGTTCCTGTCTGAAATTTTGAAGTTGTTCTGGGTCTGAGAGACCCCATATATATATATATATATATATATATATATATATATATATATATATATATATATATATATATATATATATATTTTTTTTTTTTTTTTTTTTTTTTCAAAAACAGGTCGACATTTTAAACTAGGCTGAAAAATATTAAATATGTATTTTTTTTTTTATAACGTTACCGATTCGAGAGAAATTCAGCCGGGCCGTCTAAAAAGGACACTCTGTTTTGAAGGAAACTTCATTAATAGCAGTAAATTCGAAATTAGCGTCCTTAAAAACCTAATTTATGATCCATATCTCGATGAATTCTGCACGGGAGACGGACACGGAACGAAATTTGTTCCTTCATATCTAAAACGTAAAACGTGAGTAGAAATTTGCAATTTTGAAGGAATATTTTTTTTTTTCACTTTCTGCATAAATAAAGGCTACGCTACCTTCGGTATTGATGAAGCAATAATATTTTTATTTCATGGCTAGTTGTGGTATGCACCACGATAGATGTTATACACTGAATGAATTTCCGGTTTTCATTTCTTTAGTGAAGCAAAAAAAAAAATATCTGACATGGACACCGCATGACTTCCTTGTATGCCTATTAAACTATAAATCGGTGGCTCAAAAAGTGATCCTGAATTTGGTTACTAGTTTCCGAAGATTGCAGTTTCTCAAAAACGACACTTGGCGTCACGACGTCCATCTATTGACACAAAAACACACACACACACAAGCTCTTGTTTCTGAGAGTCTCTTTCCTTTATTATATATCGAATCTATTCTTTCAGTAGGTAACAAGTTCTACGACAACATTAGAACTGCCTATGTTACTAGATGAAACATTGGAAATCAACAATTTTAGCAGGAGAACCTTACTCTTCGGCTGCAAACTTGTTGAGCTCACAAATGGGGGAGGGGAGGAGGAACGAGTATATAACACTCAATTTTAACACTTTAAACAAGTAATAAATTTTTTAAATTAGAGTGGGAAAAAATGTAATCTTTATCACCGAACCGTATGATCTCTGTATTAAATTTTGATATAATTTCTGATGCAAGTATATTATGATCTCTAAGTAAAGTTCCCCTTTCGGCTCCCCAATTTCAACCAAAATCTAGTGTATTATTTATATTGAAATAGCAGTCTTATTTACCAAATTTAGGAATGCTTTACGTTATATTTTAATATAATTTTTGATGAAAATCAATTATGAACTTCAAGTAATGTACCACTTCTGGTGATGATGTAGTGACCAAAAAAAGTAGATTTTATAGCGATCTCAAATACAAAATTTGAACATTCTACGTCTAATCGTTTTTGAATTATGTGAAATACGAACGTACGTACAGATGCAACAACGAAACTAGTCAAAATGGATTCAGAGATGGTCAAAATGGATATTTCCGTTGAAATCTTAAAAGCAAAAATTTTCACGATTACAATATTTCTTTTACTGCGTACAAGGAAGTCAAAATAGATGTTCCATACTTCACGATAAGTGAATAATATAATGTATTTTTTTTTTTTTTTTTTTTTTTTGCGGCTATGGTTTAACGTTATGTTTTGTTCTTTTTAACGAACTTTGCCTTTGAGAACAACTGCACTCCCGATACACCAATAATCCATCTCAATATCGATGATATCCAAAATGTTAAAATAAATCGATACGTGAGGGCGCGATCTAATAATCGCTAATATTTTCACAATCAACACCTTCCGTATCAAGGAAATGTGTAATGTTAAAATAAATTGAAATGTTTGGTTTTAAAATCGATTTTCAGCATCTTCGATAATCCACCAATAAACCTCAATATGGAAAATATTTGAGAAGTTACTATATTCATATTTGGATAATAAAAATTAAATATTGACTTCTATTATTTGATTTAAAATATTGGAGTGCACTAAGATCAATAAAAAAAATTGAAACGAAGGAATAAAGGAGTAATAGCAACGAATGGTAAGCGTTCTTTGAAAGGAACATGTATTAATGGTATGGCGCAATAAAAACCCTATTACAGTAGGCATCGTGGTCGCAGCGGCCAGACGGACAACCGCTTAGCTACCAGCATTGGGCGCAAAAGTTCACTTGACCCGCAATGGGCAAGGTTTGGTGATGGGAGTAAAACGAAAGATTCATAATTTTCTTACTTTTTTTTTTTTTTTAACATTATTTTAAATCTTGAATATGACTATTAAAAAAATAATAATGTAAAATAAGATGTCCGCCAGCCGCGCTCTCTTGGCACCCCCTTTTTTCTTGTGGGAAAGATACTCCCTTGATAAATATGTTTCATCTGCCTGTCTTCAGTCATCCGGTTAGCATGCTCTTACCATCTCAACCAATTCATTTTTATGGTGGTCAGATAGGCGCAGGTTCTAAAATAAATTATATTTCTTCTATTTTTCCTAATGCGCCATCTTCCGTCATAAGGGATCCCATTTACGGAAAAGGAGACATTACTTCAGTATTTTCACCAGCGATGTCGTAGAAAGCAGGGTGCTGTTTTCTAAATGCTTTTTACAATCATTAATTTGGTCTTCTCGATATTTATATCGTGACCAGTTCTTCTTGCTTCTACTCTCAAAGCTATATTTACCTCCTCAATTGCCTGCCTGCTTCTTCCTTCAATTATTACATCTTCTGCGTATGCCATTATTTGTAGTGATTTGTTCATGATCGTACCGCTTCCGTATAAATTTGCACTCTTCACAATCTTCTCCAGAACTAAATTGAATAGCAGGGGGGCTAGTTTAGCCCATTCTTTATATCTATGGGTTTAGATAATTCTCCGTTTGCTCATATCTGACAGTTAGAGTGCCCCATTGTCATATTGATTAAAGATGTCAGTTTAGAAGGCATTTTGGTATATGCCATTCCTTCATATACAATTGATCTGTAGGTCCTCTCATATGCAGCTCTGAAATTAACAAGCAGCCGCCATATCACCATGTATTCATACATCTTTTCATCTGTCTGCCGAAGAACAAAGATTTGGTCTATTGTTGATCTACTTCTCCGAAAACTACATTGGTAATCACCTACTGCTCTTTTATAATAGGGCGCAGGTCGGGTGTACAATAGCACGGCGAAGAATTTACACTCCACATATAGCCAATTAAAAAATAACACCGATTACAGACAAAACTGCGGTATGTTTATTTACTGGTTTAAATAAAAAAAAAACTCTTCCTAAGATACTTAAGCTCTAGAATCAGTAAGATAAGCAAACTTAAATCAATTTTCATCATATCGGTATCACCTAAGAATTCGGAGGCTGAAAATCCGCTTTCGGGCAAAATCAAGCAAAGCCGAATGTAATTGTTTCGCATCCATCTTACTAAATATCAACAGTGTACGCCTATGAAGTCGGTTTTGTTGGCACAACTTAGAACTTTTTTGTAACGCACACCACTGTACGCAAATATCCATCATTTTACAAAACATCAGGAAACAATAAAGCATTATTTTAATTGAATAATATTCTTTTTTCTGATCAAATAGACCTTAATAGTAACTAACTAGGGACATCAACTTTATCAAATAATTTAATTTTTTAAGAACAATTAAAACAGCAAATTCAATACTCGATCAGTCGATCCACATCAATTTGCTTCAATAAGGTATCATCATTTGATACCTCTGGAATCTGCAGGCATTTTCTTATTCTAAAAAGCCTGTAAATCGATGGTTAGAGCTCGATGACTTGAAAAAAAACTGTTTGACTTTTTCGTCCATGGATTTAGGCCAATTTATTAGGCCAATATTAGCGCGCGATATTGTGAATTAGTACGAAAAAAAATTAAGGATGATTTGTTCACATATTACTTATAAAATGAAAATAAAAAAAAAATTAAAAACTTACTGAAGTAGTAAAATTATAATCATGAAAATTTGATTCAAGTATAAACATGAAAATATTTCTTCATTAAATTTGCTATTTGTTTTCATAGACTCATTTTTTTCCCTCCTTCTTGTTTACGTTTCCGAGAAAGCTTTTCCTCTTCTTCGTGAAGTGACTTTCCTGTGTGATACTCGAGCGTATCTGAAAACCTCATTCAGATAACTACATGTATATATGTATACATGTACATGTATATGTGTATACATGTACATGTATATGTGTATATATATATATATATATATATATATATATATATATATATATATATATATATATGTATGTATATATATATATATATATATATATATATATATATATATATATATATATATATATATATATATATATATATATTTATATTATTATTGTAATATATATTTGTAACAGTAAATAATAAAGCCAGAGAGGAAAAAAACTTCTGTTCATTAGTACTTTGGTATTTTAGTGATCAGTGAAAAGGCTCACCATACTTCTCACCGACATCACTAAAATCGTCCATGAAGAAATCAATAAATTGTTCAAAAACTGAATCTTGAGGACCATCCAATGTTTCAACTTCATAAACTTTTCGTTAGGCTAATTTAGGAATGATATAATCCCTCTTCTCAACACTTTCGGAATTCAAAATTTGTATTGATGAATAATTTTTATACAGAAATAACTTTTCTAGCATGAACTATATATATATATCATTAGTTAAATTGTTTTTATATAACTTCATGATGATGCTGAAATTTTCTAAAAGTAGGAACTATTTATCGGTCTTTTATGAGCGAGATATATTTTCTTTTTTACCCTTGGCAGTTTTTCCGCTAGTAAAGAAGTCAGGTTGTTACACAATAACTGCTGATGATTGAAAGAAGGCGAGGGCCCAGTGACCTCTGCGTGTGTTTTAGTGAGAAGCAGTTTTCCCAACGGATAATCGAGCGTGCTAATGTTACCAAATTTATTAATGATTCGCTGAACGACAGATCGGTTGCTCAAGAAGCGACTACTCGACCTGAAACTATTTACGGTAGATAAGTCACAGCATCCGCCCTTTACCTTCAATTTTGTTCTCGCCTTCTCTCTTCGGGGGCGGCTAACGAATTTTTTTTTGTTACACTTAGGAAACGGGCTGGCAATAGTGACAGGGTTTTTGCAACTGTCTTTGGCGTTAGTTTTATCTAAATTTTGCGGATTAGATGTTGCCGAAACCTCAGGACGAATGGATTAATCGCTGAGTATGGTATCCTTGATTTATGAGCTATGTCAAGATTTAGCTTATTTTCTATGAAAATTGCACTTACCTCATGTGTTTAATGTTTATCTTTATCTATAAAAGCAAGTTATTCCCTACTTATTCATCGCTGTATCTCAAACACGACAATGCCTACGAAAGTGAAATTTTTAATAATGGTTCCTCTGATGCTTTAGATGTGCATTAAGTCTGAGTTTTAAACCTAAAAAGAAATTATAATTTTTATTAAATCGAAAAATTTCCATCTGGAAAATTTATTCGAAACTCATTCAAACTTACTTACTCGGTGCTCATTCAAAAGATAATTAAATTCACTACAAAACAAAAACTTATAACTTAAAAATAATTTTTTGGGAAAAATTACCTTCGGCAGTTATTGATTCAGTGGCACAGTTTCAGAATATCCTTTGGCTTCTTATTAGTACAAAGCTATCACATTAAGGGTGTTTTCAAACAATCTTACGAAAAAAAATCTTTAATATGTAATATAAAAGTAAGTATCGTCTTCCAACTCGAACAACTAAAAAAAGGTCATTTCGTGAACACCTCTATTGAAATAGTTGCAAGAAATAATGATTTTGAATTGCAGATAAATTTTTTCTTAATGTATTTTTGGACTGCAAATGATTTGAACCATTTGAAGTCCTAAAGCACAAAGTGATAAATTGACCAGCAATTCATATTGACAACAATTTCAATTGACGTGTTCACAAAACTACCATATATGAGCTGTTTCATTATTCGAGTCGGAAGGCGAGATGTGCCTACATATTAGAATTGTATTACTTAAGTTACTTTTTAATACTAAGTTATTCACCAATCTTCCAAAAAAAAAACATATATTTATATATATATATATATATATATATATATATATATATATATATATATATATATATATGTGTGTGTAAACTATATCATTAATTGATTATTTTAATGGTATTTGTTAAAAATTGTTATGTTTTAGGAAATAGGAAATAATGTAATAGGAACATTATCAGACTAAATCATTTTTAGATTGCTTAATTATTTTAATTGCTCAGTTAATAAGTGAAATTCTGTTAACTACCAGTTTGTAAACTGGATTATAGATTATCAGGAAATCAGTCAATATAACTTTTAAAAGAAAAATTGAGTTTTTTATTATTACAAGCCGATGTTTCGTTTTAAACGTGATGGTTATAATAGATCGCATAGATACAATATCAGAGAGATTTATACAAAACTGTATAAAAACAAAGTAAAATTATAAAAAAAACTAGACTATAAGAAGCAAGAATTGAAAGTAACAAGAAAAGTGAAGAAAATAAATAATTGCAAGAATAGTAAGCTGAGAGAAAGTAAATGTATAAATATGTAGAAATATAACATAGAAAATCGAAGAATTTATAAAAGGAAATTAGAATGTTATAACAATATAATAAAAATAACAATTAATAAAGGAAAAGAATAAAACGATGAATCAATAATATGAACATACTGATAACTGCTCAACATGTATTTGATCTGATGTCAGGAATTGCTGGAGTATAGAGTGGAACAATGAAACTGCATTAAAACCCACAGATTTTTGTTGTGAACGGGAAGTCTACAATCTTTGGATATAAAAATAAATTGAAAAGATCAGAAGCTTGAAAGGAAATAATTGAGTTGGTGGAAAGTTATTGTGCATTGAAAAAGAAAATGGAATCCTAATTGACATCCTCGTTTTTACCGTGAATGAAAAAGTATTGATAACAAGAAAAATTATAGCAACTTCGAAGAGATTTCCGAGCCAACTGTGATTCAATGATACCGAATCCCTGGCTTCGGCTTCGGCGACCAAGGTTCACCCCAATGTATGGTTCTCATTCATTGGTCTCGGTTGGCCAAGTGATTACGCTCCTTCATATAACGACGGTAAGTAGGTAAGATTTTTTTTTCCTCCTTTCAATCATTTGATTTTAGTTATATAAAAGTTCAAACTGGCATCTTTGACACCAGCTCAGTTACAGATATTATTCTTGATCAAATCAGAATTTCCTGAGAGGAGCTATTACTTAGGTGTAGCTATTGTATAATAAAAGGCAAGAAAGTAATTAACACAATCTGACAAGAAACATGCACTACCGCCTTTTGAAGTTGTGCAACATACATCCGGGATAATAACTTGATACAACAATTAAGATGTAACTGTCGAGAGATAAATCAGACCTTGGGATGAAAAGACCTGAGTTGCGATGACTGGCCTCACGCTTCAACTTAACAAAGAAACTCTGATTTGAACTTCTATGGGCCCACCTGTAAGAAGTGGCCAGCTTCCGGTAAATGAAGTTTCATTAGAACTACAGAAATAATCGAGTACGATGAGCTTTCGTCTATGTGTTATAACATCTAATGCTCTTAACAAGCTATTTCACCAATCTTCTTCCTTCGCTACACCCTTATAAGCGTCTTTCACTGTTGAAAAGCCCTTAGCCAGGATGCGACGATATATATATATATATATATATATATATATATATATATATATATATATATATATATACACACATATCAAGGGAAGAGAGTAGCATCCTGGTATATATTTTGTATATATATATATATATATATATATATATATATATATATATATATATATATATATATATATATATTTCACCAATAAAAATTTTAAAATAATAGTTTCATCATCACTGTATTTTTGTGTGTATTATTATCCCTCCTATTCTTTTTTGTTTTGTTTTTTATAATAATTAAATCCCATTACCAATTTTACCTCCTTGGGTGGAGGAATTTTTGAATAAAAATAAATATATTGAAAAAACTTTATGTTGTAATCTATTTTTTAAATGACAACAATCCTTTACTGTCGCCAATCGAGGCTACATCTCGTGTTCAATGTCACTAACTAGTCTAGTTTGGATGGAAACAATTTCCATTTTAATATTAAATATTCAAAAAAAATTTCGTGTTGAATTCGCGGTTTAGCCACTACAAACTTAATTAGTTGGTGACTTACTATGTTACTACAAACTTGTTCCTTTCAAATGATCTACAGTTACTTGAAATTTCACCAAAATCACTTTATTAAATGTAAACTTTATTATGTGATCTAGATTACATAAAGTAACAGTGGCCTTCAGTAATGAATGATTTTTGTTGATGTGGCTATTGTGTGTTTTCAAGTATTCGATGTGTATTAATGATTCAGTAACTATGTTTTAACGAATGAAGACATTTTCAACATCCTTGAAAAAAGAAAACAATTAATTGAAAAGCCTCATAAAGAAATGTAATGACGTTATAATAACTGCTAAGACGTTTAGAAGAACTGTCATCTTATGATAGTGATAGATGAGGTTGTCATGACATAAAACAATATTATTTATATACATATTTCATTTTGAATTGTAAGCAATTGCAAAAAATAATATATAATAATTAAAATATTAAGAAAAGACGAATGAAGTTCTTTTGTCGTCTCACTAGACTACCAAAAAGTCGATTGACAAAAAGGATTCTAGATTTTGTAATCTGACTCGGAAAGGACATTCGAACGCGAAAATAGGTGCAACAGACATTCTAGAAAAAGACACCTTCAGAAACAAAGTAAACAACTGGGAAATTCAGTCAGAGCAACTAAAGCAAAAACAGTACAGACCGAAGTGGTCGGAAGAGCTGTAACTGGAGCTCTACTGGAGTAATAAGAAGAATCCGAAAAAATGTTGATTGAGTTGTCTGCTTAACGTCTTCCATATTGGGAGAATACGCTAGCAATAGTATTTAGTAATTAAGAAGGCACATAACGTTTTAGGAGGTTGGTTAAGTTTTTTTCATTACAGAATGGGAGCAGAAATTTGAAAATGACGGAATTTCATTTAATTTTGATTCAATATGGATTATTAATTTACATGTTTTTAAAGATATAATTCGGTGCAAGATACGGTCCAGTTTGCCTACAAATGTACTTTAAAAAACAAAACACAGGTACGCGTTTTTTTTTTTTTACAAATGTTTCCTACTATACATAATCGAAATTGAGAATTTTTGTTAACATTATGTAATATTATTTCATATCAGTTCTTTTTGAACTAAAACAGAAGTACCTGCCTAATGGAAAACGGGAAAAATAACAAAAAAAAATAATCCGGGTTTCGTGTATGGCAAATCCGGATTAGCGGAGATCTATTGTATACATGTAAATTTTTAAGTACATTCGAATCCTTCATATCAACTTCAAATAATAATGTTCCCCATTTTAAACTTGTTCATTACAAAAAAAAAATGTTTTGTGCGGTAATAAACGTGATCATAAACTAGCATGTGCTTCGAATCTGTAATTGTTAAACATAACAAATATTACAACGGCATCAAGCATACTATTCGTTAGTCTATTGTTAGTGGCTTAGGATACTTACCAGAAGTAGTGCCAGGAATATTGAAGAGGTTCGCATTGCCCAAAGCCGAGTGAGCCGCCTCCGACTCTTCCACCAGCTTTTAGGCGGTTCTCTCTTTCTGGACGAGCGGTGAGGAAAATAGGCAGTTCCATCTCTTTCACTTTCGAGGTTCGATATCGGTTTTAGGGGAGAGGAGACGATACAAATTGTAGTAGGAAGGTCACTTATGCCCCCACAAGGTACTGACGATTTCGACATAGCCCTAATGCTTTAAATTATTTACCAGTGGAAAAGCAATATTTTTATAATGCCAAAATTGAATACACAAATGAAAAATCTACCGCAAATTCAGAATGAAAGAGACACAATTAAAAAAAAAATTGGTTTTGTTAGAACGAGCATTAAGCAGACACAGGTTAAGTATTTCGTAAATCCCCTTGAGATTTTTTTCTGTACCACAAGTAGCTGGTAATTTGCCTATTGTGACTATTGGTTTGGTCTGATGTTCCAGAGATGTTCTTTAGGATGGCAGAGGTCCAACTATTAAAAATTCTAACGACAGAAATTTTGAGTTGTGCCTCTTTCATTCTGGGTGTACAACATTTTATATCAAATGATAAGAGGTAAGATGGAGATAAGGAAAAAAGTAGATTGGTTTTATGTAAATGAGACCAGAAAGTTAGTACCTACCATATAAAACAATAAAAAACAAATATTTAAATCTGAAAGAGGTGTATAATAGATGATAAATAAATAAAATTAATTGAAATTGATTCTAATATTGTACCTTAGCAATGGTGGCAGGTCAGATTCTGACAATTGCCGACAGAAAAAAGCTTCTGTGTCTGACAGCTGATTGCCCTCCCAACCATCAAACATCTCATTGGCTAAATATACGTTCAACAATTTCTAAATAATTATTATTATGTGCTTAATAGCTGCACCTTACTCGTATAAATTGGAACCAGGCAATTATTGTTTCTAAATAAAGCAGCTTAAAGGTAAATCGGTTATGGTTAAACTTGTCGTGGTCATAGTTATAGTCATATCGTTGGCGCCGCGGCCAGAAGAGCGCCACGGATCGGGAACCCAATTGAAAACCAATTTAGTATAATTATTTAATAATTAAAATTACAATAAGACGGCTAGAGATTCGAAATTTATCGACCATTGTTGGAAGGGAAATGTTAAAACTCGCAAACATGAGAAAAAAGCTCGCCCCGGGCGCCTACAACCCATGCAAGGGCCGTAGCTTCTACAAGAATTTTTACATTGCATTAATTATAGGTTTGCCACAAACACACATTTGTTAACTATTTAAAATTCCTTTATATTTCAATATTACGGTCTTCAGAATCAACTAATATTTTATTTCAAGTGCTTGGCCGAGTGCTCATGGCTTTAGAATTAAACGAAAAACGCGATTAGATATAAAACCATTTAGAGTCAGGCCCATTTGCTACAAAACCACACGCGACAGCATCCTTGTTGCATCTGAGTACACATCGTCGTATATTTCTTATAAGTGGCGGCTCGCGTATAAGCATTGTGGTACTGCAGCATCCTTTTTTTCCACTTGATAAAATCACTAACATTCAATATAATGAATCCTTTTTTCTGTGATTATTTCTTTATATTTTTACAATATACTCGTATACAAGTTTTTGTTGCATTATAATTCTTAAGTTTAATTTCAGTAGCCACAGTGTATGAAAAATCTTGATATGGTACTGTTCGCTTCACAGTATTACCGGCGCGAAATTTGGCTGTTGTGCGCACGCGCCCATAGGAAGCTGCATGCGAGACTGCAATGAGAAAGAGTACAGTCGATCTCATAGTACTGTGGAAGGTAATATTTTTTTTTTAAACCGCTTGTTTCCTACTTAACCTCAAGATAACTAGTAACTACCTTATTACTAAACTTCCTCGTTTCGACTACCGGAACCAAAATGTTAATTTAGAGAGTATTAAAGGAAGCAATAAGAATAAATAATGTTCAACTTAACATTTTATTGTTTGAATGTTAAAAGTATAAACGGATAAACCATTATGAAAATTAAATATACAAAACCTAACAACAACCGTATAAAAATGTTACAAAAATATATTTCACCTAAATATTATTATTGTTTTAGTTATTGTAATTTATATCGTTGCAAAAAATTAATTATATAATACGATAATAAGGGGGGTTTAAATGTAACTAAATTTAACTAATTGAAATTTATTTCAAGAAGTAAAGTATAAATCGGCATGCTGGTCAAAAACGGCACTAACAAAAATTGTTGCAGATCAATTAAATAAGACAAATTTTGAATTGAACGTAAATCAAATTAATAGTTCAGAAAAATAAAGCAACAAACAGTCTTAGACTTAAATTAAAACATGATTAAAATTTGATTAATGAGTGAGTAATTATGGAAAAATACATTACTAATAATAATAAAGAATGAATAATAATGAATGAATTAATATGAAAGAAAAATAATGAATGGACTTGGATTGCTATACTTTCCTACAGATACACTGTTACTAACTTAAGTCGAAATGACGAACACGATTTGGTTTATTATTTTCAATAATAAATATTTGTAATCGACAAAAAAAAAAAATGTATCCCCTCCTACTCAAAATTTGAGGTTTTACGTTTCAAGACACACAGAATCCAACTATCGAATAAATAAAAAAATCCGTCTTTCTGCCGTCCGCAGTTTTTCTCCGAGAATAATCAACCGATTTTCTTGAGATTTGTTCACCAAAGTCCCATGTCAACCAATGATGATACTCGAAACTCTGCATTACTATCCCCTTTTTGGTTTTAATATAGCGGCCGATTAGAGATGTTATACGCTTATAACTCGGCCATTTATGAAGAAAGTGGGAAAATGTAATGATATTGGTATAAAACAAATAAAATGAAAAATAATGACTGTAATCTACCTAGAAAAAAAAAATAACCCCCCCTCAAAATAGGTAGAATACATAGTATCCTAATGTCTAATAAATAAATCCGTCCGTCCAAAATTTATATTTGTTTTTTGTTGCGGTCTATGGAAAGGTAATAAAATTCCCTGCGTAACAAAAAAATAATCATTGAAATCGGACCAGTATCAGCTGAGTTATAGTGTATTGAACTTTGTAAAGTAAGAATTCTGCGTATTCCAGTAGAGTAACTACAGTTCAGCGTATAGTAGTCCTATAGGCGTATAGTTATAGCCCTTGGCCTCTTGATTTATCAATTACTCGCATATATCCCCTCTTTATTTCTTCGTCCGGCTTCTTGGTCTTCCCTTTTTGTTTTCTCGCTGAAATGCGCCTCCAATATTTTCCTCTGTACCTTTTCATCCTCCATTAATAAAACAAAATAAAGTTTTTCTGAACTTTTTAACCTCGCTGACAACATACTGAAGCTGAAATTCTGAGTGTTTCCAAAAGCTGTTACTGCAAACAAGATAAGTGGAATCAACTAGTCAGGAGTAGTTGCTCATTAATCTACTATGGACTATAAATACAGTATGTAAATAAAATTTTCGGAGCAATTTTATCTTAAAAATTTGGAATAATTTATATATTTTTAAATAAAATAAAAGATTATTCATGTCTTCAATCATTCAGATTTTAAACGACTATCGGAATCTAAAATATTAAATTAAGATTCTAGAACATTTTTCGAAGCAGACTCTTTTTTTACCAAGTGGTTTATTTAAGGTACTCTTCCATCATATCCTGCTGCTGTAATTAAAATTAAAATTGTTCTCATATTTTGTGGATTAAGTTGATTCCTCTTCATTAGAATATCTCGGAGGCGATCTGAGCACTCATCGAGAGCTTATTTTTAATTCTCACCAAACATAAAAGCCTTTCTCGCTCGTTCGATATTCTTGGACAGCGGGTGGAATCTTTTTGGCAGGAATTATAAAATGGTCGGCGATTTTCCAACTTTTCTTAAATAAACATTTTGCCACATAACTACGTGTAATTGATAAAAAAACAGCAAAATTAAAAGTCATCCCAAGATTTTTGTAGCTGATTTTACACCCACTAATGATTCATCCAGTGAACAAGATGATAATGATCTGTCCTAAAATTTAATTTGTCAAAATAAAGATCATAAATTTCACTGTTAAACAGACCCTTCTTGAGTGAAATATGGTGAAATGATATCTTACTTGAGAAAAATTAAAAGCAGAAATCACCAGATACTGAGGGCGAAATCCTGCTGTTGCCAACTGGTGGAAATTAAGTGGTGATTTTCCTCATTTGTGAAGTTATTGAGAATTTTCGATGAGCTATAAAAAATGGTAACACTCCTGGATTGAAACCGTGTTATGAACAATATTAGTATTAAGATCGACTTGTTAATTATGGGGCATTGTTAAGTACCTGGATAGTTAAGATTTCCTTTCGTAATTGCTTCCGTAACAAAAACTGAGGTTACTGAAAATAATATATGAATTTTGGTATCACTCAAGAGATCCTAGATAGTATTCTACCAATAAAAAATACTGAACAAAATTAAAACTTGAGAAAACTCGCTGCACACTATCTGAATCTTCAAATAGAGAATATAAGCTACCAATGCATCCATTTGACAGATTTTTCTGAGCATTTTGAATCTCGGAAAAATGAGCAGCGATAACTCAAAATCGGGCATTTAAAGTAAAATGGCCCACAAAGTATTCTGCACCTGTTCCTATGGAAACCGGTCCACCTTTGTTTTGTTATTTAATAAATCGAAAACGTTACTTCTCCCGAAACATTCATAATGCTCTCACAAAACATTTGAAAGATGATCTCATTGTTTGGACTCTAAACTCTAAAGCGATAAGGAAAATCCTGTGAATGGACACACCAAATATTTTTGAAATATTACTATTTGGAAATAATAAACCATTGTTCAATAATTTTGCACCATTTTACGTATATTGCTAAATCTTCATTGAAACGAAGATGCTTGTTTCATTTAGACATACCTGGCTATAAACAGGTCATAATGATCCTTTAGAAGTACTGTGACTAAGAAGGCATTAAAGACTAAATGCACTTGCTGTGCTTTCACTGGAAAAAAGTTTCGTCAATTGTCATCCAGATATCAGGAAGAAAATTATTGTTGTTTTTTTTCACGCTAATTAAAACAAGAAGGATGGATTTTATTTTTAAATTAATCGATCAAGCTTCAACTGTAACAATTTATATTATAGTAAGTAAAACATATTTTATTTTGTTCTTTTAAGGTTTTAACAAAATTCCCAAAAACGTTTTTATTTTTACTCTATTATTTCCTTTTATGCAATTTAAAAAGCAAACATTTTCTTCAGCATTACACCCACTAAATTTATCTACTAGTCGCCACTGATTCTGATCAAATCAGAGTACCATAACAGCTTTTTGCCATTTATTTTCATCACTGGCAGGGTATCTGGGTATCTTTTTTACATTTTGTTCGTTTAACTTTTATTTCTCATTCATAAAACAATTTTTTCTGTTTTAAGACATTCTCTTCCTAAGCAGCGTATAATTAGCGTTGACAACGTGTTTTTAAAACAGGGTTTTTGCAGGCAGAGAGAGGAAAACTGTCAAGTTGGGAAGACGTTCTGCTAGGATCACTTCCGCAGCGAGCGGACGACAGCAGTTATCGCGACCAATAGCCTTGGCCGTCACAGCTTATCAACTATATCGAAAGGTAACGCCAATCTTGGAAGGAGAAAGTGGCTTCTGTTCATTGCGTCTATTTCTTATTGCACGCCTTTCAGATTACATACAACGGTAATCAGGAATAGAATTCAAGGATTTGTTGTTTAGCGTTAAAATATTTGTAGTTTCTTAATGTAAGAAAAACACTTTATTGCTAAATATCTTATACAGGTAACTCAGGCTTTAAATTGCAAGATGACGGTAAAATAATTTTGTTGTTCAAGTCAACATTTTCCTTCAACTTCTGCTTTTCCTTTCTACCTTTACTCCTAGACCTTCATATATAGGTCTTACCAATTTTTGCGTCCGCCATTTTCTTTGGTTTGGGAGATAACATTAAAAATTTTACTTTTTGAATTTTTCCATTGGTTTTAGACTAAAAGCTACATGCTTGCCAATTTTCAGGCTTACAACTTATCTAGTAAGTAATTTAGAATAGTTGTTTCCAATATTTGTTGTTTTCAATAGTTGTTTCCATGATAAAGACGTTTAAAAATCAGTATATTTTGTTGGCAATGTTCGTAAAAATTGTTATTTTTCGACTATATTTATGAACCAAATTTATAATGTTAGATATTCATCCGGGGTAGAATTTAATGTTCTTTAATTCTTGAAATATAAAAGTTTTCGCTAAGAAGCACCATTTTGGAGTTATAAATCAATAGCGGAAAATACCCAACAACTTCCATGTTTCATTAGTCGCCATTTTGTTTTCCATTGGCGTCGTGAGGGCAGACTCGAGTTTTTAGCTCTTCTTCTAGAACAAATTTTCTGAAATAGGTGAAACTTTGTATAAAATAAGTCTCGTTTTTTTTCATAAGCTCTCGAACTATAAATAATTTATGAAAGATGTTCAAAATAATGTTTACGAAACAGCAATCATTAATTTTTACCCTAAAAGATTTACCACATATATTGTGATATGGTAATATTAATAAAGTGGAAAAATCAAATAATAATAATAGTATCCAAAACGAAAAACAGAATAATTAAATAATAGCATTAATAATAATATAATAAACCAATATATTTTCCAACGAGAACGACCCAAGAACACGTGGAATAAGTCGATGATGAGGGAGGGGAACTAGTAGGGACAGCAATGGAATGCAGTATAAAATTTAGCATCAGACCGAGATCAATGGCGACAATTCTTTAAATACTATGATCATGAAAATTTGAAGTCAGGTCCATACATTAACAGCAAATAAGACAAATAAATTGCCAATACTAAAAATAAAATAAATATATTTGACAGACAAAATGTGGTTTACACAATAAAATGTAAAGATTGTATAGACAATGATTAAATAGATGAGACATCCCAAACCAGACTAAAACAAATATTAATATATCAGCACTTATAACCATTCTATATAAAGTAAATACTTTGAGTTTGATAATACAATAATAATTGGTAATCAATAGACTACGAAAACATTAATTGAATTAATATATATTACAAAAATATTAATAATATAGGAAACTTCTAAACTGATACGGGAGGTACTGGTAACCACTACACAGACATTATTAACAAAATGCACTGGTAAATAATATTCAATAAATGTAATCAATTATGAGATTTATCTATTTATAAACTAACTGTTATATAATATAATCTATAAAATATAATAAATATAAAATATAATTTAATATATATTATAAAATATAATATATCAATGTAGTATAAAAATGTTATTAACTAATTTATATACATACATATATGATATGGAAACGTCAACAATTTAATCAATATGTGTTGAAAGGTACTTTATTAAACTTTCTGATACAAGTATTTCAGGGAATTTATACAATATGAGTACCCACGTTTACATGTTGTCTAGTCTAGGAGCTGAATAGAAAACAATTAAAAAAAAAACGGGAAATGGTATGCATACGATCTAAGGCTATTTGTATATGAACTAGAATTAAAGCTTGAACAGTACGGGTGCATATCCTGCAGAGTTATCAAATGTGTGAACCATTTTGGAGAAAACATATGAATAATTAACAAAACAGATGAGTATAATTAAAAAAATACATAAGAATGATTTACCATATTTTATTAATTTGCATAATGTTAATCTATAGCGGACTTTGACTACGATGTTGAATCCCGTCAAGCTGGATTCAGCCAACCAACGGGCCGACTTATTTTTTAATCAATCGCCAACCTGTAGTCACTGGCAGGAGTAGGTGGAGAAGAATGGTAAGAGCGGCGCTAGATCTTCGTGCTCTGTAGCCAAGAAAATAAGTAATTCCTTTAAAATAATTTTATGAAGCCTCCCCTAAGCTTCAAGTTGTTTTATCGAGAATTATAAAAATAATTTAAAAAAAAAAATGCATTCCCAGTGCATTATATTAATATTTACTCATTTAATGGTATTACTGTTTGTATTAGATAAGATAAATCGTTAAATGAAACATCACTAACGATTTGTAGATTTTATATTTGTGGTAAACTTATTGTAAAAAAATGTATGCACAAATGTTCAACTGCATGCTGAGAGGACTTAAAATTCCAGTTTAAAAAGTATGAGTTTTGATTTCTAACGACTTGAACAATTGAATTTCATACTTTGAAGGCATGTAGGTTTTGGTTCTTCCATCCTTTAAAATGATCACACCTGGCGGATTTTTGACAATATATTCTTTTATCTTGTAGACTACTTTATACGGGAAACAGAACTCACACCTGCAGCAACAGCAACACCACCCCTTGATCAGCCACAGCGGTATCGCTATAACTGCGTAAACAATGAACCAAAATACTAAAAGTTTCCTGAACCGTTCCTGTACACTTTTGGTAAAACCCTGCTCAAAGACGTCCTTGAAGGCGCACTCGATGGCCCTGATCCCGTATCCTTTCCTATCCTTATCGCTACAGTTTCTCGGAACTTTGATGTCTACTATTGGCTCTACCGCATCTTTTATCCTATTATCTTCCGTCATTGGTTCAATCTTTATCGTCACATTTGCTGTTGCTATTTCTTTTAGTTCGTCTTCGTAATACTCTTCTTTGAGAAAGTCATAATCGTAAGCCTCTGTATCGTTGTGCATAGTATCCCTCTTCCAACGTGCATTCCTTACCATTCTCTTCACTCGTTTTCTAGAATTTTTTTCTAAATGCGGATCATTTATATCATAAAAGGCTTCCGGTGGAAGAGCGGGTTTTTTTATTGACACATCTTTTCTTCGAGTGACTACTTTTTTCGGTAGCGGCAAATGCCAGAAGAAGTTTTCCAAATTATATTTTTCTAATTCATTCATCCGAATATTCTCATCGACTTCATTTTTTAAATTTATTTCCATGAGGACGCCCTCGTCGAAAAAGTGATCTTGGAAATGAACTGGAGAAAGAACTGCACCTCTGAATAGTGAAATGGCAAGTATAGTTAATAACATATCTCTGAAGCGGTAACTTGTCAGCAAAATACATCGTGTATAGTTTTAACCTTAAATGCATTTCATCTATCATGTGTTTAATTGTATTTGTAGTAAATGACCCGATTAAGTTATTGTTTGCATACAAATAAAAAAATACTATCATGCCTTGATCAATCAATTATAATTATAAATGATTACCCAATCTGTATCTTATTTGTCGTCTGATAATATTGTCTGTAAAGAAGCTTGGGGAAACCTTTGGAATTGCTACTAACGATCGTAAGAGATCTAGATTTTAAGACCAGACTATACTTTCACCCATTGCGCATGCGAAATTAAATCCTTAAACCGACGGATCCTTCTCAGTTGGAACGCTGGTATAGGGTTAGGTCAGACTTCCCACCTTTTTACGAAGGGGTATTGCAATGCCAAGAAGACTCTCTAGAGAGGAAAAAGGTTAATTTGATCCATGACCAACTCATTCGGGTTATGCTATTAACAATTTCGATCCAAGGACCAAATCAGAAACTGCGAACCATCATATGCCAGGGAGCGGAAGAATGGTAAGGCAGAGATGTAGTAATGAGAAACGATTGCTGACAACAAGCGGCGCATCCGGATTCTTTGAAACTCAACGCCGCCTTTTCATTAGAAAATGAATGCAATGTTCTAAAACTTCATGGACAAAAATCTATTGATCCTTAGTTTTACACATAATTGATAAATTTTTTTCACCACTTGGACTAAACTTCCCAGATCCGAAGCTAATAGAACGTTGAAGAGATTGGCCATGATATTTAAACTTAAAGATGGTGTAGGAAAGAAGGCGGTGGGGGGACAAGAGATCAATTCCGTAAAAGGCGGGAAGTCTGACCTAACCCTACATGACTATTCCAAGTGAAAAGGATCCATCGGTTTGAGTATTTAATTGGGCATGCGCAGTGGGTGAAAGTATAGTCTGGTCTGAGAATCTAGACCTCTTCGGAACACATTCGGAAGTGAAAAAAAATATTATTTTTTGTTTTCTATGATTTTTTCAACATTAAGATTTGTGATGTCCTGAATCGATATCTGCCATCAGCTTTGGTGTGAAAAAATCTATGAGGCTAGTTTACTTAAAAATTTAAACTCTATTTTTAATTTATTTATTTTAATGTTCATATTTTTCGTTGATATGTTGTACAAAAGAAAGTTTAAAATTTTTAAAGCCAAAATTACGTCTGGGTTTGAAGCTCTGTACCTCAACTTCAGTTAACCAGATATCGACAACTAAAGAGCTGGACACACTAAATCACCTTTAAAAAACTTTATTTAAGGAAAACTTACAATACTGAAATAGCATTACAATTATAGGAAGCTACAACTATGACGAACTAGACGGTAATGAACGAGATACTCTAGATCTGAGGGATATATATTTATATATATATATATATATATATATATATATATATATATATATATATATATATATATATATTGTATTAGAGCCATCATACTGCTGACCTCAGAGGTTGCTGAGGACTGGATGAGTCCAGAATTGACGTTCTTGGACTTGTTAAAAAGAGAGGAGTTCCTTCTTTCCATTCATATAAAAAACTATTATCTAAGAAGGTCTGTATAAAAAGAGGTGATTACTATATAAAAACAAAATTGAAGTTTTTTGTGGATAACGTTGGATCTAAAACCCTTAGGAACATCACGGTCAAAGCAAACTTTGTTTAAGAACCTTTACCTGGAGTTGTTCAATATTTTGGTGGGGATGTCGAACGTCTAACATTCATGGCAGGATTCTTTCTCGTATCTCAACCTCCCATAGTTATTCCATCCTTTCAACCATGAACCCTACTTATTGGCCTACTTAAGGGATGTAGGCCAAGGTCCGATATCCTTGACATATTCATTACTTCTCAGATACCCTCATTACAATCTACAATCAAATCCATAGATCCTCATATCATATTTCATTTCTGCTTCTTATGTATTCAAATCCTGTTCCTAAACCTTCCCCTCCTTCTCTGATTACAGAACTGGTTAACTGGGACGATTTTCGTTATGATCAAGAAACCAAACTAGATTTAAAAATTTCTTAAAAACCAAGCAACAGATTCACTTCGCAATTGAAGAACTCACAATATCAATAGAAACCGTCATAAATACGACACAACACACCCTACAATTAGAAATTCCCGTGAAGCTTGCCAAATCATATTCGCCCCTTATTAACAGAAAAAAGGCGGGTAAGAAAAAGTGGCACAGAACCAGATATCCATTGGACAAAACTCATTAAAATAAATTAACTAACAAACTGAAAATATAAATTAGAAAATACAAAATTCAAAATCTGGACGAAGAAAAATCCCAAATATTTGGTGAACACCTTTTCAAAATTTTCAATCCTCATCCTGACATCCTTAACCCTATCCACGTTGAGCACGTTGAAGCGAAATTTACTATCTCACTCCAAATGTCCCTTCCTCCTGAAGCATTTCACCCTTCTGAAATAATCAATATCATCCACAAATTGCCTTCCAAAAAAGCTCCTGGCCACGATCTCATCACATCCCATATTCTAAAACATGGATCGAAAAGCTATCCTGCTTCTGACCTATATATATAATGCTGCACTCCAATCCGCCTATTTTCCCGACCCTTAGAAACTGTCCATAATGGTAACAAAACCCAAAAAGCCACCCGAATACTCATGCTTCTACCGCCCTATCTCCCTTGTACCTATCTTGGAAAAAAATCCTAGAAAAACTCATGCTAAAATGCATGTACCCAATCCGTGATTCATTTCAAGTGATTCCTGACTACCAGTTTGGATTTCGACCATTTCATTATACAATCCAGCAGTGTCATCGTGTTGGGAATGTAACAACCTCTGCATTGGAGCGCAGAATGTACTGCTCGGGAGTCTTTCTCGACGTTAACTGCTTTACAAACTCCGTCACTTCTTCTTCCTTACAAATTACCTTTTAATCCGTTCCTACCTGACAGAACCTTCAAAGTAAATCACAACTATACATATTCTTCCCTATTTTCCCAGTCCGCTGGTATCCTTCAAGATAATCTAGGTCCTAGGTCCTATTCTCTACACGGTTTATACAGCTGATATCCCAACCCATCCTAGCACTGTCCTCACTAAATACGCTATGTTTAGAACGATCCAATTGTTGCATCCCAAACCCTGCAGTCACACATACTTTCCATTGAAGAATGGTTTCAGAACTGCAGAATTAAAATAAATCCCAACAGATCACTTTTACTCTTCATCGCACACCCACTACTTCCTGTCTTACTGTATCCTTTAATAATGTTCCACTTATCTCTGTTGATCAGATCCGCTACCTAGGACTCCATCTTTATAAACGCCTTACATGGAATCCTCATACAAGACTGAAACGACAAGAAACTGCTCGTAGATACCGTTTACTAAAACACTTACTTGACAAACGCTCTAAACTTCCGATTTACTATAAAAAGCTCATCATATGGATTGTCATTATCAGGCCTATTTGGATATCTGGGATTGAGCTTTGGGGCTCAACGAAGCCATTAAATTCGCGCCGGGGTCTTCCCCTTAGGCGCGCCCCTCCTGGGCGGCCGTAGAGTAGTCTCTTTAGCAGCCTTCCTTCCTCTGTATGGCCTAACCATTTAGGTATCTTTTAATAGTTACCACGATGTCTTCATTGTTGTAGAGCTCATATAATTCAAAGTTTTTCCTAATTCGCCACTGATCATTCATTCTCTTGGGACCGTATATTTTTCTCAGAACCTTCCTTTCCAGATTGTCAGCAACTTCTCGCTTTCCTTCGTCAAAACCCATGTTTCACTCCCATAGGAAACCACTGGTCTTATAATAGTTTTATAAACCTGTGGCGGACCCGAAGTGGGAGAGCAGTCAGCTGAGCCGGGCGGGAGTGGGGACCGCGAATGGATCGTCGCCCGCCACCGGCGCCCTTGTCCTACAGCAGTCACTTCTGGCTCAGGAGCGGCGTAGTGGCTAGGCTGATCTACTATTCCGCTCCGCCCATCCTTCTCTTCTGGCTTTACGGCCTTAGTAGTCGGAAGCAAATAAAAAATTGTTTACCACACCCGGTCTATCCTTTTCTTTTTTACCTCTCTCATCCTTCTCTGAAGGTCTTAATCGACCAAGTCTTCAACCCGCCAGTGAGGCTCTGATAGGCCAAAGCGGGGGTTCCTATCTCGGAAACAGTGCGGTCCTAATCGGTCTAGTTTCCAACTTACCGGTGAGGCTTTAAGCAGCTGAGGTAAGGTGCTACTCTCCTATCCGAGACTGTGAGGCTTCGATCAGCCGAGTCTCAAACACGGTCGTGAGGTGCTCATCCACCGAGCCGTGGGAGCTATCTTCGGGTTGCTCATCTCCTCCCTGAGCGGATTGCACGAGCATGCATAGTACCTGGGCCCTTCTGCTTCTTGAGGAAACCATAAACACAGACCCAGAATACAAACTATTACCTTCGTTTCACATGACAGTTCTATCGATTTTATTGTATTTACTAGTGCATAAAAACACATGTTGCCGGCTGTAATTCTGGCTTTTATTTCGGCCTTCATTTGGTTTTGGTCTGCCAATATCACTCCAAGGTATTTGAATTCATTACCCATTGGAAAATGATGCTGACAAAGATTATTCGAGATCCAGAAATAGTAAATTTTAGAGTGATCTAATTTTTTAAAACGAAATAATTGAATTTTAGAGCGATTAGAAGGGTATTTTGACTTATTTTTATTCATAACAGTATTCTTTACAGAGTGAAGTATATTAACAGATTTTTTATATTCAAACCTTTATTGATTTGGTTTTAGTACTATGAAAAACTCTTACATTCAAATTTTTGAGCGAATCAAAAAATAAAATCTTGGCCTAAAAATTTTGTCCTTCAAATTTTTTTAAAGATTTAAATAATTGCTCATAAATCAGGAACACTTTGAACAAATCAAACCGAATTTGAGGTATCGACAAAGGTTCTCAAGCACCGTTTGCTTTAACCGTGATATTCCTAGGTGTTTTAGATCCAACGCTATCCACAAAAAACTTCAATTTTGTTTTTATATGGCAATCACCTTTTTTTACACAGATCTTCTAAGATAATACATTTTTATATGTATGGAAAGAAGGAACTCCTCTCTTTTTAACAAGTCCAAGAACGTCGATATCTGGTAAACTGAAGTTGAGTTACAGAGCTTCAAACCCAAATGAAAGAAATTTTTTTTTCTATGATTTTTTCTACATTAAGGTTTTTTGATGTCCTGAATCTGCCATCAGTTTTGGTGTGAAAAAATCTAAAAATTTAAACTCTATTTTTAATTTATTTGGCCAAAAATCAACCAATTTTTTAATGTTTATTTTAATGGTTATTTTGCTCACAAACAATACATAACCAAAACATAACCAGAAAAACATGTCTCTCTAGCGTTCCCGTAGGTGAAGAATCGATACATTCAAATCGATATCGCTTATACCACATCTCTCCTCCTCTAATTCAGAAAAATGCAATAATTACAATAATTTAAAAATATCTAATGTGGATAACACATGATTTCCTTGTGTACCTATTATACTATTGATCGGTGGCTCAAAAAGTGATCCTGAATTTGGTTACTAGTTTCCGAAGATTGCAGTACTTATCTCAAAAACGACCTTCGGCGACGCGGCATCCATCTATCCATCTAGACACACACACACATGCTCTTGTTTATGGAGGTCTCATGATAACTGAAATTTCCAAGAGATTTCTTCGTGTTCCGTGACAAAATTTAAACTGTCAATATCACTAGATAAAGCATCGACAGTTTCGACATTTTAAGCGAAAAGAACCCACTTAACTTATATCTTACTCTCCTGCTGCAGACTTGTTCATCTCACAAATGGGGTGGAAAACCATTATTTTACAACCAATTTTAACACTTAAAACAAGTAATAAAATTATTTAATTAGCGTGGAAAAAAAAATTGCGTTTATAACCTTTATCACCGAAACATATGATCTCTGCAATAAATTTCAATATACCTTTTGATGTTTCTTAAGACCTTCAAGTAAAGTACCCCCTTTCGGATCTTCAATATCAGCCAAAATCTATTAAATTACTTACATTGATATGTCTTATGTTGTTTATATTAATAAGTGAGTCTTAAATACCAAATTTGAGTAGTTTTGCATAATATTTTATTTTATAATTTTTTATGAAAATCAGTAATGACCTTCCAGTAAAGTACCACGTCCGGTAATCATGCAGTGACCAAAAAGGGAGGTTCACAACTAGATTGTATAATAATCGTAAATACGATATTTTAACTTTCTACGGCTAATCGTTTTTGAGTTATGCGAAATACCTACGAACGTACGTACAGACGTCATGACGAAACTAGTCAAAATGGATTCAGGGATGGTCAAAATGGATATTTCCGTTGAAAACTGAAAATCGAATTTTCGTGATTACAATACTTCCTTTACTGCGTACAAGAAAGTAATTACAAAATCAAAGTATGAAACAAAAAAAAAATTCAAAAATTTAGAATATACAAAACCCGTACTCATAATTTATATTTTCTCGATCAATCTTGCTGTCGGTTTTTTTATCCGTTGTAGGCGAGGTAACTCTTGACTGGTTAAAGTCTCCTCAGCTGGGTCCAATGTGGCCTCATTAGTACCCTGAGCAGGTTCCGCAAGACTTGAAGATGCCGGCAGACGCTCTCGTGAAGTAGAAGACCCATGGATTTTGTCCACATGCCTGGTCCAATGTCTATTCAAAGACGGGACGAAAACTTGACGCCTTCGAGATCCTAAACAACTAACGACGGATGCCGGAATCCATTTTTCCCCTGAATTCCTATAATTTCGGACATAAACTTCCTTTAGGATAAGAATCAGAACCTGTAGGATATGCATTTACTTGTTTTTCCAGAGCCATTTGCACCTTGGTAGACATAGCAGGAGGTTGTAAGAGGAAGAAACTCCAGCGGTAATATGAGGCGTATTACGATAATCCAACAGAAATCTATTCAGAGTCACATCCAAATCTAAAGTAGAAGAATCTACCACGGCCGTCTTCAAACTGTGTTTAATAGAGTGTACAGCATTCTTTGCTGCACCATTGGTCTTTGGTGAAAATGGAGCTCCATTTTGAGGTCAACGCCATTGTGCTGAAGAAAATTCCTAAAAGCCGAACTATCAAAAGCCGAATGGTTGTCAGAAACAATGGTTTCAGATAAGCCGAAACGGGCAAATACCAGTCTCAAGATTTTCATTGTGGTTTCTGTGGTCATCGAGAGTGTGGAAAAAGCTTCAATCCACTTTGTGTGACTTACAATGATAAGTATAGCGTCAAAAATAACGTCCTTCCAACGGTCCCAGACAATCTATATACTGCCAAGATTTAGCTGGCCATTCTCATGGTACCAGAGCTACCTTTGGGGGATTATCCTTAGTTGCGTTACAGGCATGACAAGATCGTACAATCTCTTCGACGTCCTCATCCAATTTCGGCCACCACATATACGATATCGCTAGAGATTTTACTTTCACTATACCCATATGAGACGCGTGAAGCTCCTTCAAGACCTCTTGTCGCAATAGAGCTGGCACAGTAACATGATATCCCCATAAAAGAATATCTTTTTCCACAAACAACTCATCCTTCTTCCAAAAATAGAGCTGAAATTTAGGTTCAACTTCGTCAGGCTATCCGAACTTTAAAAAGGTGATGATCTTCATAAGGATATCATCCTTCTTAGTTGCTACCAAAATTGTATTGTAGTTTAATGGAAGTTCACTTCACAAAGGCAAACGTCAAAAATGTAGTTGATACATAAGTCAGGTTGATTTGATATTGGACATTCAGGAAGTGGTGATAACCACCAATCGGTGATATTTTTCTCAGACTTTACCCATTCTACACCATACATGTAATTAGGCAAAATAAGAGCCCACCGCTGCAACCTATTTCCTGCGCAGGTTTGGATACTATGCTTTGGTCCAAAGATCGGTAATAGTGGCCTATTATCGCTTACCAAAATGAACCTTCGTCCGTACTAGTAACTATGGAATCTGCTAATTCCAAAAGTCAAAGCTGTCCCCTCCTTATGTAGCTAAGGTATGACTTCTCGGCCTGAGACAACGTTCAGCTAGCAAATGCCAATGGCCGATCTAATCCATCTGCATATCGCTGTTATATCACTGAACCCAATCCAAAGTCAATTCCATCCACCGCTAAACGAATTGGGTAATCTGGATTGTAATGAGCAAGATTTCGATGTTTCAGAATTAGTCTCTTGATGTTATCAAAAGCTCGAGCACATTCATCATTCCAATTCCACGGGTGCCCCTTTTTCAGCAAACAGTAGAGTGGTAATAAAATTGTTACTAAATCCGGCAGAAACTTTGACAGGAAGTTTACTACTCCCAAAAGCGCTGGAGTTCCTTAACACCATTCGGTATTGGGGCTTCCAAAATCGCACGAACTTTATCATCATTTGAATGTAGCCCCTGAGCATCTATTCTGAAGCCAAGATATTCGATTGAGGCCAATCCCGCATTTTTTAATAGACACAGTGAGCTCTGCTTCTCGAAGCTTTTCTAGTACTTTAAAGACTCTAGTCCGCTAATCTTCAACATTTCGGACTCCTATTATCGAGCATGATTGATGTACCTTCCAATCCTGAAAGCAGAACATCCATAGCTTTCTGAAATTTGCTTGGAGCTGAAGCAATGCCAGAAGGCAAACGAGTGTAACGAAACAAACCCTTCTGTGTCGATATTGTGAGGATGTCACGTGATTCTTCATCAACCTCATATTGCTAGTAAGCATGTGAAAGGTCGACTTTCGCAAAAACTGAACAACCCTGTACTCGTTGAAAAAAATCCTCTCATCGTGGAAGTCGATGTTGATCGATGAGCAGATGGACCCCCACCTGCTCATCGATCAACACCTTGTCAACAATTACAACATTACATCACTGTAAATTTTTAATCCCTACTTATAAGAATTGACCCATCTTTCTTAAATACCGGGACGGATTGGACCGACGGATGGGACCGATCGGGAAGATCGGTGTCTTCCCTTATCAGATCCTCAATATCATCAAATGGTACTACTGTACGAGTGTCACGTCCTTATCAAAGGGGCTTGGCCTCACACTGTTGACGTTGAGGTTACGTCCCCACCACCTTCCCTTATACATTCATTCCCATGTACGTTCACTTCTTTCTGATAAATAATTACCGAAATATACATAATTTTTACGTTTCCCACAGACGATAATCACGACTGCCTCTACTTTTTCAGAAAATTAACCACAATAATTACAAAACTAGGAATTTAATTAAAATAATAATGTTTAAATTGAAGAAACGAATTTTCGTTCGTTTGTTAAATTTAAACATTATTTAAATTGCATAGTTAGTTTCCAAAATTATAGTAAAGACAAAAATGAACACAAATTATTTATTAATAATAATATATCGCCCAAGAAGTAAACAAAACAGCAAGGGATCCTTTTCAGTTGAGGTCGGGATCATACCGTAATTCCAATTATTACTGCTTTAAATAGATCACAGCTGACGATTTCCGCTCGCTACGCTCGCTCAAGAGATAAACAAACCCCAAAAGTTCCTTTTCAGTTGAGGTCGGGTCCTTACCGTAATTTAAATTTTCTATCCTTTAAATTATTACTTTAACTTCCCCAGATCACCGGAAGTCGACAGCACTAACAATTTTAAAAATTTAATTAAGGCAGTAATAATTTTAATGATTCCAATGAATACGCGGTTTTCAAAAACCAGGACAAAGAGAAGAATGGTGAAGGCAACTGGTGACGGGTGGGGCTATAACCTTACTGAGGCCACGCCCCTTTTAATAAGGACGTGGCACTCGTCCAGTAGTACCCATCAAATTAACATTCAATGCTTCAAAGAAATTTTATTAGGGATTGATAAATTATTTGCCACTTCTATAATTTATAGAATTTATAATTTTCTAAAAAATTATAAACTGGCAAATAATTTATCAATCTCTAATTAGATTAATCCTTCTATACCTATTTTTTTATACGTCATGTGGATGTCAACTAAAGAAATTTTGCTTTCCAATAGCTTCCTATCCAACATCATTCAGAAACTTTTAGACTCTTATAACAATCCTACTACCTTAACCCTTCCTTCCCTTAATTCTTCACAATCTACTTCCAAACTTATTCTTTACAGATCTCTTCCTTATATCCCTATTCTCTCCAATAATATCAAAAAATTCCTACAATCTACTATTCCTACCTTACGTCTTGGCCTTAAGTCCAAAAGATTATATCCATCTCAATCACCGCTCTAATCTAGTTTATTGGATTTCGTGCTTGGGATTATATCAAACATTTAAACCTTGGTGAGTACCAACATGTATTTGATTTCTTGTCTTAATTAAATTCATAATTCATAAATGTTTTATAATACTGATTTATATTACATCTAATTTAATATGTATAATAATACCAAACTATATTTTGAATTGCTTATAGATAATTTTTTTTTTTTAATTTTTTGTGTGTTTTTAGAACTGAAGATATTACATTCGAAACAAGTTTTCAATAAAACAAATTTATAGAAGTGGCGAATAATTTATCAATCCCTAATTAGATTTATCCTTATATACCATCATGTGGATGTCAACTAATAGCATTTAAATTACTTTTTTATTTTTTTTTCTCCAGTATTCAATTTCTTTCTTATGCAATTACATTTTAATCGTGTACCAAAAATACTTTCTACTCGGTAAATTTTAACCATTTTCTTTAAAATTTGATTGTCACTTTATGTTGAATATATCACAATTTTGTATCCTTATTTATTTTTATTTTAGTTTTAAAAAAGGTTATTGTTAAAAATTTTCCTCCTGTTATTATAGCTATAATTACAGCTTTAAGAAAACCAGTTTTGTGAGGGCATTGTAGAAAAATTTACCAACATTTTGTTCATTAAACTCTTTCCTATGTCATTTTACCTCAATCTCTTTGTTCATGAATTCTGATCAAATTAAATTTTATTTTCTCCTTGCTCATCTCATATAATGACTTTTATTTTAATTTATTATTTATATTTGTTACTTTAGATTTATCTTTTTCTTCTATTTTCAATACTTCTTTTTAGGATTAACCCAATTTGGGGGGCCAAATGGGTGGACAACGGGAGGGCTAGAGGGAGATGGGTGCGGAATCTCCTCAACTCTTTGTGGAACAATCAGGCGGCAGTACCCTACTCACTGCTTGTGACTTCCCAGCCCTCCTTACCCCTATCAACGCCTACTGTCACCTCCACATGGTGCCCCCCGAGGAGTCCGATGGGACTCGCGAACGACAGAGGCGGGTATCTTCACTTCTGTCAGCAATGGTAGGAGTGCTGATTCTTCTAGACACCCAAGCCGAGGTGGAGGGAGCTCGAGCCGTAGGCTGAATGATGGGGGGTGTATAAAAATACACACATCAACTGGACCTACTTTGGGCACCAGGCGCAGCCCATTTTAATTAATTGCCATCTGCAGGGAGAGGGGGTAGTACCTGTAGCGACTTTTTCCACCCCCATGTTCGTGGGAACAAAAATGAAACCCAAAAAAAAAAAAAAAACGGACAGACAACATTAGCTAAGGGCCCAATTTTAGCCAATAGGATAGTTTAGCTGTAATGGTGGAGGCGCAGGGAGGGAGCTCAGTGGGGCCACCTATGGACCCAGCTGAGGAGACATCCAGAAGTTCGCTTGCGACACTTCTGGATGATGTAGCCAGACTCTCAGTTACATCTGATGGGTCTGGTGAAAAGGTTACTATAAGGGACAGCGCATCTTTGGAAGTGGCTGAAACCTCCAAATCCAGATTTTCCGGGGCACAGCGCCGGAAATTTAGGAAGCTTAAGAGGACCGGTAATACCACGGAGGCATCGGGACCCACAACTTCGGTTGCAGGTGGGTCCCGTGGTCAAGGACCTGCTGCTAAGCGGACCAGATCCACTCCTGGGACCTCAGCGCCTGTGGCGCAGAGACCCAAGAATGGAAAGAAAATGATCTCATACTCTCTTGCGACCGGAGTCAGCAAGATGGCGATTATCCCTTGTGGATACCCGTTTGTCCAGCTGTCAACGAGACAGAGTGAGGAGATAAAGACACTGGTGATCAGCTCGGTGGATCAGCTGGAGGAAGGTGGATTGAACCCGGGGTTCAGTGGCTTTAGTCACCACCTCGGGGGCTGTAAAATTGTTTGTGACGATGATGCCACCAAGAACTGGGTCACCAGTTTAGTGAGCAAATTTACCATCAGTGGGGGGCATAAAACTCCGCACTGGTAGTACAAATAAGCTCAAAAAGGTTGTCAGGGTAGGTGGATTCTTCCCTGGAGAGAGGATTCCAGAGGACCTATTTCTGAGGAGACTCAGGATCCAAAATGGCAAGGCCCCAGATGTAGACAGTTGGACATTGATGGGCACCAAGGATGTGCCAACTGGCTTCTCTGGGATTCTGCGAATCCCGGAAACCAGCGTCAAATACCTGGAGGGGAGGAACATGATGGTAACCTATGGCATCACCAAGGTACTCCTCAAGGTATTTGAAAAGAAGAAACCACCGAAGTCCGATGCGGGGAGGACTAAGGTGGTTGCTGAACGGAGTGTTCCCCAAGAGGGAGAGAAGGAGGGTACTATAACATCTGCATCAGGCATGGAAGTAGAAGTTGGACCGGCTGCGGAGGGGCGCTCTGTGGCTGGGACCGGGCGGCTCTCTCTACTCGGGCACACCCCTGGAGGGACCGAGAGAGGAGGAGCCTCCTGTCCCCCGCCGGGGGTCGTTCCTCTGCATTGCGGCTTGTGGAGTTCTGCAGCAGTATGTAAAAGGTAAGGATATAGATATTATTCAAGAACCTTACTTATTCAAGGACAGGATACAGGGACTGGGCATACCAGGATACAGCATTATTGCTATTATTATTGCTACAAGGTCCAGGATCTGTATTCTGTTCAGGAACAGATTAAAACTGTTACCCTTGTGGCATCACTGTTGTAGGGATCTGACAGCAATGCAATGGTCCCTCTCTGAGGGTAATGAAGGGGAGAAGATTACGCTGGCATCGGTGTATGAAGAAGCAACCCCCACTCCAGATCTTAAGAAACTGATAGAGGGGGTAGGAAAAGGCTCGTGCATAACATCTTTAGATGCTAATGCACACCATAGCCTCTGAGAGAGCACAACTATCAACCAGAGAGGCGAGTGTCTTTTAGACTTTATTGTTAGCAATGACCTCGAAATCCTAAACAGGGGCAAGGAGGCCACTTTTGTTAACGGAGGAGAGCTGAGGTCATTGATATTTCTTAAAGCAAGCGATGCGTGAAATCTTGGATTAAGGGCCGGGATGTTTCAAGGGAAGAGACATGCTCAGATCACCGCTATATCAGATTTGATTTATCTGCTAATAGTATGAAGGAGACTTTGTACAGAGATCCAAGGCGCACTAGCTGGGATACATTCTGTACAAAGCTCGAGGAAGAGGTTAAGTGCTATCCTAAGACTGTTAGGAATTCCTGGCACTTAGAATGTTTCAATTCATCGCTAACTGAGGCAATAATGAGATCCTACATTGATAATAATTGTGTGCGTAGGGTTAAGTCCAACAGGAAGACATCCTGGTGGAACGATGAGCTTGGCAAGCTAAGAGCTCTTACTCGAAGGCTCTTTAATGCTGCCAAAAAATCAGACAGATGGGACGCTTACAAACAAGGACTCACTGACTATAACAAAACTGTTCGCAGGGCTAAAAGGGGAGCGTTGAGAAGTTTCTGTAACGACATAAATGATACAGCATCCACGTTCAGGGTTAATAGAATTCTGTCTGAGCAGTCTGATGGGGGAGTAATGGGAACAGTCAGAGTTGAAGGGGGCTTCACTAACACTGATAAAGAGACCCTGGAGGCCCTGGCATGTTCGCACTTTCCTGACTGTGAACTGCTGGATGAGAACATAACTAATCCTACTGTAGATGAACACTTTGGTGGCAGGACTAAGTGGGTTGAAGCCAATAGAATAATTAATTCTATGAGGGTGGAATGGGCAATTAACACTTTTGCACCTTTTAATCTGCGGGTACTGACGGGATTTTCCCTGCCTTACTTCAAAAATGCTTACCTGTACTACTATAAACCCTACGTAATGGAATTATATAGGGAAGCTTAGCACATGTACACATTCCCAATAATTGGAGGGTGGCAAGGGTTTGTTATATTCCAAAGCCTGGGAAGGAGTTTTATGACAATCCCAAAGCATATAGACCTATATGTCTGACATCCTTCTTGATGAAAGGTCTTGAAAAGATTATTGACAGACATATTAGAGACACAGTTTCAATTGAAAAGCCACTAAATAGTGGACAATTTGCTTATCAGGCTGGCAAATCATGTGAGACCGCAGTACATCATCTGGTCTCCAAAATAGAGAAAAGTCTAGCCGAAAAAGAAATTATGGCAGGCATATTTGTGGATATTGAGGGTGCCTTTGATCGCACTCCTTATGATACTATGGCAAAAATCTTAAAGAGGAAAGGGGTAGGACTATTAGCTTCTGAATGGATCAACTCATTTCTGAAGGGAAGACTACTAAATTAGGCTAAATCTGAATTAGGACATGCAAAGCTATGGATTATAAGATCCCAACATTTTGTAAATTTAGACGAATTATTAAATTTTATAGAAAATAATTATAGGGACCAAAAAAGAATTTGCCAATTAGATTACGAGCTCATGTCTATGTGTCCATACAAACATGAAAATTCTATTGAATTTATGAACAGAATAGAGTCGGCTTTATCTGTTCAGTTTGCCAGAATAAGCGAAATCTATAATTAGAATAGATCATGATATATCCTACCCGGATATTCAAATAAATTACATAAAATAGAGGATCACCCACCATATGATTTCATTTTTATCAATTGAATTAGGGAATTATACCAGAATTTTTGATCCAAAAGATTTGATAAAATTAAGAACTAAATTACAAAATGACGGTTTACCCTTATTACAAAAGATTTTCCAAAAAAAACAATTTAATAACAAGCATGAAAAAACGTCGTATCAAAACCCTTAAAATAATAAATACGATGCTCGTAAACCACCCAATCATCATAAAATGGAGTATAACAAAAATGAAGATACAGGATATCGTCTATCTATCGTTTATCGTATGTACGGTAAACTAACGAATCTGAAAAAATCCGGTTTTTGAAATATCTGGCACCTAGGCTGCATTTTATGTGTTTTACAGCCTGTCAATTTTCACGATTCAATCTTTATTCCTAGTTAAATAAGCAATTTCATTTTTGCGAATATACATTTTTACTTCCTTGTACGAAGTAAAGGAAGTATTGTAATCGCGAAATTTTTCGGTTTTTAGATTTCAACGGAAATATCCATTTTGGCCATCCCTGAATCCATTTTGACTAGTTTCGTCGTGGCGTCTGTACATACGTACGTTCGTTCGTACGATCGTATCTCGCAAATTAACGAACACAACAATGAAGACTTTAAGATATACTTTTATTGTCTAAACAAAATGTTACAATGACATTTAAAATGCTTCTTACGAACTAAGTTACAATATCTTAGCTATCTTACATCATGGCTTACTCTGATATGGAATGTCCCTATAGTAAATTTAGAGAAGGCTTTATAGGGATGAGAAAGAGAGAGGAGATGAAGTTGCAAGGAGCAGAGGTCTAAATTCTGGGTGGCCTATTTGGGAACAATTCTTGGAAGCTCATGTGAAGTTCTTGTGAGGGCTGTCCTGAGGGTTCAGTTAAAGTATACAATTGACATCTGAACAAGAATATGGTAGCAATAAACTGTTGAATATAAGAGGGAGCTTGACAAGGTTTCCGGTAGGAGACAAAAGATCTTTGGGCATAGTCAGCCGACCTGGACATTGACAAGGTGTTAACACATGTTGGGACCCCACATGTATGGATGGTCTAAGACGTTAGAGAGCCCTAAGAAAGACAGTTAACTGATATTAAACTAATGTTTAAAATTATAGTTATAAAGTTGTTAAATATAATAGTCGTCTGATAACTCGTCCCTCCCCTCAAAAGCAAGGTCCACCGAAGCTATTAATAATATATTAAATCCCGAGACATTAATTCATCTTTGGATAGAGTTTCTTAAGCTCTACTATCAAAACGTGAGGAAATATCAATCAGGTTCCTGAGATTAGGATCGGGTATGTAGATTAATTTTTATCTATAACTAGGCTTACATTGGTTATAAATTATAACTTTTGTGAAATAGAATTCCTTAAAGATAGATTACAATAATGGTTACTCTTTACATTCATGAATCCTTTTTTTATTAATTAAAATTAATTAAAATTTAAATTTTAAATTAATTAAATCATATTACTAAATATATGTTGATATAATTTCTTAGCTAAACCAATCATATAATTATACAATTTATGAAGTATCTAACTATAATTGTTTCTTCATTTTCGAAAATAAAATCAATATTGATAAATTTTATATATAATATTAATTTTTTCTAACATAATAAGATAAAATACATTATAGTCAAACAACTATTGGAATCAATATATAATAATAATATATACATACATATATAATTTTTTTTCTTCTCTTTCAATATTTTAGTAATGAATGGCACTAAAATTTTAAATATTTAACACAATTGGCTAAATGTCGGTACAAACATCAATAGAATAAAATTGTAGTAACTATTTACATATTAGTGTGAAATGTTGAAATACGTAATCATTCCTGTTATATTTGAATGGTACTTGAATAAATGATAAATGATTAGTATCTATTAACGTTCTTTAACATAGCGAAAATTATTTTAGCACTTTAACCGATTTTATTTCGGTATATATATAAACCTTTTTTGTGTGTGTGTTAAATGTATTTTACTATTACTAATGTGTTTGTTTATTTTATTATTATTATTTTATTTTATTTTTATTAATTTATTTTGTTTTTGAATGATTTAAATAAAAAATTTCAAATGGTATTAGATTTTGAGAATTAGCATCAAAAATATTTTTTTTAAATAAAACAACTTGTATTAAATAAAAATGAATAAATAAATAAAATAAACTAAACAACAATTTTGAGAATTAGCATCAAAAATATTTTTTTAAATTAATCTTCATTTCGTTATATAATAGTGAACAATTAAAAGATACGGTTATGACTAATACTATGTATGACTAACAATTATGATAAGAGTGTTAAAGTTTTGATTTTTTAAAGTATTAAAGTTTCATGTAAGTGTAAAAATTTTCTAAAAGACTAAATGTTTTTATTTTTATTTTATTAAAGTTGAGTATTAAGGTTTTTTTTTGTTTTATGTTAATTTACGGAGGGGACTTTGAAATATTATAATGGATATCTCAATACACAACGCCTGTTATTAAGTTTTGGTCCGGTTTTAGCATCCATAAGAAAATTTTCTTTTTAGCAATGGGCAAGTTATCAGGTCTCAACATCCACAGACAAATTTTATTCTTGCCAGTAGGCCATTTACTCAAATAGCGAATTTTATTTTTTATTCTTGTTTTTAATTTGATTACTATATCTCCTACGCCAGCTTTATTTCCTATTCGTTTAATCATTTTATTAAATTTACAATAATCTGTTAACCGCTTTCTTTTAATTTCTGCATATTTTTTAGTTACCTTTGAGCTAAATGTTAATAAATCTTGAATGTTACCATGTTTTTGTATATTAATATTACCTTCAGTAATTTTTACAGGATCTTTATTCGAAATTAAACATTCTTGATTTGTTTTTAACGGCTTGTTTAGATGGTTCTCATGTAAAAATTCAATAGACACCGCTTTCTTCAAATCATCTTCTATTTTAATTGATTTTAAAGTATTCAATTTAGTCGGCGATTTTATTTCTTGATCTTTTAGAACTTTTATCTTATTCAACGTCACGTCAAGTTCAGCCTGATTTATGTAATCAGTATGTTCATTTATTATACCCTTTTCCACGGTTTTTACAACTTTTCGGAAACATTTATGATCATTTATTAATGTTTTAAAATTTCACGGTTTTAAATCATTCTTTTTTATTAAAATTTCTTTAGAGTTTAATTCAATATTTTCGGCTTCTAACTCTTTGATTTGTTTGTTTTGTTCATTTATAAATAATTTACTATCTAAATGTTTATTTTGGATTGCTTCGGCTTTTACTTTAAGTTTTATTGTTTCGGGTTCAATATCAACTTCCACATTTTTTTTAATATTTGTCTCCTCTTCATTAATTTCATTAGTAATTTTATCCGGTTCTTCGTCTGATATTAACGTTTCTATAATTTTATTTTCATTGAGCTTTAATGGAAATGCTGTATTGTCAGTAATTACTATATCGTTTTGATAATCAATGTGAGTTTTCTGGTTGTTAATGTCCGAAAATTGTTGAAAATCATTATTTTCTAGTTTTGATTGTTCTATTTCCGGCGCTTCTTCAAAATCTTCACCGAGAAAATGTTCTAATTGATAGAACCAATTTATTTTTCCTCTAGTTCCCGAATTTTCCGATCTTTATCGTTATTTTGTATCCTTCGTACAGGTTTTGAAGAAATCAGATCATTTTCATATTTTAATAAAATCCTCAAATGATCTAAACTTCTTAATTGATCAGCTTTTGACATCAATTTCATACTAATTTGCATTGGTATGTTTAAGAAAAAATGATAGAGCAATTGGCGATCTAATTTAGCTATCACCATTTCTCTATTAATTATTTTATCAAAATAATGTCGGGATATTAATAAATTGCGAATTTTATCCAACCGTTGAAGAAAATCTAAGGGGTGTTCATTATTTTTAATTTTTGTTTCAAATAATTCAAACTTCAATTGTTCGATTGACCGTTTATCTTTAAATGTATTTTCAAGACAATTTAATAAATCTTCGATTGTTTCGAAATTATATGTTGATTTTATAAATTTTGCTTTTGCAGTGAGACGATCTAAGACTTCTATTAATAATGTTTTTTCATTGGTCTCTCTAAATATATTATTTTTTTCGCATACGATTTTTTTCTCTCGTGTTATTATATTTAAAAATCTTAAAAGTTTATCCGGATTACCGTCATAGTTTGGTATATGATCTAAATCCATACTATTTAATTGGAATGATTCCATACTTAACAATTTTAGTTCTTTCACTAAAAATTCAATTATATAAATTAATAAATTTTACAATATGTAATAATAAAATGTAAAATTATAAAATAATCATAAATAAAAGTAAAATCTTAAGCTTACTGAAGTAGATCGGTGTCTTCTTTGTTAGTACCTGGGATCAGTGGGCCAACAGAAGACGTCAGTTTAGAATACCTCGGATGAGTGATTTTCTAAAGCTGGATGTTGCTGAAGAATCTTGGTACCTCGGGTGAGTGGGCCAATCGATGACAAACAGATACCTCGTAAGAGTGGGTCTGCCAGCCAAAGTTCTTCAGATTTCGGTTCGGACAGTGATGATTACACGAGAATACCTAGGATTAGTGAGTTCCCGATGCTTACTGTTCCTTCTTTGGGCGCCAATTAACGAACACACAACAGTGAAGACTTTAAGATATACTTTTATTGTCTAAACAAAATGTTACAATGACATTTAAAATGCTTCTTACGAACTAAGTTACAATATCTTAGCTATCTTACATCATGGCTTACTGGAATGTCCTTTAGAATGTCCTACTGGCTTACTATGGAATGTCCCTATAGTAAATTTAGAGAAGGCTTTATAGGGATGAGAAAGGGAGAGGGGATGAAGTTGCAAGGAGCAGAGGGAGGGAGATAATTTCCTCTACACCTAAATTCTGGGTGGCCTATTTGGGAACAATTCTTGGAAGCTCATGTGAAGTTCTTGTGAGGGCTGTCCTGAGGGTTCAGTTAAAGTATACAATTGACATCTGAACAAGAATATGGTAGCAATAAACTGTTGAATATAAGAGGGAGCTTGACAAGGTTTCCGGTAGGAGACAAAAAATCTTTGGGCAATAGTCAGCCGACCTGGACATGGACAAGGTGTTAACACATGTTGGGACCCCACATGTATGGTCTAAGACGTTAGAGAGCCCTGAGAAAGACAGTTAAATGATATTAAACTAATGTTTAAAATTATAGTTATAAAGTTGTTAAATATAATAGTCGTCTGATAACTCGCATAACTCAAAAACGGTTAGCCGTAGAAAGTTGAAATTTTGTATTCAGGATTTTTGTAAAATCTAGTTGTGATCCTCCCTTTTTGGTTACTGCTTGATCACCGGAAATGGTACTTTACTTGAAGGTCATAATTGATTTCCACAAAAAATTATATTAAAATACAATGCAAAACTTCTCAAATTTAGTACTTATAATTTATATATTGATTTAAATAACATACTAGATTTTGGTCTAAATTGGAAAACCGGAAGCAGTACTTTACTTGAAGGTCATAATAAACTTTCATCAAAAATGATATTAAGATATAATGTAAAACTTCTCAAATTTGGTAAATAGGACTTTATATCGCGATATGAATGTATTTACTATATTTTGATTAAAATTGGTGAGCCGAAAAGGGCACTCTACTTGAAGGTCATAATCAACTTGCTTAAAAAATTATATTAATATTAACAGAAATCATATGTTTCGGTAACAAAGGTTACAAACGCAATTTGGTTTCCAATCCAATTAAACATTTTTATTACTTGTTTTAAGTGTTAAAATTGAGTGTAAAATATTGGTTTTCCTCCCTATTTGTGAGATGAACAAGTCTGCAGCAGGAGAATAAGATATAAGTTTTTCCGCTGCAAATGTCGAAACTGTCGATTTCCAATGCTTTATCTAGTATCTAGATATCTAGTATGACAGTTTTAATGTTGTCACGGAACACGAAGAAATCTCTTAGAAACTAGTTACCTACTGAAAGAAAACGACATATAATAATGGAATGAGACCTCCAGAAAGAGTATGTGTGTGTGTTTGTCAATAGATGGATGTCGCGACGCCGAGTTTCGTTTTTGAGATACTGCAATCTTCGAAAACTAGAAACCAAATTGAGGAAAATGTTTTGAACACCGATTTATAGTTCAATAAGCGTACAAGGCATGTGTTGTCCACATCAGATATTTTATAATTAAAATGATCTTTGATATTTTAGATTCTAGTTTTCATTGTATTTCAAGTGCATTTCCCACTTTGTCTTGAAAGAAATAATTTCCTCAATAAAAACATTTTACAAATCAAACATTTAAAATAACAGGAGTAGATTTATTTCGATGGACCTACTCAAAATTGGGAATGAAAAAAATGCTGTCATTAAAAAAGTGACAAATTCCCAAAATTAAAACTTATGTTGTGGTAAACTATCGAAAATGGCAGATTCGTTACTTTCCAACATTAAATAAAAAAAAAAAAAAAACTCTCCATTGTAAACTAACAAAACTGCACTTCCAGGCGATAGAAAAACTTGACATCATTATGACTATTACCAATGGATTCCTCACCAAAAAATCATATAAAATTATATCTTTGAAAAATCACAAAGGCAGGCGCCGAATTACTCTAAAGGTAAAAACTGTTTTTTTGGCTCTCCTGAAAAGTTGAATTTTTGCAGATTCACTAGTTTACCGTAAACCCGACGATATAATAAATACCACCATGATGATAGGCAAAGATACGAAAGCCAAATACGGTCATATCAAAAATATATTATGAGAGGAATTTCCATCAAAATATGTACAGAGACAATAATAGGCCACAGATTTGGCACGAAAGGTACAATTGGAGATATAATGACAAAATAAAGGAACCATTTCCTTCAAAACCTTTTAAACCCGATTCAATCAAAATTCTTACCCGAGGGAATAAAAATACAATCAGAAGAGTTCATTATATTAATACCAGCCGGTAATAAGAGAGGTCATGGCAATGTAACCTTTGATATAGGACCAAGGATTCGTTTGAAAGATGAATTATTAACAACATTTAAAATTTAAAATTTCTGTGAAGGTTTTGATTTTTTGTTAGGTATGAAGTCAATGAGTTATGTAGGCATTTGAAGTGAAAATGAATTTAAAATAAAAGGAAAGTTAATTAAGAATGGAAAAATAATTATGTGAATTTCATAAAAGATTTAAGTATGATAGATAATATTGAGAGAACAGATCATATGGAAAAAAAACTAGAGAAAGTTTAATAAATTTAATCGGACTAAAGCTTACCATGTACAAATTTATTAAAATGTCATATTAAATTAAAAATGGAAAACCCCATATATTCCAGAAGTTACAGAGTAGCACCTCAACTCAGAGAAAAAATGAATAATCAAATACAAAAATGATTAGATCAAAATATTATTAGGCCAGTGACAAAAAGAAATACAGGCTTGTCATTGATTACAGAAAATTGAATGAACAAACAGTTAAAGATAAATTTCCAGTGCCTAATATTGAGGATCTACTTCATAAATTACAAGGTTCAAAAATATTTCCTACCATCGATTTGGACTCAGGGTTTCATCAAATTGAGATGTCAAAAGATTCCATCAAGAAGACAGCCTTTTCAACAGAAAATGGGCATTATGAATATATTAGAATGCCGATGGGCCTTTCAAACTCACCCCCTACGTTTCAGAGGGCCATGAATGCAATGATAGCTAATGTACCAAAGGCTTTAGTTTATGTCGATGACATAATAATTTATTATAAAACAATAGAAGAGCATTTAGAACATCTTGAAAATATATTCAAAACATTACCTAAAAATAATCTTGTAGTTCAACTAGACAAAACTGAATTCTTTAGGCAGGAACTTCGATTCTTAGGATATACCTTAACTCCAGAAGGCATAAAAACAAATCCATCTAAATTAGAAGCCATCTCGAAATTTCTATTACCAAAATCAGAAAAAGAAATCAGACAATTCTTAGGACTTACAGGATACTAAGAAAAGTTTATTCATAATTACGTAAATATAGAAAAATCTTTAACTCAGCAATTAAGAGATAAAGATATTATTATACCAGGAAATTACAAAAATGCGTTTGAAAAATTAAAGATTCATTTAATGAATGCTCCTATATTGGCATACCCAAATTTTGACTTGCTGGTGATAGTAACAACAGATGCAAGTAATATCGCGATTGGAGCAATGTTATCCCAAGTTATAGAAGGAACAGAACACCTCATTGCATTTGCCTCAAGAACATTAAATAATACTGAGCGAAATTACTCAACTATTGAAAAGGAGCTTTTGGCTATAGTTTATGCTATCAAACATTTCAGACCTTATTTATACAGAGTGAAATTAACAATTCAAACTGATCATAAGCCTTTGCAATGGTTATTCACTATAAAAAATAACTATACAAGGATTACGAAGTGGATTTTCTATCTGCATGAATATGATTTCGAAATAAAATGTATCGAAGGTAAAACCAACAATGTAGCAGATACCTTAAGCAGAGTGCAAATAGATGCAGTAAATGCAATGAAAAATCATGCTTTGAATGAAGATTCAGCCATTGAATTAGATAGAATACTTGGTGAAACATCTCAAATGCCAATAACATCTCCAGAAGGTTTTGATTTCGATGAAACACTTTTAGGAAACAATAGTATATCAATGGAAAATAATATTGAAGTAGAAGTTAATAATGCTGAAATAGATAATAATAATGAAATAAATAATCCAAATTTTGATAACGAAAGTTTAAATACTTAACATTCACAGAAAAGTAGTAATGAACAACTATTTATTGTAGAAGACCCAAAACCAGTTAATATAGAGAAAAATCGAATATTTGTCCAGAGAGGTGGAAGAAAAGCAAATCAGATTAGAAAAAACATTTGGCAAAAATATATATTTTATTCAAACAGCGTATCCCTGGAGTGATGATTTAGAGGAAACTTTAATAGAAATATTAAAACCTAATAAAGTTCTGGTAAAATCATTTCAAAAACATATTAGATTAATTAATAACAATAGTAATAAATTACCCAATTTAATAAACATTGTAAATAAGACAACGCTAAAAAATCATTTAAATGAATTATATGACATCTTAAATTATATTACTATCGTAATCATGGACAACAATTCTTTAGAAATGTGTAAATTAGGAATAACACATTCTAGCATTTTTAAAAATTATATATATTAACAATAACACAGAATGCATAAGTCCTGATTTAGAAATACTTTGGCTCACAAGTAAAATATCTTGTATGATCAAAAATAAAAATTATCTATACCAATAAAGAAAAATAACAATTCAATAACAACTATTGTAAATAATCAAATATTGTATGATAATGATGAAATATATAAAGGAGATTGTAATTTTATAAAAACTAATTATTATTGTAATAAAATTAATAAATTTAATGATGCATGTATAGAAAATGCTATTCATAATAATGTGAATAATTGTGTATCCACTACTTTTAGCAATTTAGAACGTTATATAGCTTATGTAGATTTATGTAGCGTATGTACATTGATGTTTTTGTTAGTTTTAAGATTGAACATATTACAATTAAAAATAATGTATCCTATCCTGTAATATTACCAGAAACAGGAATTATTAAGTAATGAAGAAATTATAAACCACACTAAAAATAATTATGTATATACGGAGGTATTGTCTTCATTCCATGCAATTAATGATTAAAATATTTTAATGCAATTTTTAATCAATTAAAAATTCCTACTTTAAGTGATGAAATGTTTGAAAGTCTTAATACAGATTATCAAGACAATTTTAATTTAGATTGTTATTCACTAATATTAACAATTATTATTTTATATCTTTTATGTATGAATATTTACTCTTGTATAAGTCCTCAAGTATTCTTTGCCAGAAAAATCAAGTAACTGATACACCAAGCTCCCAAGAGAGACTTCTTTTGGAGGCCATAGCTTCAAAGACTGTTCATCCACTTCTTATCCCATGGAGCTCGAAAAGCTAAAGGGAGGATTTATGGAAACCAATCACAGGAGAATCACTAGACTCAAAATATTTCTCCTGACTCTGTATAAATACCCCTCCCTTTCCCACTTAGGGAATAGATAGTCTTAGATAGTCAGTTAGATGTAACCTCTTAGCGTTATAGTTGCAGTAGAATAGTCCAGTTTATGTTCAATGTAATCATTTTTTATAAATAAACTTTTTTTTAAGTTCAAGTGATTTAATTGTCAAACAGAGCATATTGTTGGGGCACACTCGGTGTTACATTGTTTTAAGTAGAAGTTTTCAGATAAGTTTCATCAAAATCATTAGAGCTGTTTTAAAGAAAAATGTAAAAAGGTGAAAAATCGATTATGTAAAATGGCACTTCCAATGAGTGGATTTAAGCGAAAAAGTTGCCCAACCGGTATTTATACTACCATAAATTAACTACCGTAAATACACAATTTCAGTTGCTTTAAACTTTTCGTTTTTGAGTTAGGCTGTTCACATATAGTCCCACGCACGTGAATTGAGAATGAAATTCATTAAATTCTCTTTGTAACTGCTCAATAAAATAAGACAAAAATACAGAATAAAAAGCCTCTTTGTGAAATAAAACAAAACTTTACCAAAAATGTATCTGTAAATTAACAACAATAATTCTGAAATTAAATATGAAATGAAACTGTCCCTAATAATAAAAATAAAATAAGCATTGACAAATGAATAATACTTAAATATTTAAAAGAAACAAATAATTTTACCATAGCACTAACAAAAAAATACAAAACATAATAAAAATGTCATGAGCAAGAGAATAAAGCAGTGACAGTTGCAGTTTTAAAGGATTCAAGAGCATATAGATTCCTCTCTGGCCTTATTAAAAATTTATTTGAATAAGGATATTTTTATTTTAAGTATGTTTTGTATTTTATTGTTAGTGCTATGATAAATTTATTATGCTTCCTATTCAACAAAAAATGTGACACTTATGAAAACACAAAACTCAAATTTCCGTTTTTTTTGTGCAGAATTTGACCATGATCCACATGAACTTCTTTTTTCCTCCGGAAGTGCAGAAACGGCCCCTGAAATTTCCTGGTTCTTATCTGTTGCACTCTATATATTTCAATTACAGAGAAGGGAAAGTAAAATCGCTCCGGTTATCGTGAGGAGGACTTTCCTTTTGAATCTCTCGATTCTGCTTTCTAGGGTGCCGGTTAGAACCCAGGTCTCGTAGCCATATGTCAGAACTGGTTTTATCATGGCATTGTACAGCTTTAATTTGTGATTTCTAGAAATTTTTCAGGATTTCTGTACTTTTGAAAGAGAGAAGAAAGTTCTGTTTGCGTGTTATACGCTGGTCTATCTCTGTATGCTGGTCATTGATTGAGGCTATCGTGTACCTCAGGTATTGAAAGCTGTCTACTTTCGGGAATGTTCTGCCATCCATGCTAATACTATTGTTGGGGTGGATTTGTCGGCTATCATATGTTTTGTTTTATCTTCATTTACTTGCAAGCCGATTTGCTGTTCTTCTCTTAACATAGTCTTAGCGAGTCTCTCAATATCCTCTTCATTGCTTCCAAGGACATCTATGTCATCCACGTACATTAGGAATTTATGTTTAATTCCGACGTGCACTCATCCATTTTCGTGTGATGTTCTTCTAATCACCTTTCTCAAGGGCTAGGTTAAACAGCATCGACGAGAGTCCATCTCTTTGCCTCAGACCTGTCTAACTTCAAAGGCTTTAGACACATCTGCGTGTATCAGGATTCTGTATTTGGGGTCGCTTGTACACACCTTCGTCACTAATCTCACTAATTTCCCGGGAATACCCAGTTCAGTCATGATTTCCCAAAGGCAGTTTCTGTCCACGGAATCATAGTCTGCTATAAAATTGACAAATAAGGTGTGCACATCCTGGTCTACTTCCTATCGTTTTTCGAGTACCTGTTTTAGGATAAAGATCTGGTCTAGCGTGCTCCTTCCTGTTCTAAATCCTGCTTGGAGGTCGCCTATTATATTTTCATAGTGGGGATAAATCCGATTTAGTAGGATATTGGGCATTATGGCAACTGGTAGGAGTGCTATGCCTCTGTTGTTACCACATTCATACTTGGACCCCTTCTTTAGGATAGGCATATTTGAGCTGTGTTCCAAGCCTCTGGTATCCTTTCCTCCTCCCATATTTTCTGGATTTGTTCTAATAGCTTGGCTCTTAGAGGTTCGCCCTCATCTTTAAACAGCTCTGATGGTATACTGTTCAACCCTCGGGCCTTTCTTCTTTTAAGCCTGTCGATAGCTATTTCCACATCCAGAATGTCTGGTTTTTCAAGCTCATAAGGGTGGAGGTCTTCCACCTTGTCCATGTCTTCTTTGTTTGTGGGGTTCCCTTAGTTGAGAAGCTGCTGGAAATGTTCTTTCCAGATTACCTTTTCTTTTGATGCTGTCAGTTTGCCATCTTTTCTTCACATTTGCATGTTTCTCACTTTGTATCCTACCCTTTCTTTCCTGATGTCTGCATAGAATTCGAATATATTTTCAGTCTACCAATTGTCCTCTATAGTTTGTCTTTGAGGAATTCTCTTTTTGCTTTTTTAATTATCCTGTTTGTCTTTGTCCTGGTGGCGGCATATTTTGTCCAAAGTAGCTTGATCAGTTTTGAATAGGCAGAGAACTTTCATTTTTCTTCTTTCGTCCACTGCCTTTTCATATGCTTCTGTGAACCACTTCTTACCTTTTCGTTTCTCCTGAATGCCTATTACTTTCTTAGCTTTTTCTTTTAGCCCGGTCTCTAATGCCTCCCAGTGTTGATCAACCATGAGGCCCTCTGAGTCCAAGGGTTCGAATTTATTCTTTAGCTCAATTTGGAGCTTTAAATTCAGGATTTTTAGAACGGACTTCATACCTCCTTCTTTCTACTTGGTCCACTTTTTTGCTTCAGCCTCTGACAGAATTTGATCCGAATCACTGTCTGCTCCATGGTAGCTTCTTGTGTCTCTGATGTCTCTTATATATCAGCACGTTGTCAATTTGGCTTTTAGCACCTTTAGGGCTTACCCAGGTGTACTTGTGGATGTCTCTGGCTGCGAACATCGTGCTACAGACCACTAGACCTTATTTGCTGCCAGACAAGTAACATCTCATTCCATTGTCATTTTTTTTGTGTGCTCGTTTCCTGAAGGCTTAGGCCAACGATAATGGGCCTGAATTGGGATTCTCTGCCTATCTTGGCATTAAAGTCACCTATGACTAATTTTATGTCATATTTTGGAGCCTGGTCCACTATTTTTTCCAGATGATCGTAGAAATCACCTTTCACGGTCGTTACCATGTTAAGAGTCAGATTTTCCGAGCCTAGTTTTAGGTTTCGTAATAGGTGTATTTTTTGCTATTTGGGGCTAATAACCCTATCCCGCAAAAAATACACCTATTACGAAACCTTAAACTAGGCTCGGAAAATCTATATAATTTTTTTTGGAGCTTGGGCATTTATTCTAAGACAGAAAATGCATAAATGACAAACATTGATGGATACCAAATTTACCCTAAAACCAAATATTTTTCCAAACCCAAGTGGGTTGGTTTATGTTGGCATCAATCTTTCAGGTGCTGCTAATATTAACCTTATATTTTTTTATGCCCTAAGAAACATTTTAAGAGGTACGGCTTGGTTACCACTTATTGATGAAATAATTTACATTATTTTTAATATTTTGTTTAGTAATTGTAGTATTTATACAATTAGTACAAATGAATTTGCAACTTCCTTTCTGGAAAAGCGACCCTGAATTATTGTTCTGTGCTGTGGAGCAAGTCTTTAAGAAAGGTAATATTTCTAGTTCACTTACTAAATTTCACCTTGTTGTGCCCAAGCTAGAGTTTGATATTTTAAGACAGGCAGCAGACATCATTAAGCGATCCCTTGTGGACTACTATGGAGTTCTTAAAGCTCACTTAGTTGAAGTATTATCCAAATTTGAAAATAGACGGATTATGCAACTGCTGGAGGGTAAGCAACTTGGGGACGACAAGCCTTCCCAGTTTCTCAGGAATATGCGGTAGCTTGCTGGGTTCTGTGCATCAGAGGAAATGTTGTGCTCACTTTGGCTTAGGTCCTTACCAACTAGTACTCAAGCGATTCTCTCTGAGACTGATACCTCCTCCCATGATAAACTAGTCACAATTGCTGACAGGATTCATGACATTAGATATTAATATTGTCTCCACTACACCTTCAACCTCCACTCAACCTTCCTTTTCTCAAATGCAGCAAATTGAAGCTCTCACTTAGCAGGTGTCCAGGCTGGAAATGTCGGTCCAGCCATCGTTCTTCAAGTAGACAGCGGAGGCGTTTCTCCAGCCGTAATCCATCCCATTGTTTTTATCATGGTCGTTTTGGTGACCGGGCTAGGAAGAATGTGAGAGCCCTTGCAATTGGAAGAATCTAATTAAATACGGCGGAAAACTAAACGCAGTGTTGGAGATGGTGGAACCCAGTATTGCCTCTACGTCTCAGCCCCAGCTCTTTGTACCTGACCGGCTATCAGGCAGTGTATTTTTGATTGATACAGGAGCAGCAGCTTCACAACTTCCTCGTCCTAAAGTAAAAACACCTCCTAGCGACTATTGTCTATATACTGCAAATGGCTCCCGCTTCATCACCTATGGAGAGAAAACCATGGATCTCGACTTAGGTGTGAGAAAAAGGTTTATCTGGACATTCATAATTCCAGATATACCCAGGGCCATCATCGAAGCAGATTTTATCTCTCACCTTAACCTTCTGGTTAATTTGCAGGGTCAGCGACTTATCGATAACACCACTGGGTTCACTTCAAGGGGACAGCTATTTCGTGTCAACGCACCAACCATCTCTGCTCTTCCAGGTGAGATGCCATTCGCCCATATATTTGCAGAATTTCAACGGGTTACTCGCCCTAATTCGACTTTGATATCTCCAGCTAAGCATCCTATTGAAACAACTGGGCCACCTGTGGTGTCGAAAACACGTAGGCTCTCTGCGGAGCGCTACAAGGCAGTAAAGGAGGAGTTTTGCAGACTTATGGAAAAGGGTAAATCAGGCTGTAGAAGAGTCCCAGGGCATCATCTCTACATGTAGTCTCAAAGAAAGATGGCACAATTCGTCCCTGTGGAGACTATAGAAGGCTAAATGTTCGCACAGTTCCAAATCGTTACAGCATCCCTAACCTGTCTGACTTCAATATAAACCTCCATGGTAAGACTATATTCTCTCGCCTGGATCTATGCCATATCTACTGTCAGGCTCCCATAATGGAATCCGACATTCAGAATACTGCAATCGCCATACCTTTCGGCTTGTACGAATTTCTTCGCATGTGTCCTGGCTTGCGTAATGCTAGTTTGATGGATCAGGCATTCAGCAATTTTTCTTTCTGCTTTGCCTATCTTGATCATGTCCTAATATTTTTCTCATCGGATGTTGAGCACCTCCACCAAGTTCTACGTCGTTTGGATGAATATGGCCTCACCATCAATCCAGAGATGTGTCTGCTTGGGCAGGCTGAAATTGATTTTTTAGGATTTAAAGTGTCAGTGGAAGGAATCAAGCCAATGGAAACCTGCGTCGAAGCCATAATTTCTTACCCCAAGCCAGCAACTATCAAAGAAGTAACGATTCCTCAGGATGTTGAATTTTTATCACCCGTGCATCAAGGGAGCAGCTATTCTCCAGCAACCACTTAACGGGTACCTGCAGCAACTCCGGAAGAATGACCAGCAAAAGATCGAATGGAACCCCCTCACAGAGGATGCATTTCAGAAGTGCAAGGATGCGCTTCGCTATGCAACTATCTAGGGCACACAGCAATCGACGCTAAGATTTCTCTCGTCTGCGACGCTTCTGTCACCTGTGTCGGTGCAGTTCTACAGCAATGGCAAGATGACAAATTGGTACCACTGGGTTATTACTCCAAGGCCTTGTCTCATCCACAGCGAGTATACTCCACATATGACCGCGAGTTTCTGGCAATTCTTAAAACGGTCAAGCACTTTAGACCAGTGGTTGAGAGGAGGCATTTCACCATCTATACAGATCACAAACCACTGACCTTTGCATTCTTTTAGAAACCAAATTCTGCATCTCTCATATGTATCCGGTGGCTGAACTTTATTTCTCAATTCTCCTCAGACTTTCAGCACATTGAAGGGTGCTCAAACCCTGTGGCTGATGCACTTTCATGCCTGGAAGAACTGCCATTTGACGAAGATTGGGATCAATTAGCCACCGCACAGGAGATCAACCAGTAGTTATGTAAGCTGCGTACATAGAAGAACCTCGCATTAAAAAAATTCTCCCTTCCTGGTGCTAACCATCCAGTATGGTGCGAAACTTCAAAGCACCAGGTTAGACCTTATATTCCTCAAGTATTCCGGCGCTATTGTTTTAAACGCTGTCATGACAGGAGCCATCCAGAAGTGCGCGCCAGTCGACTTCTAGTTGCAGGCAAATATTTTTGATCTTCAATGAATTCTGATGTTGGAACTTGGACCAAAGCGTGTTTGGCCTGCCAGCGTTCCAAGGTCATCCAGCACACTATTATATCTCCTAGATTATTTACAGGTTGTGATCAGTTCGAGCACGTCCACTTGGACCTCATTGGGCCTTTGCCTCCATCGAAGGGCATGAGGTACTGCCTCACCATAGTTGATAGATTTACACGCTGGCCCGAAGCTGCTCCTCTTCCTGACATGACCGCAGACACCGTCACCAGAGCATTCTTTGGCTCGTGGATTGCACGTTTCAGATCTCCAAGAAGACTCAATACTGATCAGGGCCGTCAGTTCAAGTCTGGATTATTTACCAGCTTCAGAAAACTCCTTGGTACTGATCGAGCTCACACCACTGCTTACTATCTGCAAACCAATGGCTGCTTAGAGTAGTGGCATCACTCACTCAAGAGCGCACTAAAAGTCCAGATGGATGCAGACCATTGGGTGGACAAGCTTTCCATTTTTCTCTTATGTTTAAGATCTACGATTTGGCAGGACATCAGCGCCAGTGTTGCTCAAGCAGTGTACGGCCAGCCATTTCGCCTTCCTGGGGAGTTTCTTGTCTCACCTTCTGGCCCACAAGATCCTCAGGTGAACTTATTTTGGTTAAGACATATTATGGACACGCTACGACCTGCACCCTTTGGGACATCCACACAGAAGCTGTTTGTCCATCCAGCACTTAGATCCTGCACGCATGTATTTTTCAGATATGATACTGTGAGGAAACCTCTCCAACCTCCTCCACTACCAACCTGTCTGTTGAACAGCTCAAGCCTGCATTCCAGGACTCTGACAGCTCTGCCTCACCTGGTTAGCGGCTGCCAGAAATTGATCCTCGCTTAATATAGAGACCATCGCCTCAAAAACCAGTCACACCTACACAACCATGCTCTAGACGCGCTATCCCTCCGCACTTCAGGTTCTTGAACAGTGTCATTGGGGAGAGTAATGTTATGGTCGTTACCTTCTCATGACAACCGTCCTGCAACTTAGAGGGTCCTACCTACTTTCATAGCCTACCTCTTTAGGGCTAGGTCTCCTAGGAAGTTTTCGTCTGAAGCACATTGCCTTTTTATGCTAATATAGTGTTACTATGTAATAAATTATGAAATTAGTAATAACCACTGTACAAAAGCCTCTTCGTAGAGGGCTCACCCGTTGATTGCATATGCAAGTAGTGTATTTTTATTTATTATGCCTGGCATGCCCCTTTGTAAATATTAGACTTATAAATAATAATTGTAGCTTTTGTTTTGGTAGTGCACGTTATTTTGTAGTTTCTATTTTTATTTTTTTGTATATATAATTCTTGCTTAAAATAATATTTTTTTCTGTAATCTGTGTATATTGAATGAACCAGACAGAATCCTAAAACTTCCATGGAGCATCATATGTTTATTGAAATGTTGGTATTTTATGTTTAATTAAAATTAAAATCTTTAATTTATATATAAATTTTTGTTTTAAAAGATTTTTTACTTTCAACTATTGGATTTCATGAGTAAAAATAAAAACTTCAGATTCTAAATACAGTTCACTACTAAAAGGTTTAATATAAGTTACAAAATTTATACATTGAAAATTTAAAAGATAAATATTTTTTATTACTTAAAAAATAAAAAGTGGATTTGACAAATGAAATGCTCGGTCGTAAAACATGGTAACTGACAAAATGATAACTTTTACAATGTTACAATGTTTTTTAATTACAATGGTTTACCTTTAACCAGCAGGTATTTACCATAGCTTACTAAAAACATTATTCTTTTATGAAAACAACTTTTCTGCACATTCTTTCAACAGCCTGAGTGAAATCAGCTAAAAGGAATCACTTCGTGCCAAGAATTTTAATTCATAAAATATCAAATACCATGTTTTACAACCGAGCACCTCAAATGTTTATGAAATGTCTGAACCCCCAAAAACTTATATCTAAAACATATGAGCATTATTAAATAAATGAAATAAAAAATTTAAAGTTGACAAGTTTTTGAAATACTTCAGATGCTTCCTTTCTCCATATTATTACTGTATTTCTTATAATCCTCATTGAAGAAAATGACACTAGTAAAACTGATAATTGAACACTGGCAGCTGATAATTGAACTTCTAGGTCTTCACCGAATGACTGTCCTAATAAGAGTGATACTTCTTATTAGCATCAGCATGCTAATTCTTACAAACACTAATTGAATTAATTACAGAAAAGAATTCCGTTAATATATATTATTTTCTCACTCCTTGATCTTTTGTTTATTCCTTTGAATAATTCATTTACACATGCAAAACCTGACAAATTTTAATTTATGTTGGATCTATTAATAATTAATGACTTTGAAATTAATATATACTAAATGTAGTTCACTTTTATGTCACTCCCGATACTACACACAGTTATTGGTTCACTGCTTCTATAGCTCTGTTAATTATTCTTAAACAGGATATTATAAATAAGGTGCAGTGAGTGCATCAAACAACTTAATCTTATAATAATAATCTACCACCCTATAATAATAATCTTTTTAAGAATAATAATTTTAAAGAGTTCATATAAGTACTGCTTGTACCCAACAGTATATACCCAACAGTATATACTCCTTCTCTTCTCTCAAAAAAGTACAATAAAATAGTTTTTTAAGCAATTTTAGTATGACAATTCTGTACACTATTTATTTTCAGTTTGTCAAGCTGCAAATATTAGTATTTTAAAAGTTTGGGTTTAGTTTCTATGAAAATTCCATTTTGTTTCCATTTAATAATCTAAAAGTAGAAATTATTAAGTCAATTTCTACTTTTATATTATTACAGATGAGGTCCATGGGGTATGGTAAAATTGAGAAATTTTTTTGACTTATAAAAAAATGGTGAACAAATTAATGAATTTCAATATACTAGGGCTGACGGTGGGGCCCAGGAGCGTGTTAGAGATCTGAAACTTTGGTAATACCAATTTCTTGGGACGGTGTACATATGTGTAAGTCGGTAATCATTTATCGCTCTGGAGCACTTTTACCTTACCTGGAGAGAGTCTTTTCGGAAATAAGAACAGTATTATAGATGTATAATATACTGTTGGAAAGGTAAATATTTTCAAAAAAATAATATGTAACATATAAAGCTGATGAAGATAATGGAGAGAGCCAAAAACGCATAAACTTAAGTGATTGTTGTAGTTAATTAATTCTAATTTTATGTTAAATGGAAACTAAATAGAAAATTTATTTTAAGTAGGGTATTAAGTGAAAGTTGTGTGATGCATGCACCATTCCAGATTTTCTGATTAAAAAACATAAATTCAGGAGTACAATTTTTCAAACTAATAGTATAGAACAAGAATTAGCACTGGATGCATCCATACAATCACTTTAAACTTATAAAACTGATCAGTATCGAAATATTTACTGATTGAAGCAAGGCAGGTATGAAAATTAGATATTCATTTGCTGTATTTCAACCAACTATTATCAACCAATTTCTTTCAACACAGATGGCACTATTAATCAAATCTAAAAACTAGTTAGGGATTGATAAATTATTTGCCACTTCTATAAATTTGTTTTATTGAAAACTAGTTTCGAATGTTATACATTCATCCTCAGTTCTAAGAGCACACAAAAAATTCAAAAATAAGCAATTCAAAATATAGTTGGTATTATTATACATATTAAATTAGATTAATATAAATCAGTATTATAAAACATTTATGAATTATGAATTTAATTAAGACAAGAAATCAAATACATGTTGGTACTCACCAAGGTTTAAATGGATTTTATCAAACAGAATAGTTTGTACTGGTTTCTTCTCAAATTGTACTAACAATGAACGAGAACTAGGCAGGATGTTTTTAGGTAAACGGTTTAAGGGTCATAACAGAAAAAACAATTACTCACCGGCATTACTGGGAAAACCCTGACCCTTAAACCGTTTACCTAAAAACATCCTGCCTAGTTCTCCTTCATTGTTAGTACAATGCGAGAAGAAACCAGTACAAACTATTCTGTTTGATATAATCCATTTAAACCTTGGTGAGTACCAACATGTATTTGATTTCTTGTCTTAATTAAATTCATAATTCATAAATGTTTTGTAATACTGATATATATTAATCTAATTTAATATGTATAATAATACCAACTATATTTTGAATTGCTTATTTTTGAATTTTTTGTGTGCTCTTAGAACTGAGGATGAATGTATAACATTCGAAACTAGTATTCAATAAAACAAATTTATAGAAGTAGCAAATAATTTATCAATCCCTAATTAGATTGATCCTTCTATACCATCATGCGGATGTCAACTAAAAACTAGTTGTTCTAATAGCACATTCAAATTTCCTAACTGATCAAAAACTGTGCAACACTATACAATTGAACAAAAATATAATTTACTATGACAAGCAATTGAGTTATTAAAGAGTCTCCTCTACCTAAGATACAGAACCTACAGCGGTAGTGCGCATAGCAAGAGTATCAAGTAGTATTGATGTACAACCTGCCAGCAAAGATGGCAAGTAAGCCTAAAAATTAGAATCATATTTACAACTCTGTGCCCCTCTTCAGCCAATCCCAATGTACAATTCATACTGTAATAAAACCATATATATAATTATAAATATATCAGAAATATAATGGGTATGATTTGGCTGGATTGTGATCACTCACAAATTTTTGGATTGGCTTATATAGACTTCATACGAACCGAATGAATCATGTAGTTCTGAAAACACAATTTTGTTTTACTTTTGTAGCCCACACCATTTACAGATATTATTGTTATATTTTATTTTCTAAATAGATGATTTCGAATAGTAAATAATTAATATCTTATATATATTAAAAGAATACAATTGGAGTATATTTAATTTTATAATATTGTATTAAATTGCAAAAATAGGAGTTTAGAGTGGAAGTTGATTCAGTTGGTTTTGTTAATGGAAATATGTTTGAAACATTCATTACAATTTAATTTAGAATACATTTATATTTTGTTTGTGAGTTTCATGCATAAAAAAGTGCAAATGAATTTATTTTAAAGAAACATTTTTCCTTTTATAAAATATGTAATAAAGAGAATTATTGTGATCTTGAAAATTTTCCATTTCGAGATTTCAACGGAAATACACGTTTTAAGGTCCCTTGAGTCCAATTAACCAGGTCTCCTAAAATGGTCAGTGGATGTGTATGGCTATCTCAAAAATGAAAAGTTGTTCGAAATCGAAATTAAATATTTAAAGTAAGTATATTATATTATGTATATTAAATTTATAAACTGATTAACCAGAAGTGGCAATTAATCAATTTTATACTTTTTCAAAAAAATTCCTTAACGGTTCAAACGATTTTGATGAAACTTGCCTGTCTTCTCCTTAAAATCCTTCGACTTTTCACATCACTGAGAAAATGCAGGAAAAAAATTTATAGCCAAAATAAAATTTAATTTGTGCATTACTCAAAAAGTATGCATTTTATAGTAAATTATGTAAATTATGATACAGTTCAACATATGTCCAAATATATATATATTTGATATTTTATATTATTAAAGTACAAGTAAAAGCGGAAAGAATCATTTTTAGAGGTTACAGGTTACTTATCATCATTAGATAATAATTTTATTCATTTTTTTTTTTAACTTCCTATTTTTTTAATATAACTGTTTTAAATGTGAGGGTATGTCCATATTAAGTGATCCATGTGATGTTATTTGACCATTTTATAATGAAATGATTATTTGTTTATGGACTCCTACATTATTGCAGTCTTCAAAAATAATAATTTTAATTTCTATCTTTTTTCAGCTCCAATGGCAGCTATTTTTATTTAACAAAAAATGCTCTTTTTGTGTTTGTAAGGTTTTACATTATCAAATATTTCTAAACAGTTGTGGAACCTAGATTGATGCGACAAAAACCATTTTATCTAGAAAAAAATGGCCTAAATATTATGTTCAGTACATGTTTGAAGAAATTTTGATCCAAAATAGTGAAAATCCATATCAAAATGTGACATTTAAATTGATAAATTTTCAATTTTTAAAGGAATATTACCCAAGAAGGAATATAATCTCAGGGTTGATATTTTAGGAGTGTGTAGTGAATTTATAAAATATATCAACTCTTAGATTGGCTTTCATTTCAAGTAACAATTTTTGAAAAATTGAAAATTCCAGAAAAATTCAAATTTTGATGCCTTATATTTCTGTTGGAGCAAACTTTAAAAATCTAAAATGTTTACAGATAAACCCTCTAATGTGTGTTATATAGCTGTATAAATTTCATATTAGAGATTTATCAAAAAGTCTATTTAACCCTTCAAACTTTATCAACCCCTCTGGTAGCCCTCCACCCTAACCAAAAGTAACCGCAATATCATATCACCCAGGGCCCCGTAAGGTCTAGATCCGCTACTGTTGTAATCTATAGTAATGCACCATCAATAAATGCTAAAATATGTTTTTGTGTGATTTTTAAGGTTTTAAAAACTTGACTTAGAGATTAATATTAAACATGAAATTTATACAGGAGTATAACACACAATAGAGGGTTTATTTGTAAAAAAAATCAGATGTTTAAAATTTATTCCAACAGAGATTCAATGCGTCAAAATTTGGATTCTCCTGAAATTTCAATTTTTCAAACATCGTTACTTGAAAAGAAAATCAATCTAAGGGTTGATATTATTTTATTATTTAATTCAGTGCACATAGGTAGTTACACACTCCCAAAATATTAATCCTGAGATTAGAATCCTTCTTGGAATAATATCCTTCAAAAATGCCTTCAATAATGCCTTCAAAAATTGAAAATTTGTCAATTTAAATGTCACATTTTGAGATGGATGTTTTCTATTTTGGATTAAAATTTCATTAAACATGTACTGAACATAATATTTAAGCCATTCTTTTCTGAAATAAATAGTTTTTGTTTCATCAACCTAGATTAAACCAATTTTTAGAAATATCTGATAATGTGAAACTCTACGCAAGAAACAGCATGCTTTATTAATATGAAATAGGGCCCAGAGTGTATTCAGACTTTGTTCTGCTGTTGACTGAGGCAAAGTATTATAAACAAAAATTTACTTATTTTACTTTCACTGGCACTACAGTCCGATGTGGACCTTGGCCTACTCAATGAGCCTTCACCAGGTGGCTCGGTCTTGTGTAACCCATTTCCAAAATTTGCACGTTTAAAAGAGTCTGGGCATCCCTGGTGACATCTCCCCATCTCAGCCTTGGTCTTCCTCTTCCTTTCGACTGGTCCAGCTTCCCTACAAGCAGTTTCTTGGGGATTTCTTTCTCATTCATTCTTGATACCTGACCTGCCCATCTCAGTCGACCACACTTCATAAAATGTATGACGTTTACTTCGCGTCACAAATTTCAGCTGCACAACTTCTAGAGGTGCGAATATGGTACAGATCATTATTTGGTGATATCCAAAATAAGAGCACGAATATCAAGTACAAGAAAGTTACGAGATAATAAATAGGAAGAAATAAACATGTCCAAGCTGAAGGAGCCTGAAACATGCAGAGAAATTGGACCAACTCCTTGCGAAAAAAAATAATCGAGAGACCAGCTCATGACCAATGGACTGTCTGCTCAAAGATAATTACAAGTTCATAATTTTTCCATTTATGATTTGAGCAGTGGACATGTGGACAGGGCCTTGGGGAGAGACAAAGGGCTCCAGGCCTTTCCCGGACCTCCATCAAATATTAAATTCGCCAACCTCATCCTTTATAATGTATGCAACAAAAAGATTATATAATGGTAATGCATAATTATAGAGTGCCTTTGATCGCACCCCTTACGATAATATAGCAAAAGCCTTAGAGAGGAAAGGGGTAGGATTATTAGCTTCTGAATGGATCAACTCATTTCTGAAGGGAAGGCTACTCAAATCTGAATTAGGACATGCAAAGCTATGGATTAGACCCATGGGGGGGCTGTCCACAGGGAGGAGTATTGTCTCCACTCCTGTGATGTTTGGTTGTGGACACTTTGCTGACCAAACTAAGCTTTGCAGGATTTTATACGCAGGGATATGCAGACGATATCGCTGTTCTGATAGGGGGCAAATTTCCGGAGACTATCTCCAGATTGCTCATAATTGTAAGGGACCTTTTGGGGGAATGGTGCAGAGGTAATGGTCTTGGCATCAACCCCCAGAAGGTTAACCTCTGTATCTTCACTAACAGAAGAAATGTGATAATCAGACCGCCATGGCTTGATAGTACTCTGATAAACATCTGCAGTGAAGTTAAATATCTAGGAATTATCCTTGATAGTAAGCTAAAATGGCTTAGTCGTATTAGTAAAGTTAGCACGAAGGCACTTCATTGCTTATGGGCATGTAAGGGAGCCGTGGGAAAATCTTGGGGTCTGAAGTCCAAAATGGCCTTATGGGTATATAAGGCGGCGATTAGACCTATTGTACTATATGCTGCAATTGTGTGGTGGCATAGGATTAATGCTAGTAGGCCTCGAGCCATACTGGGTAGACTACAAAGGCTGGCGTCTCTTATGACAACTGGCGCCATGAGCACTACTCCCACTGCTGCAATGGAGGTCCTTTTGAACCTAACACCATTGCACCTGGAGATTGAGGCGCAGACACTTAGCACTGCATATGGATTTACGAAATTAAAGACAAGATCCAAATCCCTGGTCTACCAGAGACATGGGACTCTGTTCAACAGGATTGATCATGATGAGGTGCTGGCAATGCACTATGACATTCAAGTACAAAGCTATAGGGAGGGATACTAGAGTACCAAGATCAGCAGAACTGACTCCCATGTACTATGCAACGGAGTTAACTGCTATACAGACGGATCCCTGACGTTACAAGGTTCAGGGGCAGGAATTTGGAGGATGGATAAGCCTAGAGAGGGAATTTTCATATCCTTAGGTAGGCATACCTCTGTCTTTCAGGCAGAGGTATTAGCAATCAATGTCTGTGCCCAGTCCCTTATTGAGGAGGGCGTCAGAAATAGACTAATTATAGTCCACACAGATAGCCAAGTTGGTGGAAGAACGCAAAGTTAATCTTAACAAACTGTCTGAAACCAACAGGGTAAGGGTTGAATGGGTCCCTGGACACTCAGGAATTCTGGGGAATGAAAAGGCTGATCACCTTGCAAGGAGAGGCTCTGAGATGAAACCTTGTACACCAGAGCCCATATGTGGCATAAGCCTTAGCCATACCAAAAGGCCCATCAGAGTGGCTGTAGGCAATAAAGTTAAGAACTACTGGGAAAATACTAGGAAACAGATACACTCCAAACTGTTTCTAGATGGACCCTGCTCCAAAAGAAGTGAGATTCTTCTGTTTATGGATAGGTGTAATATTAGGAGAGTGACGGGACTATATACAGGTCACTGTCAACTGAATAAGCACCTCCACAACATGGGACTAACTAAGTCACCGACATGTAGACTATGTGGGATGGAGGACGAAACGGCTTTCCGCATAATCTGTGGATGTGATGCTTTGGCAAGGGTGCAGTACCTCCACTTTGGTTGTGACCGGATCACTGACCCTAAGCTCTGCGAGATGATGGACCCGATGAGTCTACTCAGATTTGCAAAGGCTACTGGTCTGTTTTAAATGGTTTAGGCCAGCGCACAATAGGCCTTAATAGGCCGCGGTGCAATTATGCTGGGAATTAAAAAAAAAATGCATAATTATAATATAAAATATGTAAGTATCCTATTATTTAATAATTTATGATATTATTATAAAAAGTATACTGAAAAAGGCCATCATTTCATGATGCTTTGAAGTTGAGTTAATTGAATTTTTTTTGTTTTCAATTTACTTTAATAATTTCACTTTTTTTTTTTTATAAAAATAAAATATTTGATTTTGCTTTATTTTTTTCATAATTTTTTTTATACAAATACTTTTTCTTTATAGTGTAAAAAATATTGTATTTTTTTTTTTTTATAAAAAATGTTGGTGATAAATTTTTGATTATATTTATTCCCATGTCCTTTTTTAAATTTCTATATCAAAAGTGGCAAATAAGTTATCAATCCCTAATTAGGTAGTGAACTAAGATGGAAAAAGGGCTTAGACTACTTATCAAAGAAAGAAAATATTCTATGTACATTAAAAATATCCTTAGTGAACAAAATAAGGATAAATTGTTCTTCATGTAATGCTTTTTATTGTCTAAATTATTTGAAATAAGACTCTTTGAGAATGAACCAAAACATATTTGCTTTTCAGAAAAATAAAAAATTGGCATATATATTGTAAAACTTGAAAATTATCAATTGTTTCAACTGTATTTTGAGTCTTCTAAAAAATAAGGTTATAGCACATAGGATACTTTCTCATGACAACGATATAATAATAATAATAATGAAAAATTCCGTGACAAGTTTTTTTTAATGGTGAGAGTATAGTTGACCATGGAAAATATACGTAGGAGAATCTTGGTTGGGGGTGTCATCAATAAATAAACACACAAACAAGAGAAAACTTATTATAATGTGTGCCGACATTTCAGCCTAAGGTTTAGGCCATCATCAGGGCTATGAAAAAACAAGATAACAATAGATTTACCAACAGTGGCAGTACCAGTAATGAGTATCAAAAGTATCTCAAGCTAATATGATAATATAAATAATGTAAATGACTTCTATAAGATGTAATGAAATACATGGAAACTTGCATGTAAAAAATAACAAAGTAAAATAAAGTAGTAAGATATAAAGTTATGTAAGCTGAAAGATAGAATAATATAATCATAAAATAAAGATAGACAAACAATTAACAGGATCTGTATAAGTTTTAGTATAAGACAGGCTAAGGATAAGTTTTGATTTACGGGAAGGAATTCTAGTTGGATAAGCATTGCATTCTGTGATGAGTTGTTTGTCGTGATTGGGGACAGTGGTGAGGATAGCAGTTTTGTCTAAATGAAATGTGTGTTTTAACCATAAGGAATGTTCAGAGAGTTTAGAGGCAGTAGAGTTACATGGGGAAATGGAATATTTATGTTGAGTGATGTGATCTTTGAAATTTTTGGTTTCCCCACTATAAAAAAGAGTTGATATATATAATCCAGAGATACGTAGTTCTTGAAAAAGGCAATATGTCGTAGAAAAACCAGTCTCTTTTCCCATGTATTTGAATATTAATGAATTGAGATGGCGCAATACAATATTGTTTTTGGTGAGATAAAATACTTCTGTTCTTTTAGAAAAAAGACAATTTTTTTATCAGATTATTATTTTTATTTAATTTTTCAAGTGGAATTTCACATATTTGAAAAATCTTTTACAATTTTCTTGTTTAAACGGGTAATTATTGTTTAAATGTACAAATCATACATTAGGTCATTTTTCAACCTGAAATGTGCATGCCAGTCATTGGAAAAATATCAGAACTATTCAGCTCCTTTTGTTCTCCTATGGAGGCTATATTCTACCTTCAAAATAGATTTATAAGTAGTAAATACAAAATTTAAAAAGGTCGTTTTTTCACTCTATAGGTAAGGGACTCTAAAAATTCGTATTTGATCAACAATTAATTTTTTGTTTCAATTTACTAACTGTTTTAGTCAGTTATTACATCAGAATTTCATAAAAAAAATACGCCTCATTATTTATTGTTGTCAGTATAAAGAAATAAAATAAAAATGGTATTTCCAGATGTTTTTCCTTTACTCCCTCAAAGAAAATGTTTGGAAGTGTAGCTTGGAGGGAAGCATGGTTCAATGGCTGGGGATGAGAAGGGACGGTAGTTAGGAATCTCTTGGATTGTTCTAGACTGCCAGCCAGACGCTTAGTCTTAGCTAGCTTCGGTTCCGTAGCGGTACTTGTGGAGAAACAAGACTGTGGTCTATTACACTCCCCCACTTCTAAAAAGAAGGTGAGAAAGTAATTTTTTTATGGGAAATGCTAAAGGCTTTTTCTTTCATGCTCATTTTCATTTGTTAACGAATTACAGTATTTGAAAAAAAATAAAAACCTTGAAAATTTCACTTCCTCATGCTTCTGTACCTCATTTTTTCTAAAATGTTCAATAATGAGAGAGTGAATAACTCTATTCTTTGTTGTATGGAAAGAATTTTGCTCCTTGTTTTTAATGAATGGAGACTGTTTTTAAATTGATATCATTAGAATGAAAGATAAGTATGTACCTACCGTATTATTCCATAAAAATTGGGCCGAAAATAGGTGAAAGATCAGATTTCAGAAGTATTTGTTACTTAGATGCCTACCTATGTTCGTAGGTACAAAATACACTGAAAGTGTGACGAAAAGTAGTTACCAGTCAGTATGATTGAACTCCACCAGTCTTAGAAGCCTTGTAGTTCCAAGCCTTGGGAAAATAGTTTAAAAAAAAAAAATTGTGGATTCAATACCTTAGTTAGGTACATACCTGCATTAGCTAGCTATTTTTACACAACTTTCTATAAATTAAGCTGGTTCTTGTCTTTGACAGGGCCAGCCGCAATATGAGATATTTGCAACTGCAACAATAGTTCCCAAGCCTAAGAACAAAATAGACAAACAAGAAAAAAAGAAACAGTTTGATAAACTTTGCCGCGAAATTATGAAACGAGATAATTTTAAGCAAGGTATTGTGAACAACAGACCGAAAGCTTCAGCCCGAAAAAGCCCTCTTCCCTTGGATTCCTAGTACTCAGTATTGAAATTTACTCTTAGGCCTTTGTCTAGACTAAGAAGAACAAAATACGAGAATAATAGAATTGAGAAGAATGAATATAATGGGATTTAAATAAATGTCCATTGAAAAAATAATAAAATAGTGTAAATAAACATAAAAATGTATAAGTTATACAAAACCAAATAATATAAAATTGAAATAACAAAACAGGAACATCAAAAGAAAAAAGTAACGAGAGGTTTAACAGATTGGCAGGTTATAATAACAAGTTTAAAATATAACAGTTTGAAATAACAAGAAGAGAAAAACGAAAACGTTTTTATTTGAAAAATTGGACGTTTCGTCTCAACTGTGAGCCATTATCAGGGCGATTTTAATTCAGGGCTACATGATGGCTGGGTATGTATGTATGCCTCACATGATTGAGGCAAAATCCCGGCTTGTACGTTAAAAAATATACCATGTTGACTGCATCCCGATTATTTATTTTATCATAATATCAATTTTTAATAGTAAAAAGAATAAAGAAATACAACTAGGGGAGTGGCCTCTGTCTGGACGATGGATTAAAAACTACTTTAGCTACTGTATATAAGCGTGACAAGAAAATATATAAAAAAATTCTCCCTAAAAAACAACATTATCGTATCTGTAATTACCTTTATTAAAAAAAAACAACTTCAAAACTGAATTTCTAATGATTCAAGTTCACTGCTTTAAATGGTGTAAAAAAAACAAAAAAAAAAAAGTTTTGATCAGCAATCTTCAATAATATCCAGAGGAAGGACACCTTTGTTGCTATGAGATATCTCTATCCCCAGACTCCCGGCGTTAGCCTCCTCCTCCTTCCCAAATTAAATCCTGGATCCGCCACTGTTACTGAGTGCATTATAAACGGCCGTACCCCCAAATATTACAACCCATGACAAAAGTTTAGCTTTGACCAAACTAGTGCTGAAATGGTTACCTAACTACAATGTACCACCTGCCTTCTTCCTCAAACTATTATCAGCAGTAAGAATCTCCATCTCGTTAATATTGTGGTAACAATCTTTAAATTACTTTCATGTTCACTGATGACATAATCTTAGTTTGTCCTTTAAATTACACTGGCAGAATTAACAACCGCTAACAGATTGATATGACGATCTAGGTAAATGATATCCTTCCTTGTTGAATTATCTCATTGCCCTGCTGAAACGAACAAATCAAACAACATACGTAATATATAATCTTAAATATTCTTTAATAATTTATCTGTTGTGAGCTAATACTGATTTGTAATATGATAATCAGTGACGTTGGTACAACAAGAGGGGAGTTCGAAATCAAAAGTTTTTCAACAATTTTTACCGGATTTCCCAAAAATAATTTTCTTAAATAATTTGCTTCACCACAATTTTCGCGGTTTGAAGTAGCATCTCAAATCTAAAACTTCCTAACATTTTGGATTTTTAAATTATTGGAGGGAGGGGCAGGAATCGAGGACAACCAAAACGTGCAATAATTTGCGACAAAAAATAAAATCCTGCCATTCTCTTTTTTATGCGAAAAAACATTACATCTACCTGTTTTGTTTTCTTACATAAATTAATAGTTTTTCATCATAATATTAGTTAAGGTGGAACATTGTGATGTGATGTGTTCTGGAAGTTCAGGAGCGCTTATTAGGGGATTTTTGGTTGCTTTTCGAACGATTTTCTATGATTCGCGTACTGTGACAATTCCGTATTATGCCTGAGTGGTTTTTATTGTCTACTGATCCGGCTTTAAAGTTTTTAATCATTTACCATAGTCGATGGTCGAGTAAGACAAAATCAACTTTCTTCCGATATATCGATAACTCAATCCTTGTAGAAAAAATTGAACAATTCATCTTCGCTGGTAGAACTTAATTCATTAAATTTACGATCCTTTTTGGTGGAATTATCTTTCAATTCTGATCACTTGACACATTTCGGATTAGAATTTGAGTATGGGATTATATATATTAGGTGAAAACTATGAGCTGATCACAAACAAATTATTATCACAACTGTTACCGTACGAATATTTGTTTGCACGATAAATTTTTAATTTTTAGACTTGTAATTTACTTCACTTGTTAAAATTAATGTGATATGTTTTTGGTTATCATATCCATGAGTTTGTTTATATATATTGAATAAATTATTAAACATAAATATAAATGTTTAAAAGTAAGTGCACGAATTTTGCCTACTGTAGAATGAAACCCCGTCCACACACAGAACTTTGCCGAACAAAACAAAGACGAACCACGCAGTTTTGCGCAATCTTGTGCACCTTTGAATTTAAGTTCTAAGGAAAAACCTGCATTCTTCAAAATTTTGAAGCAAATTTCGAAACTTTGAAGATCTAGGTACATATTCCGTTTTAAAAAACTCCTAACAAATGCAAGTCGTAGAAAACTTTGTTTTTTAACCTTTGTAATAAAGTATTTTTAGATAAAACGCGTCGTTTAGGGGTTATAAATAAAAAAATTGAAAAAATTTCGTGATTTTGGGGCTACAGAAAATTTAACTATGATAAATTTGGTGGAAAAAATTTCCTTCCCATATAAAGAAGTTAAAACATTAAAACCTTCCATCCCACAATTTGCAAGGTAAATCTATAATTTGACTAGACTAACTAATGTTAGTCTAGTCAAATTATAGATATAGATGTTGTAATCAACATTGAAAGAGTGATTCGTCTGTATAGCGAACAGTCTATGTGGGACCGTTATATAGTTCAGGAAAGGTAGTTTATTTTTTAAACAAATAGCTACGGGACATTCTCAACGTTATAATTAGGAGGAAAATAGTAGAAAAAAATTGTATATGCTTTAGATAAAACCAGTACGTAGCAGCATGGTGAAAAAAATTCATAAAGGTGCCGAAAAGTGTTTTTTTTCATGTTTGAGAGATGAAAAAAAAAATTTAAGAAAAATTATAATTAGTGCGTAATAACGTTTGAAATTATGGAAAAAAAATAGTTTTAAACAATTAAAGTTGTCTACAGCATTTCGTAAAAAAAAAATAAAAACTCTAAAATATGGTTATTTTTTTTTATTTAATCACAGGCCTTGTGATTGTAGTAGGAACATGTTTGTGGAATCAAATTGTGGATTTTAGTAATGCCTACGTATAATAAAAATTTCAGGCAAAAATAATAATAACTTTTCGCTAATAACGTGAAAATATAAAAATAGATGTTCTCAAAAAACGATTTGAACAAGGCCAAAAATAGTCTTGAGCTATTTTTCAAAGTGCTATTTGTTCGCAAAGAGTTCTTCTACAATCCTATTTTCATGAAATATGTGTGAGGTTCGATTTAATACCTCTAAAACACGTTTGGAAATCGGGATTTTTCTTGCTTCGACCGCTCGGGCGAGAAGTGTTGCATACCACTAAAAGTTTTTATTATTTTTAAATGCAATAATTACTGTATAAAGGCACCATTGAAAACCACAATTTAAGCCCTAAAAAATGTTTCTATGGCAATTACAAGCACTGTAATTAAATGGCTATATTTCGCAGTTATTAATTTTTTTGCTAAAAGTTGATGACCGATTTCAATTGACTAAAGTTTTTACTTCCTTGTACGCAGTAACGACTCTTTCAACTGTCCAACCCACTGTAGCGGTCTGTGATCAGTCTGGACCCTAAATCGCCTTCCGAATAAGTATGGCCGGAAATGGTCAATCGCCCAAACGATGCCTAACAGCTCCCTCTCGAGCGCGCTATATCTTGCATCAGACAATCTTCTGCTCGCGTACGCTATGGGCCGTTCCCCGCGGTCATTCTCCTGGGATAACACTGCACCCAAGGCATACTCACTGGCATCTGTGGTCACTGTAAATTGCTTATTGAAATCTGGGAATGTTAGGACAGGTTCCTCCTTCAGGTGCTCCATACATTTCTTCAGATTGTCCTCCATACCAGGTGTGACGACTAACCGCGCTCCCTTTTTCCGTAAATTATTTATAGGTGCCAAGTAACGCGCCATGTCCGGTACGAACCGTCGGTAATAGTTCAGGGCCCCCAGAAGTCTCCTTATGTCTTTTACATCCCGGGGTATTGCCATCCTGGTGATCGCCTCCACTTTGGACCTATCCGGCTTAACCCCTTTTCGTGATACTGTGTGCCCTAAAAAATTTATTTCGGCCAAACAAAAAACAGACTTCTCTGGAGACAGTTTCAAGCCGAATTCTCTTACTCTCGCGAATACTTGTCTCAGGTGTTGCTCATGTTCCTCCTCCGATTTACTGAATAACAACATGTCGTCCATGTAGACCTGGCATATCCTTTCGTCGATACCCCTGAGGAATTCATCCATTAATCTTTGAAACGTGAGGGGCGCGTTCTTCAATCCGAATGGCATTCTCGTGAACTCATAGTGCCCCCGTTCAAACGTGAAGGCCGTTTTCGCCTGATCTCTAGGATGAATTTTGATCTGGTGATACCTCGCCTTTAGGTCTAACGTGCTGAATATGGTAGCCACGCTAAGTCTGTTCTATTATGCCCTCGAACCTGGGAATCGGATAAGCTTCGTTTTTCGTATTTTCGTTTAACTGACGAAAATCCACGACTACTCTATATTTCTCTTGCCCTGTCGTACTCTTCTTCTTCACTGCCCACAAGGGACTAATAAACGGGGACGAACTATTAATTATGATTCCCTGCCGCTTCAACTCCTCCAACTCTTCCCGGATGCCTCAGCGCTTGGGGATACCGTTTTTCCTTTACGTATGTAATTTTTTCTTGTTTCAACGGAATTTCGTGCACTGTCTTTCTCGTGACACCTAATATCTCCCCTTCCTTATAAAAGATGTCCCGAAATTCGTTTCGCAATAGGTTTCTCCAGTCTATCACCCTATTCACGACCCCCACCCGAGAGCCTCTAACAGCGCGGTGACACGTGCATGACCTGTCTCCTATTTTAACATACCACCTGCCCTGTTTATTTTCCACCTTAGCGTCTACCCTCTCAAACAGATCGCACACAACTATAGCCTGATATTCCCTGGGCATGCTCTCTACTAGGTGAACTTGTAATCGCGCTCCTGTTTTCTCCCACTCGCTCAATCCCATGTCCGCCTCACCCATCACCTTACATGGCCCACCTAAGGTTACTAACCTACACTTGCATTTCCGGATCTGAAGTGCCTCCCCCTTGTCACACAAACTCTCCGCCGCTATTTTCGACAGCAGGGTGCTCGAGCTCCCTGTGTCCACAAGGCACTTCACTTCACTGTTTGTTTTAATAATAGGCAACCAATTCTTTGACTCACCTGCTGCATTTTTGATGACGCAAGCTCAGTCGCCTCTCTGCGAGCACCCGCCTCATACAGTCGTCTGTTTCCTTCTCACCAATGTCGTCTGCCGCTGCCCGCGATGCTGCGCTACCTTGCGTTGTCGGTTCCAGCCACTGCTCAAGCTGCCCTCACCACCACTGCTTCCTGGTTCCTCCTCCGTCTCTGAAGATCCCGATATACTGGATGTGTCCCTGGGAGTTCCACTTGTCTGGACGAGTACCTTATTTTTCGGACCTCCTGCGCATTCACTTCCATCGGCTCTCCTTGATAGCCCTCTTTCCTGCGATAGACGTATGGACATTGCCTTGCAAAATGCCCCTCCGTCCCGCACTCGTAACATCTGGAGCGTTGACATTGGGCTACCAGATGGCCCGCTCTGCCACATCCGTGGCACTTCCTCTCATCCTTCCTATGTCCATTCTTTGATCTTGGCTGCCAAGTCTTCTTCTCCGTCGTGGACGGTTTTTCTCTGATGAATGCCCTCCTCCACGGAGTCGCAGAGGTTCTTGGTCGGTTGGCGGGAACCTTAGTCCATTCGGGTTCATCCACTTCCATCCTGTTACTCTCTTCTTCTCGGGCCCCTGTATCGACCAGGGCCTAGGCGCACTCGAGAAACGTCTTCTCGGCAGGAAATCTTTCCTTTTTTCCTATCTGCCTTGCTAGCTGCACCTTCCATACTGTGGACAGAAACAACATGCGAGCATCTGTTTCCTCCGCGGATACAATCTCTCTCATCTTTGCATTCAGTTTTTAGTATCGCTGTAGCATGATTGCCGCGAACTTCTCCGGTGTCTGCCTGCTTTGCCTCCTTTCACAGAACATCTGGAAAATTTCCTCCTCGATCGTCCATCTTCTTCCTCCGTACACCTTTTTCAACCTCTCCTTCACTATTTCCCAAGAGGTTTCTTCGTCCGCTTGAATTTGGTTCAGAATACTTCTTCTGACCCTGCCAATGAGGTTCGCTCTTAGTGACTCGGCATCGCGCGGGTCCAATAAATTTTCGGCTTCTTTCGCAGCTAGCCTTGTTGTAAAACGGTCGCCTCCCTTGATGAAGTGGTTCAGTTCCCCAAATTCGCCAGTGTACTCCCTCAGGCTGGAAACGTCCTTCCGCAGCTCCTGAGCTGTCGCCACCTTGACCTTTATCCAGGCCAACGCGTTGTTTCCGTTATCTCCTGACAGATTCAGTGTAGCGGGTCTCACGATGCTATTACCAACACCGTCCGTCATTTTTGTTCCGTATTTGTACAATGCGTGAGCAGAAGCAAAAAAAAAAAAACTAGACCAAAAAAAAATTCAATCACGTTCTGTTTTATACCGGCCGGTCCCGGGTTTCGGCACCAATTAACGTGTTTGAGACACAAAAAAGAAAAAAAAAGAAAAGGTTTAAAGAAAAGAGAGATCGGTTACAACTGACTTTATTTTACAAGTAATCATCTTTATATAAGATCTAGGAGTTGTTTACACTCATGAGAGGGATTAAGCTCTGTTATTACCCAGCTCTGTCTCTTAACTTATATATATATATATATATATATATATATATATATATATATATATATATATATATATATATATATATATATATATATATATTGACGTTCTCTTCTATTTTTCATGTTTTTGTTGGAGAAAGCTAATTAGTCTCTGCTGAAATTTCAATTAAAATGGATCTGATGACAAATGACGGTGAACAGTAGAATTTGCTGATCCAAGTTTTTCTGCTAATTTTAAATATGTTAATTATCGAATTCCTAAAGCATAACATGGCGTAAGTGATTTTGGGAGAGATCCATTTTAATTGAAATTTCAGCACAGACTAACTAACTTTCTCCAACAAAAACACGTTAAATAGAAGAGTAGGGCCGGATTAAGTCAAGTAGGGATCTCTGGGCAATTTCGAGGCCCCTGTCTCAGCTTTTCAATTCAATAAATTTTATTACGTTAGCAAACATAGAGGCACAATGAAGTACAGTATAGAGTTAATTTCTAATATATTATATGGTCCATCACCCTGACCCTGTTCACTTCAATACAGGCTTTATGATAATAAATCTAATTTAGTAGGTAGACAGGTTAATTAATTTTTATACAAATACCAAATTTTAATATATCTGTATCAATGTGTATCGTTTATTACTGCAAAACTATTTATATATGGAATGATAATGATTGTAATGCAATGTAATTTATGTAAGACTCGTAAATGAATAAAATAAACTAAGGTTATGATGATTTAACGATGATTTATTTCTCGATTAACTCAACTGTTAAGCCTCATCGTTAGCAGTTATTATATCGTATTTAGAATATTCAAATATTAAATCATCTTTTTAAAACAATGTATATCCTATTATTAAGATCGCTTCATTTCTACATTGATCTGAATGAATTTACTCCATATGTAGTTTTTTTCGCTTTCCTCTACTTAAAATCTTTTTAAAGCTAATTAAAACTACTTTAACTTATTTTATCGCACGCCTAGGGGTTCCTACAAGCTCGGGTCCCATAGACAGTTGCCTATATTGTCTATATGGTTAATCTAGGATATTATGCATTTCGCTGTCGCAGACATGCAACATAATAAATATTTAATAACTTAGGTGGGAATCGAAATTGCACCGATTTGATCCTGGTGCACAGAAACTCGGCTGTATGGGTTCTGTCCAAATAGCCTTCTGATACAAGTTTTTTTCTATTATGTTGTTTATAGCTCATTTATGCAAATTTTAAAAAGAACTTCCTATACATAAGTTCAAGTTCCTCTCAGCCAGAAGATTGTTAGTTTTACATTGTAATTTATCATACGTACGATATTATTACGAGATGACATAACAATCGAAAAGAGAAAAAGGGCGGGAAGGAAGGTTACACAATTTGTTACGGGGTACTTGGTTAGGCACAGGTGATGAGCATGCTTCGATCCCGAGATATGGAGGACCGCTGACGTAACGGAGGACAAAGGATAGTGCGCCGAGGAGAAAGGAACTGTGTGTCAGCTACCATTGAATCACTGGCCTGTCACCTCAGGAGGTCTCTTCCTGTCCGAGGGTAACCCAGTGGCGGACCCAGGAATTTTCTGTGGGTGGCACACATGCCTTCTCCAATCCTCCCCTTCTCCTAGAAACTTTAAAACATTAAATGCTCTACATTAACGTTTTAAAATCCGCGTTAATCACACAAAATTAAATTATTATATCAATAAAAGCCCTTGTTGTATACGTAATCGAACACAGTTTTCAAGAAATTTTTTTTCCACCTTCCGGAGGAATCATACGATTTGGATCCGCTAGTGGGGTAACTATCGTCTCAGTATCGGCGAAGAATTTATAAACATGGAGTATCTTTTGCTATATGTAGTGCGAATCCATTTTGTCCCCTCGTCTCATTTCAGACATATAAATAATACTAGAAAGACTACATATCGCACACAAACATTTTTTTTGTTAAAGCGAACCTTAGACACAGGCTAAGTTCTACTTAGAAATCCCAGGGTATTACCATTGTGAAACGAATAAATCATTTTCCCTACAGCCGCTAAACTGTTGATGTGCGAAAAAGAGAATTTCTAAACCTTCCGATTCGCTAAGCCTTTTTCATATATTTTTCTATTTATTATTTATATATTATACACTCAATTTATATATTGTACAAGTTCTATGTTTTTGATTAAGAACTCAGTGGCGGATCTGTTGTACTGCCATCCACAGGCATGGCAGATAATGCCTGTACGCCCAGTCGCCCCTATCTAAAAATAAAGTGCAGATAATTTTTATATTAATTTAGCTATTTTTAATACTTACAAATATCGCTTGAATCGAAACATATAATTTCAAAAATTGCCTCCTCAGGAAAGTGTCTACTTTGCCTGTGCATTAATCCACTACTGAAAAAAGCAGAGCCATGAAACTGTCAAGAGGAATCCACGATGTGTCAATCGCCGATTTTGATGAACATTTTTTGGTTGATTCTACATATGAAAAAGTCGACCAATCCTACCAATTTGTCCAATAGGCCCTTAGAGCTGAGGAAAAACGTGATAATAATGCTTTGTTTTATATCTTGTGTTGAAAAATCATCTTGATGGTATTTCCAGCTAAACATTTGTTTTATAGAGTATATTAAAGGTATGTGTATTATTAAAAATATAAGCTTTAAAAATTAATTGATTTTTGGCCATACAAATTTAAAAAAGTGTTTAAATTATTAAGTAAATAAGCATTATAGATATTTTCAAACCAAAAATTATGGCAAATTTGATTTCAGCATATCAAAAATCTATAATGTTGAAAATATTAACAAATAAAATTCAGTTCCGAGTGTGCTCAAAATGTTTAAAGCCACAAAATTACGTTTGGATTTGAAGCTCTGTGCCTCGTCTTCAGTTTACCCATTATCGACGATCTTGATCTCGTTAAAAAGAGGGGAGTTTCTGCTTTCCGTACATATAAAGACCTTTTGGCTTTAATAATTTTTAGCACACTCGGAACTGATAAAAATTTGTTTGTTTTCGATGATTTTTTTAACATTTAGGTATATGATGTCCTGAATCCAAATCTGCTATCATTTTTGTTGTGAAAAAATATATAGTTTACTTATAATTTAAACATTTTTTAAAATTTATTTGATCGAAAATCAGTTAATTTATAATGTTTAAAAACACCTTGAGAATGGGCAATACCCCCAAACCTTGGTGGAACTATACAATATTAACCACTAAAGAAATATAGAGATATAATGAAAGATATATAATGAAGAAATTATTCTACTAATACATCACTAAAATTTCCCTTCTTCCCATTATTAGTATTAAATACTTATAATGTTTATAGTTTTCCTTTAATAAACTCTAAAAATTAAATTTTTAGCTGGAAAAAAAATGTCAATATCATTTTTTAAACACGAGATAAATACACAAAGCATTTTCAGCATGTTTTATTTTTGTTTCTCAGTTCCTAGCCCAATTGGAAAAACGTTAGGATATGTGTCGATTTTTTTTTCAATTCAGAATCACCTAACTTTTTTTTATTAAAATCGACAAAGGACACATCGTGCACTCTCCTTGTGAATAATAGAAAAGAAAGTCCAAGGTCTGAGGAAAAACTGTTAATTATATTTTGAGATTGATTTCTAATAAGCGGATAGCGTATATTTAAGAATTAAAAGGTATTGGAGAGAACTTATTACTCTTACTCTATTACCAAGAAAAAAAGGCTTTATATAAAGTGTAATAACAAATACATAAGGTTACTATACACGCAAAAGTATTAATCAGCGTATTTTAGAAATAATACAGCTACAATTTTAAAAAATAAATAAATAACATTAAAATATATTTAATTCAATTTAATTTTTAGTTAACTGAAAACATACTAGATAAGATAATGTGCTCCGTTTAATCCTGAACCGTGAGGACGAAACATTAGAAAGATAAAAATTAACCCCTCCCCACCCTTGCAAAACAAAGCCAGAAGAACTACTAACTTTTTATTGTTTATATTATTTTATGTACACTTAAATTCTGTTGATTTAAGTAAGAAAGGGAGAAAAAATTCTATTTAAAATTTACGATCTGATATTTGTTTACGTCATTTTATCTTGGTTAAGAAGGAAATCATTTGAGGAAGACATTCGAACTCACCGTATCGAACTCACATTTCTTAATTAACTAAAATAAAGCACTTGTTTCTTTTTAACATTCCACTCTTCAATGCAACATCCTGTCCTAGCTCATGCCATGTTGGGCTTGACATTATTTCATTTCTGAAATTCCATTAAGAAATTTCGCTTTCTTCTAAATGGCAAACATATATTTTATGAAACAGCCGTTTAGTGGCTGATAAATCACTTCTTACAGTTGTTTGTTGTTTACAGTTGTTTTTGTAACTTTAAAGCCTTGCATCCAAAACGATTGGCTAATTTCCACGAATATTTTCCGAATGGGACATATGTTCCTTGCGACCACATTCCTCAGGCCAATGCTGCTCTAGGGACATTACCGCCTCTGATTAATATTTTTCAATATAATGTGTCGATGATGAGCTCCTTTCGACATTGCGCCACGACTACTCCTTATTGAAGGTTCGTTAACATTCGCACCGCCCCTTTACCTATTAGGTCCTGCCTTGACTGACTAGTCACGTCGACTTGCGCAGGCTTGCGGTCCCTGCGCATTGATACCTTTTTAAAATTATGCTGAGCATGTTCCCTCCTAGGGAATGTAATTATGTAAATGCGGCACTTTGTCCGCCATCCTCACGTATCTAGCAGAGATGTTCCTTTCACTTCCGTGAGGACGCTCTTGTAAAAATAGTGAACATTGGACAGTACAAGGAATGATTGAACGATAATATCGATCATTGATTTTTCGATGTTCCCGAAAATTTACCATTCTTACACATAAAATGTTGCTTTGAATCCATCCTCATGTATTTTTTGCCCAACTCATTATATTTTACTAATAATGTATTTTTTCTTTTATGTTTGGCTGAATAAAGTTTTTATTCCTTTTGTGTCAAAGTGATGTTACGGCTGCAATATTAGTGTTGGGCAAAAAGTAATTTCAATTGCAATTTGGAATTGCAGAAATAAAATTAAAATTACTATTATTGTAATTTCAATGACTTGATGAACTGAAAATAACATCTGCGATTCATATTAGTGTTCCTTTACACCGACACAAGTTGCCGAGCAAATTAGACAGTTACCTAAGAAGAAAGCCCCTGGTCCATGACCTGATAATACTCCAGAAAATGCCCAGGAAGGCTCTAGTGTATCTAACCTCTATTTATAATGCAATACTCAGAACGACTAAATTCCCTCTACAATGGAAATATTCACACATTACCATGATTCATAAACCAAACAAAGACACAGCTACTCCATCATCATACAGACCTATCAGTCTGCTCCCGATTTGTTCAAAAATTTTTGAGAAATTACTCTACAAAAGACTTCTTGACATACTGACGAACAATAACATAATACCTGACCATCAATTTGGATTCCGATCCCAACATTCAATCACGCTCAGGCGTTCGATAGAGTCTGGCATCAGGGGCTTCTCTTCAAACTTAAGACGATACTTCCTCCTACCTATTATCTTATTCTTCAATCCTTTCTTTCTGAAAGATTTTTCTCTGTCTGCCAAGGCTCAGAACTATCAGCCATTCGACCGGCCTTAGCAGGAGTGCCTCAGGGATCAGTACTAGCTCCGCTGCTCTACATCATATATACACATGATATTCCAAACAGCACCGAAACTCTGATAGCGACGTATGCAGACGATACAACAATTCTAACAAAACATCAAGATCCAGCACACGCCTCACAGACTTTACAACATCACCTAACAAAACTTCAGGATTGGTACAAACTTTGGAAAATTAGACTTAATCAAGACAAATCACAACATATCACTTTTACTCTCCGACAAGAAACCTGTCCTCCAATATACCTCGACAATGTAGTAATTCCGCAGACAGACAAAATTCGATACCTTGGCCTGACATTCGACAGAAGAATGACATGGGGTCCACACATCAAGAATAAACAAAAAACGCTAAACCAAAGACTTAAACTGTTATATTCACTTCTTTCAAAACGTTCAAAATTGAAACTTAGACATAAATTGAACACTTACACTTACTTACTCAAGCCCATCTGGACCTACGCTTCACAGATATACAGGACAGCCAAAAAACACACGTACAAAAACTCCAAATTTTTCAGTCAAAAACTTTTAGGACTATCACCAAAGCCCCTTGGTACATCAGCAACTTTACGTTGCATACAGACCTCAATATGCCTACAGTTAACGAACACATACGGACCCACTACAAACGATTTCACGATAACTTACACGGACATCCTAACACACTCATACAAGATATGGCGACAACCAACATGCCTGACAACACCCGCAGAAGGCTGAAGAGGAGCTGGATGAGAGATCTCCTAGACTAACTATATACGATTATCACGACAGGAAGAGGTGCCGCTGGGTACTACTCTTTCTCATGCCTTTCATGCCACGTTGACATGTACATAGCCAGCACATTCACTGGTTGTCTAATAGACAGGTGTGAATTTAAAAATAAAGTTAAAAAAAAAAAAAAAAAAAATATTAGTGTTCCTATCCATTATTATGTATGAACAACATGTATATATCACATACATAGTGAATTACTGATGATATTACGATCCGTAATACTGATTCAATAGCGGATGATATTTTCAGTTTCAGTCCATTTTCTCTAAAATTGTTATTTCAATACATTTGGCGTCTGTTCAGAGTAATATTTTATATGAATCTTGTAAGAAATTTAATCCTTTGCAAGATTGGTAATTATGTATTTTTCGCTAAACTGCACTAAAAAATAGTTAGTCAGGTGAACGAACTAACATTTTATTTGCAAAGTCTCATATCTCAGTAGCTATTCCGAATTTTCAAGAATACTACTTATAAAACGTGCAGAAAATTTAACGTGCTTTAAAATTGGTAATGACAAATTTTCAACTTAATTACACTAGAAACGAATTACTGAGTAATAACTGAAAAATATGCCTTTTCTTTGAGGTTTTTCAAGATGGCGGAAAACCACAAAAAAGAGATGGTCAAAAACATTGATTTATCACAAGAAGGGCAGCACATACAGTATACCTGAAAATCAAAAGTACTCCACTTTTTGCAATCAACTGAGGTAATTTGCTAACAGATGGAGATCGAAAGATCGCCTATTTCGAGAGGCGTATTCCACAAAATATTTTTCGTACTCATGTAAAATTTAATGCTCTGCAACTTTTATGTTATTAGTTTTTCTCTTGGAGTACTCATTCCCAAGGTTTAGTACTCTGACTCAGTTTTTGACAAAGTTGGAAAAAATTGTTATTTTATGACGGTAGTTTTCGACCACACCACTTAACCAAATTGTTATATGGTGGTTCTCATTCGATGCAGAATTTAATGTTCTTTAATTTATTGAACTATAACTTTCTTCGATTGAATACACCGTTTGGTAATTATAGGTGAAAAACAAAAAAAGTCTTAAAATTTCGAGATTTTTAAGCTGCCAAAAGTTCTCCCGAGGTCATCAGTTTTTTTTTACATATTTTTTTTTATACAATAATAACAAATTAAGAAAATAAAAGCTTCTACCCCACCTATTGCATCATAGACACAGGTTTTGATCCTCTACTGACTGGCCTAATAATTCTGCCATCCCAAAGAGATCGCCGACTCCTGTAGTAAGCTATCAGGAGCGTGGATCAATTTTATAGTAATGTTTTTCAATAAAAAGGCTTGTTAGCAAATCATTAACGTTCCAACCGTTTGGATTTTTTGCTTGTAAAAGAGCTATTGAGACACCGATCGCTTTTTATAGCAAATTTACTATAGCTTGTTTCCCAATGGTCATCCACAAACGATACAGATGTCGATTTCTTTTTCCAATAATTAATGTGGAATAAATAAAATCATTATTTATGTACAAATAATTTAATTGGACGTATAAGATACAATTAATTTAAACAATACAATAAATCCGGGTACCATAGAAATGCTTCTACACAGCATCTACATTAATTTTAGGTCTCTTATTTCAGGAATAATCCGAGGTGTAGGATCGCGCCTGAATGTAGAAGTGTTGTTTGGGGAGTGTTGATTATGAAACGTCAAAGGATTTCAGAAATATAATTCAACAGTCCCGTAGCGGATCCACACACCGGGGCTCTGAGGTCGAGATAGTTCATAGCGGTTAGGGTCCGCCTCCGGGAAATTTTTGAAGATCTAGGATCAACTGCAAATGTTTACCTCCAAATTCAGTTTTTTTTTTGTTTTTGTTTTATTGTTGTAATTATAGGAACAATAATGTCATTAGAGAGAAAATTTTAAATTATTACATTAAATTTATATACCATTTCGTTTTCAACACTAATTATCCTTTAGCGAACACTGGCATTTGGTGAAAAATTATTGCAAATGGTTAACTTGAATGTTACAACACGAGAGATAAAATTTACAAACCTAAATTAAGAAATCTATTTTAGTTATGTGTAACGATTTAAAAAGAGAGCATTAATTGTTTAATAATATATAATTGTTTAATTATTTGTTTCATATCATTCATAGAAACAAAAATGGACCAATGTAAAAAAAAAAAAAATTCAATCAAGTATAGCTTCCTCACCATTTTTAATGGATGCATAAGAAAAACAAATGCACACAAATAATATGAAAAATATGGTGTAAGGAAAAACAAATTTAATGTTTTAGTTGTATAATTCGACATATTTCGGAAAATTACTCACACAAAAAAATAATAGTTCAAAATGCGTATTCTCGATCAAAAAACGGAATCACAACCCTCGATTGCTTCATAAACGATTCCTATATCGATGAAAACTTTAACAATAGTATTACATCGACATGCACATAATAAATCGAAAATCTGATTCAAAAAACGAAATCAGTACCCTCGAATACCTAATAAACGATCCGTATATCGAAGAAAACTAATAACTATGACCATAATAATTTCAACAATATTGGCAAATCGAAATGCCCATGGGCGATGAAAGATCTGCTTATAATTTCGGAATCAGCGTCCTTAAAATCCTAATAAACGATCCCTATGACGATGAATTATGGAAAATTAATAATTAGTTTGAAATGTTCGTGCTCGGAAATACAATTGCGCATGCGTGAGGGAAAATAGATAAAATTTATACTAAGCCATTTATACATTAGTCTCTAACTTTTGTCCAACTTTGGCCCATATCGGACGTCATCATATCATATCACATCACAGTCATCATTTATACAATATGAAATAATTAAAAAATGCTGTTGGACATTATGATAGCATAACCATTAAAAATAATATTAAAAAATTAATAACATGAAAACAATGTGGAAACCTGAGGTTGGCAGAAAGGACCAATAAGTTCACTTGCTGGACTTGTTCCCCTCGTCAATACCAAACACCAGTAATAAAGAGGAAAAATATACAATATATACACGACGAGAGGGGAATTCAGCAGGGGCTGCAGCCCCGGGACTCTGTCTAATCAACCCGGTTTTAATTTCTAAATTCTTCTAAATTTAACATATTTTTGTAATAGCATTTTGAAAAAAAAAAAACATGTATACTTATTACCACTCAAGAACCCAACTGAGAAGCTTTTAAACTTAAATGACTTTTAATTTTTTTTGTAAAATATTACTAACTTTTTAATGATAATAATATTTTATGCTTTCAAATAATAATGGAATATCTTTGCATACATTACAAAGGACGTGGTTGTACTTCAGTGGTAATTTGGAAATTTAATATATGACCCAATATACACTAAACATATTACAATATATTGCACAACGAATCATCTGATGATAGTTACCTCTCCCAAATAATAGTAGTCCAATGGCATTTGGGATTCAGTATATATATTGAGTTTTTGAAATACAGATTTGTCGAGGAAAATACGGTTATGCATACATACGCGAAAGTAGTAGAAGGAATTTTAAAATATATATATATATATATATATATATATATACCCCTAACCATTTTTACACTAGTCTCCAACTTTCCTCCAGCTATCGCCAAAATCGAGCGTGCCCTTTTTGAAATATAAGTTTGTCAAGAAAAATACGTTTGCGCATACGTAAGCGAAAGTAATATAAGTCATAAAATTGATATGGACCAACTTGGTACCAACCCGCACGATCTTTGAAAATTTCATCAAACTGGATTTACGGTGATAGATTTTGTATCACACATCACATGGATCTGACTACAGGTCAATGTGACCAATTTTTACAAGACCAATTTCTTTTTCTTTGATCTCTTAAACTTACAACGCGAGTGGAAATTTTCGAAACTGAGGATATAATTTTTTTTTTATTCCAGCATGATTACAGAGCTTCTCTAGGTTTGGTGAGGATACAAAAATTAATTTTTTGGGGGAGGAGATCTTTAGCCCAATAGCTCTCCTCTCTATTGAATTCGCTAATGCAACAGTCTAATTACAAAAATGAGGATACTACTCTAGTTTTGCTACCCCAACATGGTGGGTGTTCACGCCATATTAGGTCTGTTCATCAAAGGACTGTACATAGAACGCCAAAGAAAGCCTATCTTGTTATTAAAGTTAAAAGGGCTGTTTATTGAAAATTTTAATTAATCTAATTGATTCATTTATACATAAATAATTATTTAAGTAATTGTTACTATAAAAATTTACAAGGAAGTTACTGTTTTAAAAGTTAATGAAAGACAATATATTTTAATTGGTGAATTAAATTTTTCTTTATAATTCTAAGGATAAGGTACAGTTGTGTGATATTTAAAGGGAGAATTATTTCAGAGGCGTGACGCTAAAAGAAAGCTGGAAATGCTTTTAAATACCATTCAGTTAGGCTGCGAAGAGGAACGGTAGCTTATCAGCCTGCTATCTTTACTTATCCCTTTTGAACAGGTTTTCTCTATCGCCCAGATTTATTGCTTTCTGGGAAATTCTTTTACGGTCATGGCTATACCTATTCTTGAAAAACTTGAACTTGATCTTGATTTGACATACTCAAAGTAGGTACACGATCAGGCACTCAGGGTCTGACAGTTGGGATTGATGAACATAACCTAGGCGATCACAGCACTCCAATTTAATTTCACTTGATGTAATCATCCTGAAACTCTCTAATTAATGTCGGATTTATTAAGACTGGCAATAGTATAAACTAAAGTTAGCTTTTAAAATATTTTTGAAGCAGGATCACGAAACGGTTATATTAATATTCAAAGCACAAATAATAAAGGCATTTTAACATATTTATGTTCACATTTGCTTATTGTATCATACAATTTATATATTATGTAAATTTCAATAAATAAAAAAAAACACCTAAATAACATATTTCCTTTAAAAAATATCTGATATGGGCAACACATGACTTCCTTGTAAGCCTATTAAATTATCAATCCGTGGCTCAAAAAGTGATATTGAATTTGATTACTAGTTTCCATTGGTTGCAGTAGTTTTGGTTACTAAGATTGCAGTAAAAACGACATTCGGCGTCCCGACATCCATCTGACAAACACACAAACACACACTCCTGTTACTGGAGGTCTTATTCCGTTATTATATGTCGTTTTCCTTCGGTAGGTTTCGGTATGTAGTTTCCAAGATATTTTTCCATGTTCCTTAAAAACAATAAAACTGTCAATACCACTGGAAAAAGCAATAGAAATCGACAGTTTCGACATTTTAAGCGGAAAAATCCACTCAACTGATATCTTATTCTCATGCTGCAGACTTGATGATCTCATAAATGGGCAGGAAAACCAGTATTTTACACTCAATTTTAACACTTGAAACAAGTAATAAAAATGTTTAATTGGATTGTAACTTTTATTACCGAAACATATGATTATGTATTTAATTTAAATATAATTTCGATGTAAGCTTATTATGACCTTCAAGTAAAGTACCCTTTTCGGTTCACGAATCTTAACCAAAATCTAGTAAATACATTCATATCGATATAAAAGTTCTATTTACCAAATTTGAGATGCTTTACATTATATTTTAATATATTTTTTGATGAAAGTCTAATATGACTTTCAAGTAAAGTACCACTTCCGGTGATCAAGCAGTAACCAAAAAGAGAGATTCACAACTAGATTTTACAAGAATCCTAAATACAAAATTTTAACTTTCTACGCCTAACCGTTTTTGCGAGATACGAACTACGTACGACACCACGACAAAACTAGTCAAAATGGATTCAGGGATGGTCAAAATGGATATTTCCGTTGAAATCTGAAAACCGAAAATTTTCGTGATTACAATACTTCCTTTACTTCCTACAAGGAAGTAAAAAGGGTCATTATACAATTAGAAATTTTCGGAAGAAGAAAAACTAATACTAATGATCCACATTGTCCTTATAAAATCTGAATTCTAATCCATCAGATAGAAATATACCTACCTATTTGAAAAAAATTCGTATGTCCTCCTTGGGCTTTTCTCTGATACTACTCAGCCGATTGTTTTGGGATTTGGCACCAGTGACAAAGGTCACCTAAGATGATACTGGGAACTTGACATTACCGTCTTTCATTTCGTTTCAAAATAGCGGCCGATTAAAGGAATTCTGTTCCCATATCTCGGCCATTTATAAAAATTGAGGAAAAATGTGAAGTGTTTTGTAATCACTACATTAAGGCCTTAAAAATAAAATAAATGTTAATAATATTTTTTTTTTTTTGGATTGGTATATAACTATTTGGAAATTTTAAATGTTATTAAAATTTGGTTTTTATAAATAACATTAAATGTTAAGTTTCTTTCCAAATGGTAATCTCCAGCCTCTTTGTAATATGGATTTTAGCAAGCAGCCTCAGTCGCTGCAATTTTTATTTATTTATTTTTTTCTTGAAATGCCATTCTCAGCAAATACCATTCTGAAATAAAATAAATATTATTGATATTAATACATATATTTCTGCACAGAGTGTAAATTTTGGGAGAGAGGAGTTTTAAGAGTGTTGGCAACGAAAATTGTCCTTTTCTAATTCCTTTCAATTTGAGAAGTGTGATTAGACGGGATGGAGCCAAAGGGACATTTATTGCTGTAAAGACTCTCAGCATCTCTCATTTCACATTTTCATCAGTAGTGACATGGCTGTATAGCCTACTTTAACATATTGCATTTTCTGTTTATTATAAATACTTTTATAACTACATTAACAAGATCGGAAGCACTTGGATCAAATGAGTATGAGAGTTAGCTCCGCCATGAATAGAGGCCAAATGTTTTAAGACATTTTAATTCTCTTCGGATTCTTAAAAATTTCGTATATGAAATTCAAACTAAAATCAGATTCTAATAAATAAAATGACCTTTGTGTTTAGGGAATGCACTGTTCCTGCTTATAATTTGGCTTGATTTTGAGTAGTACAAATTGTTGTGTCATTAATGTGCTTATGAAAGAAAAAAATGAAAACTCAAATTACTACAAAGTGAAGGATATTTCTGTTGCATATTAAATGTGGAATCAGTACAGCATGTCTTGACACATAAATTTTACAACCTGTTTCAGGCACGTAATTAGGAGGGAGGGAGAGGGGTTTCAGCTTCTCCTCACCCCTCCTCAAAACGATTCTGTTTTTAATTTACCCGAGGAAATCAGTAACAGTATAATAATTGAATTTTAGTCTAATAACCGAGTTGATCACTTCTCAAAATCAAACCCAGAGTAAAAATTATTAGGATTGTGAAATTACCAGTCACTTCCGAAGTAAAATCCCAGCTACGCGACTGACCTGTATAGATATCATTTTATCAGGCTTTGGGGTTTGATATCTGTACGTTAGAGGTAAACTATCGTCAGTCCAATTTTTTTTAGTTTGATTTTACTATCTTATTTGCATTATTCTGGCTTTTTTTCTTCGAGTATGTCTTAAATAAACTAAAAGGGTTTATAAAATTTACATCGATTCAAATATAAAGATTAACTTCTATGCACAAAAAGAAACGCAGTGCGATCTGGAACTTCTTTTTGCTTTCCTGTAAAATTTTGAAAATGTTACTTACGAAACTTGGCCTATGACGTGCTGAAATATCCTATGCATTTGTATTTTAGGAGTGCTTCATTATGTTAATACGATATATTGGTTTAGAACATTAAGTAGATCAGAATTTATACAAAGCGGATAACGAAACAGGTTCTCAATAAATACCTGTACCTAATTGACACTGCAGAACAGGTTACAAATATTTTATGCTCTTTTTAAATCCTTTACAGACTTGAAAAAGCAGTAACTGCCAATTTCCTGGGTTCTTACGAAATTCAATAAGAACCCATTTGGAAAAGGAGCCGAAGTTCTGAATTTTAATGATTTTATCTAAATAAATCTCGCTTTTATTCGATCAAAACAGTGAGTGTAACAATCAACAATTTATGTAACGCTTTTAACGAAATGGCTTCACAAACAGGCGACAGCTGGTACTCTTGAAGCAATCTTGGAAATCGGACGTAAGCTGGCCGGCACGAAATATTGGATAACTGCCGCTGTAGGAAATGGGCCCAGCATTATGCACCGAAAGGACCTGCAATCGAATAGCGGCGTACCCTAACATTTTCCTACGGATCGACGTGTTATATCACTCATTATCTAGGGACCTAATAATTGATTTTTATCTTTCCCGTAAGACAGGTACCTCGATGACCTGGATACCCAACAGCCCATCAGGTGGAGCTTTCGCTTCAGGATAATAACAGACCTGGCTCCTAATGATAAACAACTTGAGATGAGTTGAGTTTGTGGCTGTGTCACCTCTAATCTTCACTAACTAAAGTTGCGATATGACCATTAGGTGATGAAGAGAATCAGGAGCTAAAATATTCACACTGTCTATTTAACTTATGGAGAATAGTTACTTTATGATTCTACGATTTCAGTTTTCCAATGCCTTTGTAATCCAAAGCACAAAGGCAAATAAGACTCAATAGAAATAATTACACCGACCAATTTAAAATTGTTCATTTATACCCTAAGAATAACTTCAATAAATTATTGAGTCATTTTATCAAATATGCTTGAAATGAATTTGAATCGTTAGTTTGAGTCGGTGGTTATTTATTTATATTTTTGAAGCTTTCAACATCCAACATTAAAAACTGTTAAGTTGGAAGTGAAATAAAAAAATTAAAAAATACAAAGATACACCATTACAAAAATCTATGAAATGAAACAATTGTGAGGCAGATGGAGCGTTCCTATAATATTAATTGCATTAGTTGCATAATCTCTCCTGCGGTTTTTCGCACATGTCATGTCCCTTACATAAGTTATAAGATCCTGATGTTGACAAAGTAAGTCAGCATTGATATTGTATTTTTCAAAACCATCTCCTTAAAATATTACTGCGACATCCATTATGCATTGGAGATCAGTAACAACATTCCCTGTCAGGAACACAATGCCAGACCTGCCCCACTTTCTTCGAGATACCGTTTTGAAGATGAATGTCAAATTGCAAATTCTAAATGTCATTACATCAATGTATGCAAAGGATCCGATGAGTGGAAATGTTGACATGTCAGCCATCTTAAACAATCTCTTTAATATAACGCTTCTACACGATTCTTACATAACCACTGCTTATCAATCGTTATGTTTGGGTATGCAAATTATTATAAAGACAGGCCAAATATCAGTTCTTCAGTAGTCCGTAATTTGCAACGAATACTTTTTATAATAATTTGCACACCTATAAATAAGTAGTAAAATGTATATTTTCTATTTTTTTTGCATTTACCATTTCAAAATTTTGCAGGATATAGGTCATATTGCTGGACAGAGGATGCGGAAATGTATTAAATTAAGTACTACGCGTTTAAAAAACTAAATTTTGAGTGTTTACTTGGTTCGCACAATGTTTCTTTAGTTTAGGGATGTTTCTTGTCATAATTTTTTATTTATGAGAGGATTCAGTGTTTTGTGAAAAAATCGGGTCGTTCCGATTTTATTTAACTTAGCAATTAATTTCAAAACAATCTTAGAGAGAGCATTGTCCTTTTCCAATCATTTACTGCAGATAAATAAAAAAAAAAACTTTTTGTACAAACGTGATTGATTACTTTACATCTCCCCTTATTTTATCAGTGATCTTTATTATCCAAACTACTCCACACATTAGTTCGGATAATCGACGCTCTACAGTAGTGCCTTTATTCAAAAGTGTAGAAATATGATTTTGTTATACTACGACCGCTGGTCTTTTGCAAGAATCCTCGGAACAAAATACGGCTGTTCCCGCCTTTCCCTCGCCGATCCGCTCCCCTTTCCTTTTAGATTTTAGTTTGAGATTTTCTAAAACACCTATAAACAAAAAATTAGGATTAAAAAAGAACGTTTGACCGAAGAGAGAATGGTTGCCGCCATAATGTGTTGTTGAGGAAGTCACGCCTTTCATGATTGTGGGCCAGAGCCAGGAATTGAAAGGCAAACCATTCAATAATCTCTTATCCACAAAGGCATAAAAGAGAAGCATCGCGGTACAAATCAAAGAATATCAACTCAAAAATTGAAATATTTTCGTTAATCGTTTATTTAGATTTTACCTATGAAATTTCATGAACCATTTAAAACAAATGTATAAAGATATCATTGCCAAGATATTTAGTACCCAACTTATTGATAATTCGTTCTTTCAGTTCATGGAACCTCTTTAGTAACTGCTATTGCACGAGAGATTTTATTTGTTTCAGAAGTGGAGGTCATTTTGATCCTTCATGTGAATGGTGGAATCAATTGTTAAAAAACTTATCATGAAAACAATGTTATATTTCTCTTGAATTTTCAGTTTTATTTAAGATATATTGACTGAAGTGTTAACCAAGTCCGAGAGCAGTTCACATCTAATTCTTATCGTTCTTTTTAACAAAAACAGCTGTTTTTAATAAATATCCTTATTTCCCAAAAATTGATTTTTAAAAAGCCGAACCTATAAAATATGAATTTAAACCCATATAAGACAAAAGACATATTTTTTCTATAAAAAAAAGGTAAGAAAATCTTCCCGTCAAATTTAAAATCAATAATTATACCAACAGACTTTTCAAAAATTTAGTTTACCAAAATATTACTTTTGACAGGCATCTAATGTTTTCGCACTCCGTAACAAAATAAACGCATAAAAAAAATATATCTGATGTGGACAACACATGACTTCCTTATATGCCTATTAAATTATAAATCCGTGGCTCAAAAAGTGTTAATGAATTTGGTTACTAGTTTCCGAAGATTGACACTTGGCGTCCCGACATACATCTATTGACACACAATCTTGTTACTGGAGGTCTCATTCCGTTATTATATGTCGTTTTCTTTCAGTATGTAACTAGTTTCCAAGATATTTCTCCATGTTCCGTGACAACAATGAAACTGTCAATAATATTAATGGATAAAGCATTGGAAATCAACAGTTTCGACATTTTAAGCGGAAAAACCCACTTAACCAATTTTGACACTTAAAACAAGTAATAAAAATGTTTAATTGGATTGGAAACCAAATTGCGTTTGTAACCTTTATTACCGAAACAGATGATTTCTCTTTTAATTTAAATATAATTTTTGATGTAAGCTTATTATGACCTTTTCCGAAAGTACCCTTTTAGGCTCACGAATTTTAACCAAAATCTAGTAAATACATTTATATCTATATAAAAGTCCTATTTACCAAATTTGAGATGTTTTACATTATATTTTAATATAATTTTTGATGACAGTATAATATGACCTTCAAATAAAGTACTGCTTCCGGTTTTCTAATTTAGAACAAAATCTAGTATGTTATTTAAATCAATATACAAATTATAAATACTAAATTTGAGAAGTTTTGTATAATTTTTGATGGAAAACAATTATGACCTTCAAGTAAAGTATCACTTCTGGTAATCAAGCAGTGACCAAAAAGGGAGGTTCACAACTAGATTTTACAACTTTCCTAAATACAAACTTACCACTTTCTACAGCTAACCGCTTTTGAGTTATGCGAGATACGAACGTACGTACGAATGTACGTACAGACGCCACTACGAAACTAGTCAAAATGGAATCAGGGATGGTCAAAATGGATATTTTCGTCGAAATCTGAAAACCGAAAATTTTCGCGATTACAATACTTCCTTTACTTCGTACAAGGAAGTAATAAAAACAGTGATGTACAAAAAGTACAGGCTAGACTATTTATCATCTGCCTCGAGTCTGTCATTTCAATCAAAACTTAAATTTAGACTTATAACGTGCTCGGTCTTATTATATGCTGTCACACACACTTGTCCAAAATTCAATTATTATAAGGATTTTAAAGGAAAATCCTTGGAAAAGTAAAAATTGAGAAGCAAACTTTTTTCAATTTCTTGAATTATATATCGAGCCTCCCTTTCTAGAAAATAACGCCTTATTTTAAGTTTATGCCATACTAACAATATGGCAAACATTGTTTCAGAAGTAAATATTAATGAAATGGGATATTGGTGTATAGGTAACTATACATAGCTATATCGATGTATATCGAATCTTCTCCAATCTTATGTAATTCAGGCAAACAATAAGCGTTTATGACCTAAGGATTTTATGTCTTTAAGCAAATGCTGTCAAACAAACCTTCATTACAACGGACTTAAAAAAATTTACTTTTTAGTTGTTTTTTTCTTTCTAAAATCACTCAAAAGTAAAATCATTATAATTTCATTTATCCAAGAACTATATTAAAATTATGATTTCCTAATACACGAGCGAAGAAGGCCTCACATTAATCAATAGTACACGTGACAGCGACGAATAAAAATAGAAAATGACCAGCGAGGAGGAAATGCAGCGATACAGAATGCGTTGGGTGAAAACGACACCGCCATCACAATATCCCGAGAACAGATGAAGGAATCCAGATGTCCTCGATCATGACCGAGCTGTTCACAACAAGCAGTTACGTACACATCGGGACTTTCTCCGCAAGTGCACTCCGGTGGCCAGTTAGCCATGGATCCAACATAATTTACATCCCCTCCCGCATCATAGCTAAATTTTAATAACTTCCTAGCTGATTGTGATTACAGACTATTCGAAAGCAGGAACTGGGCACGATATCAATCATCGATTCACAACTGAGTGGTTAATTCATGTTGGTTATGGTGCTCCGGGAACGGCCGGCAAGTGATTTTTAATATTTCGCAGTAAATCATCGTATCTCTAAACTTATTTTCGTCAAGAAAATGTGAAAGCAGGAACTTAGGTACCGGTGTCTTACAAATAACGGTAAGTTGAATAATGAGCAGAAACTTATAAATATTTAAGATTTTGTATTTTATAGTGATTTTTTAAGAAACCGTAGTGGTTAGTAATTTCAAATTGTCACGACTATTGAAAACTAATGACAGTGACATTTACTAGAAAGTTTCCAGAAACAAAGCCATAAATCTCTCTAACCAGTCGGCGTTTTAACTAGCCAATACAGGCATCATAATAACAGAAAAAGATATATTACAAAAATGTAGACCCGAGCCAGTACATCTCACATCAACAGTCTAAAAAAATCACACCAAATAGGAACAGAATATACATCACTCTAAATGAATTTATTAAAATCAATATGCTTTGAATTTGTTAGGAGCGATGTAATGCGAAATGTTGATTGGCATTTAAGAGACCTAAGGTCTTGTTTTTTGAATATTCTAATAACAACCGAACAATATCTATTATTTGTCTCTTTTTTGAGTTTTTCTTTATTTAAGTAGTGAAAATTATCATTAATGAGCGTAAATACATGTCAAATAATGGGCTTCGATAATATTGAACAAAATCTATATACATAACTTATAATAGAGCCAGTATTTACATGCCCTAAATCCTAGAAAAACATATTTTGAAATTCGTCTGTCAAATTATAGATTCAAATCAGATTATTCAAATTAATTTTGATTTCGTATACTCACTTCTGAGCTCAGCGAGTTCATCGTCCGATTGGTTTGGCGCGGTATTGTACCAATTTTAATCCCTTCAGGCTGAAGGCTGGTTTCACCCACGAAATGGTTCCTTCAACGAAATAGCCTTTTTCAGTTTCTGGAGTTGAAACTATTAATCTATTCCTAATAAATTTTTTTATATTGAATTTTTTAAAAAAAAAAATATAACTGGTTCATTAGTGTGAATAGGTCCAGACATCCTCTATTTTTGGCGAGATAAAAAGATAATTCATGAAAAGAACGGACAATATATATATATATATATATATATATATATATATATATATATATATATATATATATATTCGTTGGAACAAATGAAATGTCCGTCTCTAGGGAATGAGGCAAATTAAAGAAAAACAAACTTTAACGATATTATTTTTATTCAAAAAACTTCCGTTAGCTTCAACGGATTTCTCTCAACGTCTAATAAGGGTTTTTATCCCTTGTTCAAAGGTTTTTTTTTTTTTTTGTTCTGAATCAATAAACTCGAGAAATGAAAATTTGACCTCGTTTTCATTTTGTAATACATATTTTTTTTTTTAAATACAATTTAAATTTAATTAAATAACTAAATTTATCATTAAAAAATAAAAATGAAAACAAAATTGATAAAAAAATATATTATTGTAATTGAAAATTGTATTAAAATAAAATTAAATCAAACTTATAATGAAAACAAAACTATAAAAATAGAATATGGAATAAATAACCAAACATTCCAGTGATTTAAAATAATATTTATCAAAAGAATGGCATTTATCTTATTTTATATATAATACATTAAAATGTTTTTTCACTTCGAATCTAACACTAAATAATGATTGAATTGAATGTTCTAAGAGATTATTAACGAAACGGCTGAAGAAAAGAAGAATTCTTAGGGCAGAAAAAAATTAAAATTAATATTCCAAATATATTTATATTAAATACCAAGCAGACTAAATTGTTGAAATCAATTCATACCACCCTTGACTTGCTCACATACATGTGTATTTAGAAAAAAAGATCTCCATATTCTTCATGTTTTTCATCACTACATCCCCCTAAAATGTCGTCGGAAACACCATAGAAATAAAATACTTCCATGGCCATATATGATTTATTTTTGTTTTCTGAATGACTTCAATGAACTCCAAAAACTAATTTAGCGAAATCTCAAAATAAAATTGTTGAATGATTACCACACATCCTTCGCCTACATTATCAGATCATTCGATAGAATTTTCAGGTTTTTTTCTTCCTCTGTCCAGCTCCTCCTATCTATATCAAAAATAAAAGTTGTAACCCGTGAGACAAGACACCTGCCGAGGAGGAAGGAGTTGAGCTCAATAAATCATAGCTGGGTGTCAGCCATAGTCATTAGCGTCACTCTTGCCTGCTACTGTACCATCCTATCTCCTACTTGCTCTTTACACATAGGACATTCTGTAGTTTTTCTAAAAGTTGTAAAGTAAATTTCAACAAGAATATAATTTTAATTATCATCGGAACTATTAAACTTATGATTTTAACTTTTAATTAATAATAACAAACTACATTTTTTTTAGTGAGTAATGCTCGTATTAAAAAGAAGTAATTCAAATAAAATAATATAAAATAAAAATAAAAATATATTTAGAAATAAAAAATGAAAACTAAATTTAATGTAAACATTAACTTAAATAAAAAAAAAATTCATAAAAATAAAATTGAAATCAAATTAAATAAAACCAAAGCAAACAGGACCAGTACCACACCTACAACAGAAATGTACATGGTATGGGTAGAAGTACTTCTCAACGGAACCCTCCGACTGAAAACGCACCAGGCTATATACTAAATTTGATTAATGGATTAATTGGTCTACAAAAGCTCTCTGATGTTACCCTTTCCTGTAGTTATTTAATTAGATGTTACCCTTCCATTTTTGACAATTTAGAAAGAACGTAGAACACTGAACCAACATAATAGAGTTATAGCTAATAATGTGGAAGGTTTCTTTTACGATTAATAGTTTACTTTACATTACTCTAAGTTTAAGCGGACATCGTTGGTCGGTAATGTTTAATATTAGTTAAGAATGTAAACTTGGTTGATGCAGCGGGTGGAAATCGATTTAATCTGAAATTCCAGATAAGTTATTTAAAACTGTGTTGGTGCAACTGACCTTAAATCAACATAGGACGGAAATAGATATATGCCTACAAATGAAACGGATTAGGCCAAATGTGTTTCTGTTATTAGTACAAAAACGAAACACATTTGATACAACATCCAGACAGTACATCACATGGGGGTTGTGGCATGTTTATAAAACTAAAACTATCCTTTACCCTTAACATCAAACATACAAGCTACATTATTACTATAATTATTAGTCAACATTACTTTTGCCACGGTATATACCCTGAGGTATGTCCTGGCACCCCCAATGTTCAGTAATTTTTTTTCAAATTTCTAGGTAGGTTTTTTATTGTAGGAGGCGACTATAACGCTTATGATTAGCTTTGGGGGTCTAGACTGTCTACCCCAAAGAGCAGGAATCTAAGGTCTGTCCTTCAAGAGATTTCACCTGACTCAGCTTCTTATTGGCCAACTTCCAGACGCAAGACACCCGACCTATTTGACTTTTCATTACTAAAGGTCTCCGAACTACACCTCACGTCATAAGTACGAGCTCAGATCTTTGGTTTGAAAATTCCCTTTTGGATTAAGTATTATTATAAGAGCCTTGCGAAGCTATAAAAAAAACCGTCCCTCATAAACGGCATAACGGATCGGGACGCGTCCATGAATTACTGAATACCGCTCTTTTTTTTCCTCTGTATATTAAGTACGAGGAAGAACTTGAGATGGCTCTAGAATTATTTACACGAACTTTTCAAGAATTATCATAATCTACAAGTTTTCATCTGTCGGAGAAAAAATCGAAATATTCCCTGAATAACTTTTATCTCTTTTTACACCACCCACAAAATTCACAAACATTGAAAACGATAACATGTAGACATTGCCTTCAGCTTTCTTCATCCCTGATCAGTGAACAAATCAAATGTTGCCTATTAGAAAAGCTCTTGGACATGACTTGATTAACACCGAGGTACTCCAGTAAACGCCGACCACCCTCTCCTTTCCGGCATATTTTTCTCCGTCCGAAACTGGTCAGAGTTCTCTTCTATTAGGTCCCAAATTTCAGTGCCCGCTCCATCACTCTGCATTACATACACACATGACATTCTCTGCAGTTATAACTTACTAACAGCGACATATGCAGATGATACATCTATCTTAACAAGATATAAAAATCCAGCACACACCTCACAGATCCTACAACAGTTTTTTATCAAATTATATGACTGGTTTAAACTCCTGAAAGTCCAAACAAATTATGACAAATCGCATCACATCACCTTTTACCCTTCGACGTGAAACGTGTCCTCCAGTTTTCCAAGACGATAGAAAGATTTCAGAGGCAGATACTGCACATTATAAAATGTAGAATGACAATTGAAGAAAAAATAAAAACCCTTATCAAAGACTAAGACTTCTAAATTCACTCCTTTCGAAACATTTATAACTAAAACGTGGACAGGAATTGAAAACATACACTTACTTACTGAAACCTATTTGGACTTACGCATCACAGATATGTGGGACAGCTTAAAAAACTTACATTAACAAATTTGAAATCTTTCAGGCAAAATCATTAAGAAAAATAACAAATATATGTTAGCAACATAACTTTACATACTGATCTTTAGTACCAACTTTAATCGACTACAAACGAATCTTACACTAATTCCATGACCAACTACACGGTTTTTATTTTGTTTTTTCTTTTAGCCCTGAAGATGGCCTGAAACTTAGGCCGAAACGTTGGCACAAAAAATATATAAGTATTACTTATTAAAGTGTTACTTTTTGACCGCACCCCCGACCAACTTCTTCCTTAAGATATACATCTACGCTCAATCATTATTCACTCCAATAAAAAAATAGTAAGTAAAATAAATATAAAATTAAAAATAAATTATGATAAAGTTGAAAAAAGTATTATTTTCTATAAAGACAGTATGTAAAATTCTATAAGAACTCAATTTATGATATAATTGAAATACTGAATCAGTTTTTAAAGCCGGGCAAATAGTTGGAATACTAATGATTCTTGTCCAAATATTGATGCACATTGAGTGGGTGAATATTTTGAGGATTAACAGAGACGTCAAAAAACTAACTTCTAGCAACAATTCACATAAACCATATACCTACTTGATACTTTCGTGTTAGCATTTTATGTTATTACTTAATATTCAGTTTTTAAATTACAATTTTTTTTTTCGACGTATTACTGTCTGAGAACTGTGCACTTAATTCAAAATAGTGGACAAAGACTTTCGCATTCTTCTACTTGAGTTGCATAACTCTTCTACATCATGGGCATTCGACAGTCCTCAAAGCAGGTTCTTCCGCCTCTGCGCGACGGCTTAGCAACTATTTTCAGAGCTCAGTAGGATTACTAAGGGAACAGCGAGTCTCAAACGTTTTTAACATTAAAAATAAATTTATAATTATTAAGCGTTTGAGTAGACGTTAAACCTACGGCCCTAAAGCAATGGCTCACTTCTCATCATTTGTAGCATAATGCCTTGATAATTGCGTCTAAAAACAGCTTATATGAAATAAAAAATCTTTTCAACATTCACTTTATCTACATAGTTTCTGATTTCATTTATTTTACGATTGCTGTTATGATATTGCATAACATTTATATAACACTAAGTTTAATAGTTACCTTTTCACAAACTGATATAATTTAATAAATTCATGAATAGAACACTAATGACACAAAAGAAATTATATTTTATGTCATTTTGGCTGCCAATTGAGACATATATTTCACAATCGTCTTGTCTTTTCCTCTCTATATTATTTATAGTTTATTAAATAAATCGAATGTTTAATTCATTTCAGTTTATAAAAAATATCATTTATAATTGTAGTGTAATATAAATTGATTTATTTGTAACCGACTCACAGTATGTAAGGCATGAAAGATAAAATTTAAAATATTCAAATGTTAATTACACTCTCACACCAAATTTTAGCAGTAAGCACTGAAAAAAAAATTACAGAGTGAAATAAAATTTCAGAATTAAATTTTTTTTTTAAATTTCACAGAAAAAGTGATTATGAAAATGAAATAGTAAAATGGACAGCGGAACAGCCAGGTGGGTCGAGAGAGGTAGGAACCTTGATTTTGCAAAGACTAACGAGCCAAATAAACGTTAAAATGACTAAATATATTGGTCAGGAGTTATATCACGTGTTAAGGGTATAATGCTGACCATACCATCTCCTAAGAATACATTGTGAATCTAACACTAAGCTGAACCCTTCTCAGGATGTTATAGGTCCATTTTTTTTTCTTTGTATTGAAAGATGAAGAAATAATTTAATTTATAACATAAATTTCGAAATATAATTAGGTGTTAATTAAAACTATATATGCTATGATTGCAATTAAGGCTAGCATCTAACACGAAATTATTTTTAAAATATAACAGGCAATTATATAATGGCTAGTCCATTGCTAGAAATGTAAAATTAGCAGCCGAACTAAGCAACTGAATGAAGTAATAATTAAGAAATAGCAGAAGTCTAATTAGCACAGTAGTCAACCAATCTTTAGGGCTTGTACTTTAGAAAAAGTTTTTTTGTCTAATTAGTTTATTTATTATAAATCAGAACAAAGAGTTGTTTCTGGCTATTAATAGTACAACTGGAAATTAATAGGCTGTCAGGAATGAATTCAAAATAAATTATATTTTCAATCATGTTATTTAGGAAATGTCCGATTTCATGACAATAATTACTAGATAAAATATTTTAAAGTTTTAAAAAAATGTCTTCAAATAATCTTCTTTTTTTTCTGTACGAAATAAAGTCAAGAAGAGTTATTTAAACTGATATTAACTTTTCTTACACATGTTCAAATTTAACTGTCGGAAATAAGTTTTGAAATTAAGTTGAGCGTAGGAGAACGTAGACTAGCTTTTTAAGTTTATTATATATTTTTTCTTACCACCCAAATAGTAAAAAGAAAAGCAAAACCCAAAGGTCCATTCTTTGAAATCCGTTAAAGAGAAAGAAAGTAGGAGTACTAGGGAGCTTCTTCAGCAGCTTTATGCCTTTGTGATCTGGGATCCACATGAAATTTATAGTTTTGAATTTCGGAATTGAGTCTGTTAGGATAATAATTTTTGGTATTATATGTTATGCCCTCCTTTGTTAATGTGTCCTGTCTGCAACATTACGATTTTTCATTTATTTTTTCCATTAATTTGAAGGTTGTGACGTCTTTCATGTGCTGTACTAACATGAAGATGCGTTCCTTGGCAAATCAAATGTGTAAACGGGATAGTTTTGCTTGTCTAGTCTGTATTAGTGTCCGATCCGGCTCTTGCGGGAAGCGCCTCATAAGTTCTAGTGTTTCATCCACGCATTTATGTAAATTATATATATTTAATTCTTTCTTTTTTAAATCAAAATATTTTAAACCGAAACTAATAGCCGACAGAAGTTTGAATAGCCGGAACAGTAGTGTGACGACAGTTTAGTTTGCTAAGCCTCTGTAAATCCCCCTTACACGTTTGCCGTTAGGTATGCCTTGGGATTTGCCATAGTAAGATAAAGGTGTAAACATTGACAAGGAGAGTGCACGATGCGTCCGTCACCGACTTTTATCAACATTTTTGGATGATTCTACATTAATAAAAAGTTGACCCATAAACTTCCGTTTTGTCCAATGGATCTTAGGAGCTGATATAAAAAATAAAATATACTGAAAATACATGAAAATAAAAATGAAAAATTACTGTATTTTTGGATTCGGCATATCAAAAAAACATAATGTTAAAAAAATCATTTTAAAAAATATTTCAGTCCCGAGTGTGCTCCTGGGTATCCTGAGGTATACATCCCCTGCCTGGAGTCGTTATCTCATACAAACGCAAAAGAAGAAGCTGGTGACCATCCAGAGACTGGCACAGTTAAGGGTCAGCAAGGCACACAAACCGTGTTGCACGAGGCGTTGCAGGTCAGAATGAAGCCCTTGGATCTCATCCTGCGAGAGGACACCATCAAATTCAATGTTAAGAGGCAAGGTCTTGATGCACTACCGGAGGGACTGCAGCAGATGATAGGTGAGGAGCCTGGCAGTTTAAAGAAGGGACCCACTAACTGGATGAGTGGGTCACTTGTGAAAAGAATGCAACTCTTCAGAAGTTTTTTCCTACCGTCTATTCTACGATGTTAGAGGAGGGGAATTGCCCCTTCTTCGAGGAATATGAAGGAAGATGGAGAGAGGTCCTGTGTCCCACACCACCCTCTTGGTAAGGGCCGTCAACCCGAAGAAGAAGAGGCTCCCGCCACTGACAGCTCAATGGCAGCTCTGGGCAGTGCAGAGAGGAGGCTCAGGACGGCTAGCCAAAGCCAGCCCTAACGAATCAGGAAGGAAGGACACAAAGGTGCAGCCTCAGTAAACGGTGTGCTGCATCGCATTGTGCTGCACCATAGAATACTCAAATATTGTTCCGCTAATTAAAGATACTCTTTAATGATGTATGAGAATAATAAAGATATAGTTTAAAAAATAAATAAATAAAGGTAGCGTTTTATTAGCGGTAGTGGCAAAGGTACATCCCATGCATACCCAGTGGAAATGTGAATACCCAGTAGCTGCTGAAACCCCGTAATCCAGAAATGGTCAGCTCCAGGGAATAAAAAAAATAAAATACTCGAGTTTGCTTAAAATTTTTGAAGCTATAAAATTACGTTTGGGTTTGAAGCTCTATATCTCTTCTTTAGTTTGCCCGATATCACCGTTCTGGGGGTTGTTAAAAAGAGGGGAGTTTCTTCTTTCCGTACATATAAAAAATTATTGCATTAACATATATAGTCTATATAAAAAAGGGTGATTATTATATAAAACAAAATTCAAGTTTTTTGCGGATAATGTTGGTTCTAAAACACGTAGGAACATCACTGCTAAAGTAAATTGTGAAATTTAAGAACCTTTTACGAGGCCCCAAATTTGGTTTGAATTATTAAAAAAGGGTTCTTGATTTATGAGCGATTATTTAAATCTTAAAAAAAATTTGAAGCGGAGAGAGACCTTTGGCAAAATTTTTTGACCAACAATTTTTATTTTTAAAAATTTGAATATAGGGGATTTCCAAAATGCTAAAGCCAAATCTGACGCCAGTTTTGAATAAAAATATTCTGTTTTTAAATATATTGTTTCACTCCGTAAAGAATACCGTTATCATTACATTTAAGTCGATAAGCCCTTCAGGTCGCTCTAAAATACAATTATTTCATTTTTAAAAACTGGATCAGTAAAATTTACTATTTCTTGATCACGAACAATGTTTTTATAATACACATAAATACGGCCTAAAAGGTTCTTATCCACGTACATATCATATGTAAAAAACATTATTTGTAATGAAGAAATAGTCAATGCTATAATTTTAGAACACCGCTATAAATATTATCCAAGACAAAAAAATAAGAAAAAGAAAGATCACCCACTATTATAGAATCTATAATATATACAATCATTACTTTTATAAAGTTTTAAACTGTTTCCTGTATCGGGGGCGGGTCGAGAGGTAGTTTTTAGAGGAGGAGGAGAAACTATCAAGGTGAACACAGAATTTGAGATACTCGTTGAGCAAGCCGGGATTATGCCATACATTTTTTTGGTATCTTTGTATTTATTCTTCCTTTGAGGAGCCAACCATACTATGTTCGGAGGGATTGACAGGATATCTCAGTAATTAGTAACTCAATGACAAACGATACAGTTTGAACCAATTAAAAACCATTTTTACCTTGATTAGGATAAGTCCATCAACTTTACCACTGGACCATATAAACATGTTTTGAGTTTTCATCATGTTTAAAAAATAATAAACCGATAGAATTTTAGCATGCTTATTTTATTTAATTAATACAAATATAACTACAAATTTCTTTTTCCTCCTCTTCCTCTCCATTGGACCCCCATTGTTCTGTATTAATCCTTCAGTGTATTCCTGATGACGGAGGACGTAATAACTGCACTACCAGCAGTTCTTTACGCACACGTGATGTAAGAGGAAGTAGTGAGTGCTTAGTCAATTGTGAGTTGTACAGTTAGCGGAATGTAATGAGGCAAGGCTCCGAAAGCAAACAAAATAAATCGTGGAGTGTCTATGCATAATGATGATGATAATAATGATGAAAATAATAATGATGATGCTATAAAGTCATGATACCAAATTATACCATAAAGTCGTTATATTGGAGTGAAAACAAGTATTTGTTATATCAAATTATATAAGTTTCATAAAAACTGTAATACTAGTATATCTTTCACAGATTTAGATATTAATTTATCAATAGGTACTATTATGCCCTGGATATAATTTGTAGTTAAAAATATATTTTTCATATTTACCACTAATTCAGTAACCTTCTTGTAAGTAAGTTACTATAGGAGTAACTATACTTACTACTTGTGGATATTGGAGTACACAGTCCAGCTTTATTGAATATCACATTATATTTTACACTACATTGCATTATATATACAGATACATTTTCCAGAGTGTCGTTTCAGACGCTCCAAATCATCTCTAACTAACAAACTTACCAGTTGCAAAGTATTTACTAAAACCTTTATGGACTTGTGGGATAGAGCTCAAAAGCTTTCAAAACCTCAAACATCTGATGGATTCAGTCGTTTCAGTCGAAAGGATTGTGATAAATTTATGTGATAAATGACTTGGCAAACGAGGGCTTGGATATTCTTACAGTTTCAGATACTCTGACGGAATACTGTATCTATTTATTTGGTACGCCCTAACTTGCCTTTCGGGAATATGGGTTTTGGCGGAGATTCTGGCGGATGCATCTAATATGCTACCAATGCCAATAATCTTCATCTCCGTCTATGAGGAATTGTTTCATTAGCCGGATCAAAGCGGCTTTTGGGGGCATCCTCTCTCTACGGAAGATTCAATCTCGTAGGAGCAACCATAAACTTTTACTCTGCTGTCCTGGATTTAGCTCTGTATGAGAGCATATAAGCTGCTGGAGGTGTCATTTCTCTGCAACTGCTGGAGTGCGAGCGGCCACCAGACACTGTCGAAGGCGGAGGATATGCCAAAAAGCAGCAACATGACATCGCTCACTCCTTTGTTGAACATCCGCGCGCATTCTCAGGTGTGCATCAGTGGTTAACTTGTCTTTTGTGGAACCACAGTTCCATTGATGGCTCCCCCTTGTCAGATCTGGCCGAAGGTTGGGTTAACATGAGATTCTCCAGGACTTTACTCATCACAGGAAGGAGGCATATAGGTCTGTGCGACTTCCGGAGCTGCTTATCTCTGCTTCCTCCCTTTTAGATCAGTCTCAAATCGGCAATCTTCCACCTTTTCGGAAAGAGCCCCTTTCCAGGCAATCATTGAAGATTCCGAAGAATCTTTCTTCAATGTATGAGTATACTGGATATACAATTGGTACTTTTCTTCAATGATTGCCGCATCTTTACCGTCAAGTCCTGAAGCGCAACCACAAAATACTACTAGAATTTCCACAACAGACTGGCTCACAAATGAACCCCTTAGCACAAACACTTAGATCCACCACGTACCCAAATGCATCAACGACTTACGAGGTGGTGGTCAAGAGACCTCCTAACTTAATTACTATTCTGATGAACTCGCATTTTGTCCTATTGCAAATTTTCTTCAAAGATGGCAAATTACAGAGGAGTTGTCATATATAAATAAAATTATTATTATTAGTTTAATATATTGTTCTTGGATGTAACCTTAGGAAACATGCTACTCATACTGTTGATTATTTTTATTTGATTCAATGAAATTCAATCTTATGCTTTTTATTTCGAAAATTCCTCCCAAGTTTACTGATGCCTGTTGTAGGGTGACAAGATCTTGGATATGGGCATACAAGAGCTGCTGGCTATGATGCGAAACCCCAATATTTATAGGAATTCAACCGATTCTAATTTAATCTACCTCTGTTATTAGTCATGTGTTAGTACTCACTAATAGTCGTTGTAGTATTACCTAACATTGCTTTGTGAACTATTACTTTCACATAAAGGCCACATTTCCTACTCACTGTATCAAGATCCAACGGAAATTAACCGTATTTACTCCTTTCGAATTATACAACGTTTATACGTGAAAGTCAAACTAATTTTTTTTTATGAAATAGGTACTGCGGTTAGTTAACTCCTTATCCCTTTATTATTAAAACCTTTCCCCTATTCTAGAAAACCTTTGTAAAGCATAGCATAGCATGAACTATTTCCTTTAAAAGTGATGCTAAATTGAAACGTCAATGCAGTGGTTTTCTCGAGCGGTTCAAAAGTCTACTAACGAAAGTCTACTGGTCCCTCATATCAAATTTAATTATTATTTTGTAAAAGTTTCGCCCTATTCAATCATCATAAGGAGAACAAAGGATTTACTATTACTGCATGAGCTTAAAGAATCTGTTGCTGCATTCCTAGATATCCAATGCAGATTAGAAATCCTAGAAATCAGAATTCATCCTTAAATTGAGAATATTTATTAATCAATAAATATATACAATGAAAAATAAATACTTCGTAAATCATAATAAGTGGTCTCAATTATGTTTTCATAAAATCATAATCATCACAAAAATAAATCATAGTAATTTTTTGATCATAGGTAAAATTGTAAAATTAATATTCAAAGTAACAAAATAATTAAATAATTTTTATCAACGTTTATTATATTATTAAAACTGGTCACGTTTGACCAACAAATAATTCGAAATGTATATATATAAAGTAACTGTATAAGTAGCCAATATAAAGTTTTTATCAAGAATAGAATTTTTGACGTATCGGCCTTAGAAAATAAAGCTAGCAATGCAATTAGTTGCAACCAATAATAAGTTTCCACTTGAGACAAAATAATCTCGAGAGTAGTCTCTAGACTATACTCACAAATGGGTATGGGCTTGAGAGCACTCTCGAAAACAAGGCTGTGCCGGTATCAGAGACTGCATGTGTCACAAGTGGACTTGGCAGAAGACTGGATACTAAGTCACGAGATTTGCAATAATATTAATATTAATTTTTCACAATAATTTAATGTTAATGTTTCTGTTTAATACTGTATTTAGCAAATCGAGCGTGGAAAAGGTTCTAGAAAGTTTTTCAGTAAATCCATCTTTAAGAGAAACAGGAAGTTTTGTGAAATGTTGAATATTAATTGTAAAGGAATTGTAATAAAAAAAATGATTAAATATGAAGAATTTGTGAAAAAATTTAAGAATGTGATGGTAATGAAGCACAACGAAAGATGCATAACTTTCATAATTAGGCGTGGATATTTATCTAATTTAGTAAATTGAATTCATTAAATAAATATGCTTGCTATTAAACATCTGAATATCATAAAAGCAGCACAAATTGCACTGCAGATATTCGAATATAATTTTTAATCTGTTGTGCATCCTCCAATCCCAACTCATTTACGATTATTGAACAAGATCCTGATTCATTTCCTTACTCAACACTCCTTTTTTTTCATTTTCCGTTTTTGCAAAATGTTATACTTAATCAGAAAAGCTTGGGCTTGAAGCGAATCTATTTAGCAACATTTTTTTTTTATTAAAAACACATAAACTAGCGATCATATCACTTAGCTGGCAGTCTTGACTCTCATTTTTACCTCTCAGTGACAGCCAAGCCTCCAACAAGTATCTCGAGACCGCAATGGATCTCAAATATGACTCTCTCGAGATTATATCTTCAGTGGACGCATAAGTTTTATAGGAAACTATATTGAATAAGGGACGGACCTAAATAAATTGAAAGTACGAACTATTTTTTTGCCGTTGAGATAGTACAATTATAACAATACTTTCTTCCGCCAGCCATTTTTTAAAGTGAAGAATCCCCTCAAACATTTAAATACCATCAAATATACTTTCATGAGAAATTTCAAAACTCTGCAATTATTGCACAATGGTTTATTATTTCCAAATAGTTATATATCAAAAATATCTGGTGTGTCCATTCAAGTAGGCTAAGATACCCAGGATATGTGGTCAGAATAGGTGGTAAAAGGGTAAAGAGGAAAATGTTGGAGGCGCACTTCAGTGGGAAAAGGAAAAAGGAAAGACAAAAGAAGCTGGTTGAAGTGGAGGATAGATCCAAAGAAAATGAAGTGGAGAGCGAAGCGAGGAAGCTAGGAGTAGACGATTGGAAAATAAGAGGCGCTGGACTGGAAAAACTGGAAAAGAACAATTCAACAGGTAAGTCAATAGTTATTTTTTTCTCACCTCTCTTTACTTATCAAAATTTCTTAAGGATTCTTATTTAACTTACTATATTTCAAAATTATTTGTTGGAAATAGCAGAATAGCGCTTCTATCTCAATCGCACCACTGGCGTTGAAGCCAGTGGAGAATGAGCGAGGACACTATAGCAACAGACACATAGAGTTTAAGTGGAGGATCTGGCCGTTGCCAGAACTCAAAACGCTATTTCTAGTGGTATTTTCGGATGAAACTTTTATTTAAAAATGAAAAACAACGGTTGTGGTTTTTGTTTCCAAAAACGTATTTTTACTGATCCTAGAAAATGTTCATTTTTTTTTTTTTAAATATCTTAAATTATGCTGAAAATGTTCGCAAAATTTCAAACTCCTGCACTGTATATTTGAAGCAGGAAAAATATGTCAAACTATTTTGAAAATCCCTGGAAGGGAAACGATTGGCTGTTTATTAGCAAACAAACTTTGTTTTTCGATTTTCCTAAAAATTTGAAGCAAACTGTTTTCTGGGGTGGAAAATCCAAATGTGATCTGGAATTCTGAGAAAACTAAGGTTTTTTCTCAAATAATTACTTTTTGAGGGCATTTTTAGCATTCTTACCAGGCATATTATTTGAATATTTTGATGATTATTTTAGTTATTATTTCGCTTCGTATTAGGGACATTTTGTTACTAAACTTATTTTTCGACCTTTACGAGAACCAGTCATAAAAAATAAAATGTGTTTTGGGAATGCAAACTTCCCGATTTTTTTCCGGAGCTCCTAGGGAGCGTTTGTTCCTAATATTTTACACAGTCTAATATTTTAAGACCTAGATTCACCTAAAAAGTTTCCTCAAAATCTAGGGGATACATGTGGGATCCTCTAATCTATGGGATCCTAATTATTTTTGATGTCGTTCTCATCTTGCCCCCGAAAACAGACGCCATGCCCACTCTAAAACACACCCTTCTGGGAATTATTCTCGAGATGCAAATCCGGAAATTATTCAATATAAACCAGCCTTTCCTCGTGATGTAAAAATCATTATATAACAACTATTTAATTTTTTTTCCAGAAAATTCAGTGTTAATGTTTCTTATTCGAATCAAACTAATAAATCAGATATTAGTATCAGACTTGTTTATTTGTCTTCCTAAATAAATATTTTTTTAGTTTAGCTTGCTGATTTACCAAGTTACTCCTGTTTTCCTGTATTTTTTCCTGTTTCGAAAGATCTCGTCTGTTTGCAGGATATTTATATCCCCTATTCAGCTCCTGACCACGCCAAGGTGAAAGGTAGACACTTCATGTATATTATGCAATATCCACTCCGGAATGGATTGTTCTGAATAGAACCTTATGTCTTTTTGGTATCTGTAAGCTGTCTTAAATTTTTAATAAATCACAAATTTAGATCAAAACACTACCTAAAAATTTTAGATTTTTGAGCTTATCTTTTATTCGGATACTACAAATGAAGTTGCATGCAACAAAGTTTTAGATAATCTATATTTTAACACCAATGTATATATATATATATATATATATATATATATATATATATATATATATATATATATATATATATATATATATATATAGCATAAATATAGTATATAGTATAAATATATATATATAAGTCTATATAGACTAATATATACAGACTTTTAAAATCCCTACTTTTAATTCGTTAATGAGAGATACGAATGGATTATTTTTAAAAATAAATTCTGACGTAAACTTTTCATTCTAAAAAATATTCCTCACATCCTAAATGTCACGGCTTTTTTTTTTCGTAACCACTCTCCGAACCTTCGTTTCCGGTAGCACGAGGATCCTGGCCGCAAATCTCTGCTTTCTCCTGTCCACGATTAATGCGATGATTTGAGTGACTACCGTGACATTCTGAAAATAAAGAATAAATTAAAAAAAAAAAAGCCGCTCAGGAGTGAGTAGACCACAACTATAGATAGTGAACTGAAGGCTGACTGAATAAAGTTTATTTCCAATCTTTGGACATAATTATGGTTAATTAATTGAGTTTAACTGGGAGACAAAAAACAAATGGCTTTTATCATGTTTATACAATCATTATCTGTGTTTGTTGTAGAGGTGACTATCTTTTGTTTTGATGTTATGAATAGATGATGTTAGATAACAAGCTTTATATTATCTACTTCAACAGGTATCTGAGAGAGTACCTCATCCTATATCTACCTTACATACTACGATCTATTCGAGATGGGACGTTATCAAACTAATAGCCAGGTTCTATTACTCTTCAATTGCCCTTGCATTACTATAAGGTCATCCTCTGGGATGTATAGCGATGGACAAAAAACAGCGATGCTTTCTGCCTCTGCTTTCACCCACACCCACTGCACGGCTGAATGGCGGCAATCATGTGCTAATCAATACCGATGCCTAATTTCTGATGATGTATTGTTCGCATGTAATTCATTACATGTCCCGACGTCACTTCAAAGAACCGGGCCGTTACGTTCAAACATCAATACATCATAAAAACAATTAAGAGTTGTTTTGTTGTGTAGGTTTACGTCACATAAACACCCCAAAATAAACTGTAGTAACAAGGTGCCGGAAGGTGATTACTACAATCTTCTTTGGAATTGAGAGGACAAAAGTGACCCGAAAAATATAGTAAGTTTAAAGCAAAAAATGAAACTATGAAAGGTGGTAAATCAATGACGATAATATTTTCATGTATCAAATTAGTTTTTTTTATGAAACTTCTGTCTTTGATGATCATAAACCCATCCGATACCTAAATATACAAGCATACGGTCGAACTCGAAGGTTCCTCGGAAAAAAATTCATACAAGCACGTAACATACACGTATGCTGTATATACATAAGACAATAACAGTTAATTTTTTAAGGTTAAAAAAAGTAAATTATGGATCAAAGACATATGCGATGTACAAGGAGAGTTGTACAAATTATATTGCATTGTTGATTTTTTATTTATTAAATGTGAAAGTCCATATTTAATAGGTATAGTGCGTAGTGCGTAGGCGGTATGTTTAAATATATTTACAAAGGAATACAAGGAGATTTTCAGGCACTTTATCCGTCATGGTAGATATTGGTTATTTTCCCGTTCGCCAATTTTAACCAAAATCTATTATGTTGTTTAAATTAATATAAAAATCTTAATAAAAAAAAACAAATTTGAGAAATTATATATTATATTTCAATATAATTTTTGAAGTTGTAGGTAGACTGTGTTATAATTTATTTCCAATTGATAAGGTAGATTACCAAGCACAGTTCATTCAATTCAATTCATTATATTTTATTTTATTTCATTGTGAGTAGCTTTCGGTGTCCAGCACCATATAAATCCATATTTTATAACAACATCAAGATTAAAGAAGCTAAATATTCATTATACATATCATCATATTATACAATATTAATTCTAACTTTTATTTATTATCATACAAACAATGACTATTACTCTACCTTTCGGATCATTTTTCCGTCATAAGGGGGGAGAAGGGGTTGTTATTTTGAACTTTAGTCCATCGTCTAAAACATTTTTTGTATAGTTTTCTATGACCTGTTATTTCGATTGATGCATTTATGAATTTTATTCAAACAGTTCTGGGGAAATTATATACAAAAACTGTTTTAGGCGATGGACTAATGTTCGAAACAACAGCACCCTGTTATGACGGAGAAATGATTCGAAAGGTAGCTAGAGTAATAGTCATTGTTTGCATGATAATAAATTAAAATTAGAATTACTATTATATAATATGATGATATATATAATGAATAATTAGCTTGGTTAATCTTGATGTTATTTTTAAATAGAGATGAATATGGTGCTGGGAACCGAAAGCTACTCAGAATGAAATAAAATATAGTTAATTGAGATTGTGTTTGATAATCTACCTTATCAATTGGAAATATAATTTCTGATGAAAATCTATTATGACCTTGCGGTAAAGTACTACTTCCAGTGATTATGCAGAGAACAAAAAGGGAGGTAGGTGCACATCTACATGTTACAAAAATCACAAGTACTAAATCTACGGCTAACCGTTTTTGAGTTCTGCGAAATATGAACATACGTTCAGACGTAACGACGAAGCCAGTAAAAGGAATTAAGGAATGGTCGAAATGGATATTTCCGTTGAAATCATAAAATCAAAAATTTTAGCGATTACAATACTTCCTTTAATGCGTCCAGGGAAGTAAAAAGATGATGATTATTACTTTCGTAATAGGCGGCAAGAGGACAAACGAAGTGTAGGTGGAGGGTATCTCATGTTAAAAGCGATTCCCTTATTACTGCAATAGTCTTTTGGCAGCCCATAGATATATGTACCTATATACATATATGTATATGAACAAGAGTAACTAATCAGGTAATTTACGAAGTATCGATTATCACAGCAATGGACACATGAAGATTGAATCGAGAAGAACCGATAGCTAATGATAGCCTGTCAGTGCTAGCACTGAATTGATAAACCACTGCCACTGCGATATTGACCTTTCGGGTGTTTAATGGCATCCATTGTGGTCCATCGTCGGAGCCATTAAGTCAGGTCGGCAATTTGTATTTCCTTGTCGGATGTGATCTATCGACGTTCACAGTACATGTTTCTAGACACCTCAGGTCATGTAATAAATCTTGTTAAATAATAAAGAAGTTACTACTCAAATAACGGCTGATGACCCGTTATTACCATTGTGATATCAATTTTCTCTTAAAAATAATCAATTTGAGAAACCTTTGCTTTTTTTTTTATCTCGGTAGTATTACTGCTATTCCTGTAGTCGAAATATATGGTTTATTTCACTATATAATTATCTGTATGTTTGTTATTATTATATGTATATATTTTAAACTTTAAGGTTTGTTGTTTTGTTAGAAAATAAAAAATTACGAGAAAAAAATGTTAGAGCATTTGTTAATATTGCAATTCTATCTACTTTACTCTATACAACATACATGTTTGTGAGGTGAACAAGTCAAGAAACAAATAGGTCTGTCTAATGCTAAGAAGTTTTTGTTTGTTTGTTATTTATTATTAAAATCCTTAGGTCATCAACGCCTATAGTTTGTTTGAGCTACTCAGATTTTAAATGTATTTGGTCTAGTTTATGAAAAAGAATAATAGATTATTAAAAATTAAATTAATAAATAATGAAAGAAAATAAAAATAAATAAAACGGAGAAAGTGCTATAATTTAGACAAGAGGCGATGTACTTTCAAAAACTTAAATACCAATGTCACTGAAGCTTCATTGTCATTAAGAGCGCTAGATAAATTTGGGATAAAACCTATACTATTTATTGTTGGGACATAGTGAGTGGATTCCTCAAAACTGCGTCTAGCCGTAAGAATGGAGTGACAATATTGGCAAGATGGAGGTGGCAGTTTTCTGATAAGGTGTGAGTGCGTGAGCCCAGTGTGGTCAATTCTTTTCGAACTATAGCGGGCTAGGGCTAGGGCTAGGGCGACCTCCTCCCTGCGGCTGCTGCGGTAGGATGTAAACCATGGTTTTATCGCTTTTTTGATAATCTTAAAAGAGGAGCTTTTGTCCCACATGGCTTGCCATCTCTCTGATATTTCCATTTTAAGATGTCTACTGAGTTCTGATGGGGCACAGAACACTGACTAACGAGTGATCTATCCGGATGATAGCAAAATGTTCGATGAACTAAACTGTTAAGATCTACTTACTTGAATTAATCCATTTTCCAAAGACAATTTTAACCCACATTTTTTTTTTTTCAGTCCGTTTTAGAATATATAGAATTAATACGGTGTAGCTTATTAGTTATTATTGTCATTCATATTAATATTATATTTATATTAATATTAATAATATGATTATTATTTAATGTATTGATATGGGAGGAGACTGAATTTGACTGAGGCCATATTTTAAAAATTATAAACTTATAGACTTTTTTTAATTGGGCTTGAGCTTGCGCCAGCTCTTTTCGATTTATCGGTACTGTTGAAGTTTTCTTTGTTATACAAATCATTAATTAGGTTTTCGCGGATTCTGACTACAATTACAATTATATTTGACATTGTTTTGAGTATGTCGTCCTATAAAACCTAATAAACTTTAACTTCACCGAAATAAAGGTCAATAGTAATGGTTATCCGAATAGAGCATGTTCGATAATATATCTGATGCCAATAACTAAATCAGAACCTATGAAAATCTAATAAATGAACCTTATAAACGAAGAAAAGTTCAATAATAACAGTAAATCGAAATGCGCATGCGGGGTCCAAAATCCGATAGTAAATTCGTAAATTTGATGAATGAAAACTTCATAAACGATATCTATACCTAGGAAATGTCAACTGTAATAGTAATTCAAAATGCGCAAGTTCGATAAAAATTTCAATTCGGAAACCTTTGAAAACCTAATAAACGATTCGTTTATCATAGAAATCTTCTATAACAACGGAAAATCGAAATGCACATGCGCGATCGGAAATCCAATAATGAATTCGGAAATAGCGGAGTTGAAAACCTAGCAAAAAATACCTATACCGAAGAATTTTTAAAACTGATAATTAAGTAGGAATGCTCGTGGCCAAACGAAATTTCGGTAGTAAATTTGACATTAATAAATTCGAAAACCTATGAACGATGACCAAATCGATGAAATCTACCTCTCCCTCACTAAATAAATAAAAAATAATAAATATTTAAAAATAAATTTCAAAAATTCAAACTACTTAAAATTAGCACTTAATGTCAATTATCTAATAAATGAAAATGTCGGAAGAATATGCCAAAATTATTTCAAAAGTCATTATTGTAATTAAAATAATTATTTTTCAATAATAAAGTCGAACTTCTGTATATCGAACTTCCATATATCGAAAATCTTTGTTACATCATAAACCCCCCAAAATTGCCTTTCATACTTCTTACTTCCTAAGAATAGCTGTAATTGTTTTTAGCCTGAAACTGATGAAAAATTGCAATCTTTCTATATAAAGAAATTTCCAAATATCGATTTTTTTTCAAGAAACCTTTATGTTCAATATATAGAGGTTCGACTGTATTATGTTATTTATATTATGATTTATTTATTTTTTTAAATTTCTATACCCAAATTAATTTTTAAAGAGATATGAACAACGTTTTACTCTATTTTTTAAAAGCATTAAAACTGCAAAAAATAACAGTAGCTGCTCTGCCTTCTCGCTATTTATTTAGTTATGAAATAAACGTTTTACAGGGACCGCCTTAAAGATAGCCAAGAAGTTTACTCTTGGCTCACGAACCGCAAATATCCTCAATGTGATAAACTACCATTACTCCTTGAATGGTGGATAATTTTATCTTTCTAGTTATTTAAATTTAATTTTTGAAAGTAACTACTACTTTGGGTGGGTTTCATTTTTTTTTATGAAATCGGCTTAGATGTTCACTGAAGCATTAAGTAACATCTTCAGTAAACGAAGTGTTACATTCATGGAAATAGACTTGTAAGTGTTCAACAAGTTAACCACTTCCTATTGCAGTATTTGATGTTGTAATCGTTAAACTGATGGTCGTTATATGCGAGTTTTTTTTTTTTTGTCGTTCTTTCTCCTTCTTCGGAGAACGTATGACCATATTCAAAGAATTTTTATACACCATTTATGGCAAATGTACATTTATTATTATACAAATACAAGGACACAAAAAAAAAAGTGTAACTTCTTAAGGGTAACGGTAACACAAGTGTGACACAATTCTTGTTGTATCCATGTACCTACTTAGCTAGTGGCTTGCCTAGATCTTCGTGCTTTCGGGGCGGACCACTTCTATTACGCACCATTTTCACTTTATTTACACACCTGCCCTATCTAAAAAAATGGGAATAGATATTCTCTTATTATAAACCTCCGATAACAATGAATTTTTGGTAGAGTAATATTTTCGCATTACATTTTAACTTTTCTTAAAAAATATTTATTCTTTTATACTTTACATTAAAAATAAGAGTAGCCTAAACCGTAAAATAATACTTCATGAGAACATAAAATGTTATACACAAATCACAAAAATAATGTTCGATATAAATTTCCAAATACAACGCATACGTATACGCCCAAACGTATTTTGCCCCCACCCTTATGCTCTCCTCCCTTGGTGCCCAGTATGGACCTCCATCCTCGCCTCCACTGGCGTACAGGACCTGCTGAGGCAGAGAAAAAAACAGACCATCTATGGTGGGCTGTTTTATGCGCTATACCGATCTGTCTGTTACTAGCAGTCAACAATTACAGAGTTAACGTCAGTCGATAACATTTATTCTTATCTTAAGTTAGCATTCCAAATCTTTACATGTTTCGTCAACTGAAGCGTATTCTTCACTTTGCAATATTTAGTCTCTGTAATGCCTGGATGGAATTGTAAAGAGGGCTGCAGTTCATCTGTGCGTCTGTCCCATTTAATTTCTATTGTTCTATGATTATATAAGATTAAGATTATATAAATACCAGTCATTATGAGTTTCGCAAAGAGGGGAGGAGAGGATTGAGGAATATATTTGTCTTATTTCTTCCTCGCCTTTACTGATTATTGAATCGTTCTCACTTTTTTTTTTTTTAGTGTGCAATGGATTGAGGACCATGGCTCTGAGTTCTGACGAACAGTGATCTCCTGCAGCTAATGAACTAGAACTACTCGGTATTACAAGGCCTTTGTGTAGGAGTGGAATGAAGTAGTTGGTCCAATCCACTTCAGGGTAGTAGGGTGGGCGCTATACCAGCGAGGCCGTAGGGAAGGGGAGCAGTAGAAGAGGGCGATATCTGAACAACATAAGAAGAGCAAGAGATGTCCACAGTTAGGGATAAAAATTTCAGTTGTTTCACTTATAGCTGTGAACGCCTCCCATGCGGAACATCTCAATGCTACCAATCAGTATAGCTCCGAAAGCAGTGCAGATTTGTAAATAAATTCATAATAAATAAAATATTGTGCAATGAACAAAGAGCCCTAGCTAATTATAGTGAGATTAATTCGTGAAGAGTGCGGTTTTCCATCTCTTAAAAGGGCTTGGTATATATGAAATTGATTATGAAATAGTATCTCACATTGTCTAAGGATCATCATCTGCCTTGTCATCGCTGCACTACTTTCTGATAACATCTAGTAGGAAAACATCATTATTAATATCCTCATATCCAGTATTAACTTGAATATTTTTCATTAATATGAACAAAACACTCCCTCTCCCATTCATGAAGTTACATAAACATATTTCTGAGTAGGTCATTCGGGTTTCCTCTTGACCTCAGGTCGCATAGAAAGTTACCTCAAATAAATTCAACTCGAACTGTAATTTCCTAGTCAAAACGGGCCAAAACATGGTTATGTGATCCTCGTGCGTTATTTGATTAGAGACGGCCGATTAGAATTGAATATGCTTATATTCAGGAGTGTGTGTATTATGTAATATCTATTGTCGTTCATTTAATCTATTTTTATTGCTGTAGATCATCATTCAAAAAGCTTGAGATTGTTTTTATCAATATAAGATGTTTATTTTTTTTTTGCGATCACGATAAAGTTAAAATAAATCTAACACATCATCAAGAAAACATGTATCAATATAAAGCTAGAAAACGTCACGAGTGTTGCTTTTTAGTTACCTCTAATACTGTGAGTGTAAAGCAGGAAGCGAGGTTTGTCCCCATGGGCGTGTGCAGAAATTTATGTAGGGGGCCAATCTTAGAAATATAGGTGACATATTTGAGATATAAATTCAAGATAATTTTTGAGTATTGGACGCAAATTTGAATGTGTTATAGCTTTTTAAAGCAGAACTCCACTCATTATAGTTTCACCGGCTTCAAGAAAAAAATTTAAAGTATCACGAAATTCTTTTGTTTGTGAAGCAGAATTCGGCTGGTTATAATTTCGCCCTTTCCAAGAAAATTGATGAAAAACAGATGAAGATTGACGAGTACTGAAGAATTCTAGAGCAAAATATTTAGCTCTAACGTTGCCCATTTTAAAAAAAATATAAAATCTGTTGAATATTTGCTGTTTTTTTTAAGGATTTCTGAGGCGGAATCCGGCTCCATATATACGTATTTTTCATAATCGTAAGCGAATTATCAAGGTTTTTAACCTTTCAGAAGCAAAGTTTACTTTATCATAAGCTTTAGTATATTATAAGTTCGTTATAATTCATCCCTTTCCAAGAAATTTTTTTAAAAATCTGACGCAAATTCGACTATTTTGGTGCTAGCTGGAGCAGAATTCAGCTCGTTTTAATTTCACGTCGTGCTACGTTTTTCATTATCGTGATTTCAGCACGTGTTCGCCAATGATGTTCCTACGACAGCGGTTTAGTTCCCTTAGAATATCGCGTCTGCCAGAATAAAAATTTGATTTAACACATATCATTCCTATTCGTTAAAATTGTTGATTTCTTTATGACGGAGTTGATCTGCTTTAGTTGACGCTTAGGCTTCCAATATAACTCGAAGTTTCCAAAAGATCTTAAAACTCAACTAATATCGATCAACTGAAAAAAGTTAGATCGATATTAAAAATTAAGTTCGAATTTTGAAGTTATAATAGTCTTCCCACACCTTCTTTTCTTTAACTTAATTTCCTTCTCTTTTTTTTTTTTTCTCATTCTCATAATTTAATAATTTTTCTTTTGTCTGATTTTTTGGAGCAATTATTAGATTATAATTAAGAAAATCATAAATAAGATTTATTGGGAGAAACGACAGATATAAAGTTAATAATAAAATAATTTTTATTTTAATTTTGAATTTTTTGTTTAATTTTAATCTGAGTTGCGGTTCCATATCCAAAAGGCTGTACCTTATTATCGACTTAATTTCTACAAATACTGATTAAGCAACTTTATCTATATATAAAAGCATGCAACGTAGTTTCTTCCATTATTTTTCTACGTTCAAAGCCTGGTGCGCCGCTACAAAGCTCTTCCTATACCACTAGGGGTACTCTTTCCATACTTTGTGAAATAGTCCAGTCAAATTATACATCCGACCTCGCAATAGATCAGGCAATGCTATTTATTTTTTATGTTGTTTGGACTTAAGCCAGTAGTAAAAAAACAAATTTGTTACTTCGAAAGACTAGTGCGAGCTGCGTAGCACTCAAAAAAAAAATATTGGAATGTTGACAATATTTTTTGTTTATTAAATTTATTATGATTTAAGGCCCAAGCCAACTCAACAGTGCTTTACGTAGTTCCTACATACAGGTCTTCAAAGATTGAACATTTTTTCCAAAAAGTGAAAAATCTTTATTTTTGTCTCTAATTTTGTAAATTAATACATTGGTATATCGTCAGAAATAGTGGTGGCACTCACTCCATCTTCCGTTTTTGACCCATCTGTATAAATATATTTCTACTCGGAGTATTTCTGTTGAAAGTCCTTGAAGTACTCTAATCCCAGGATTGAACAAATGGCCTTGTTACACTTGACTGGATGTGAGGAATTGAAAATTGCCAGGGTTCGTTTGGAATTGTTGAAGTTTCAAAGGTAGAGTTTGTGGTCCAGGCTTGTAATGTGCATTGAGCATCTTTCCGGTAATGACAATTTAATATGTTGGTTTAGGCGGGCTACTGTTGATGAACAGAATGAATTATTTAAAGGGTAAGTTGATCGAGAAATTACTTTTATACCTAACGCTAAGCCTAAAATTTGCCTTCGTATATGCAATGGCGTTATACAAGCTTCTACGTGTATTATTGTCCACAAAATAAAACAGGTGATCTATTCCTAATTAGAAGATATTGTCACTCATGGATCTTGGGCAGATATTGACTTATATCTCTTTGCCATCATGTATTATATGGATTAACTACCCATAACATTACTAAACTTCATTTTTGAAAATGTCACTTGTATCCCATGACTTCTCACCCAGACATATATGATTGGAGATGATTCAGTGGCGTAGCCGAGGAGGTCCGAGAATTTGGAGGGTCCGGATCCTCCCACTAAATTACAAAATGCTTTTACTTATTCTTATCTATTAACAAAAAAATTATTAACCTGTTGAATATTATTTCATAAATAATATAAGTTGTTATGAAAAATATATAGAAAGAGGGTCTTCGGAAATCCAGTTGGAGCGGGTTTCTTTAAAGTAAACCCTTGGATGGACCCCTTCTCGCCTTCCAAAACGAAATCCTGACTATGCTACTGAATACATTAACTGTTATTATGATAATATTAAACAAAGAATTAAATGATAATAAATTTGGAGAAATAGATAAAACTTGGTAGTCGAATGATACAAATTTGAGGTCACTTTGATAACATGATTCTTTGAATCGAAAAAATCAAATTTTCATATTTCGAAATTGAGATATGATAAAAAAAAAAAAATTACCAATTTAAGAAATTATAACTGTTTTTACAATTGGTATTTACTAACAATGGTGACGGTATTGACAGGAAGAACTAGAAAAACTAGTGGGTATGTTGAACCATTTTGCCAATCTCTGACAGCCAGAAAACAAATATTAACCAACCTAGTTGGGAATTTAAACAAAACTTCTTTAAACCGAGCTCTCAGGCATCTTGATGATTTCTACCAATATCACCGCTTTAGTTATTAGGTGCTGCCTGAAAATTCCCATGATCACACTAATCGATTTTAAATATTCGATATTCACTGCAATTCGATGTTTTTTAAATTATGCTATTATATCAAAAATATCGATTGTTATTTTATTATTTTATGATTATTATTTATTTATTTTATGATATCTCTGTATGCATTCATTTAACTTTTTTTTTTATTATTGTAATTTATAAATAATGGGAAGTGTGGTATCTCAGTAGATAAGGCTTTGACTGGACTGACTGGGTGCAGGTTAGAGCTCAAGTGTAATTGAAAATTTATTTTTTTCAGTCGTAAATTCTGGGCTTGGGATTCCCTCCTGGATCACACCAGCCTTGTTACCAGATACTGTGATGAGTTAGAAGAAAACCTGATATAGTCTTATCAACTCCATATATGGCATTGATCAACACACCCTTATCAACTATGAAACCCAAGAATCTTTAGGTTATAGTATACAGTTTTTTTTGTTGTTTTTTTATTTATAAAATCATTTCATTTTCTTATAAATAGATTTTGGTATCGATTCCCTCGATTTTTCGTCCACATATGCTACTAAAATCAATCAAAATAAAGAAATAAATTAAATTAACTAGAAAAATATATGCCAAGAGCCGCTCTACATGTAATTTAAAATGTACTCTATGCTAAAAAAAACGTTGAGAATCTCTGATATAATGAAGGTAAGATTTACGATCAACTGGAACATCAAGATTTTACATCGACTAATAAATTAGTTTAGCAAAATCAATCTGAAGCGAGCACTAATATAATTTGTAGCTCTTTTCGATGGATGTAGTCTTGAACTGAAAGGTTTTACTACAAAAATAAATAAATAAATTCCTTTTTTTATAAATGCAAAGAATTTACAGCGGATTTTTCAATATATAAAGAATTTCTAGTAATGTCTCATGAAATAAAAAAGAAGAAACTAAAATAAAAACTGGTCTGCTGAGTACGGCGCTGATCCAAATGTTTCTGTAATTAATACCTACTTCTTCCTGTCACAGATAAGGAGGATGGACCAAGTTCCAGTTCTTAGTCGGGTGATAGTGACCTTGCTGTATCACTTTCACTTCGATCGCCAGTTCAAGATTTAGGAAATGCTAACAGCATTCTTCTTTTTCTGCGTTGTGCCAGTTTTCAAAAGCATTTGTAGATAGCTTCCAAATGGAATGGTCTTACCTTTTTATATAATAACATTTTTCTTAGCATTATTCATAAATTTAATTTAATCTGGATATTAGGAAATATGGTCCGTGCTAAATTACTCAAAAAGTGCGAATTGTATAATTTTATTAAACAATAGAAAATTCCAAAAATGATAGTGTACTGAACTTTAGTTACCTAATAATAAATAAGTAGCATGAAATAGTCTGGGATCTAAATAATCGAACTAGCTGATGCTCCTTCCTTTTGAATACCTTGCGATATTCAAAGACAATGTGATTCAACCATCTCATGTTTTTCATTGATTAATTTCAAGTAATCGTTTTTTTTAGGGTTGAAATAAGACAGGAAGCAGCTGTCGAACCAGGGTTCCCACCCTTGGAAAGCCACTCCAATATCAGCCCAAAAAAAAATTTGTGTGCCAATTTTTTAACCGGTTTCGTACCAGCGCTCTCTCTATCCACTTGGTTGCCTCGCTTCCTAGTTATCTCAAATCAGCTTATGTACGTGATCTGGCCATTTTGTGATCTACTTTCTGCACCGAATGGTCTCAAAATGGCTTTGCACCTCTAGCGCTACCAAGGCGGGCCATGTGCAGTGGATGTATACCATAAACCCCTATCTACTAATAATGGAAACTAACTCCAGTAACGTGATGGCCAAGTAGGTTGGGGAGAGGATCCCAGAGTGTCCGGTCCGGAATAGTGTGGATTCGATTCCCATCTGAGTAAGTTAATATTTATTTCGCGTTAGTTTGGAGAAAAGAAGATTGGAACTTGCACTCTGGTCAGTATGGGGTGGCAACCTGAAGGTGAAGCCGTCAGGGGTTGGCAAAAAGGACCACATGGCCTATTTGCTGGGCTATTACCAGTCCCATTAACTGTAGTTAAATTAAATTATCTATGCCTAAATCAAACTTATTTAATTTTAGTCAAATTATCATCATCCTAAGCCCTCGTCAAATTTGTAAGCATTCCTTTGATTAGAGACTGCAATTGGGCATACGATCCCGGAAAATCGAATAAGTAATTCATGGTTCAGTAATTGCTGGTTCCTTTGATTACCCAAATCTATTTTTGTTTTTTCTAATTTTAATCCGTACTTGAAATCGTGCTTGCCTTATAACATTAAAATATCCCGGTGACGAATTCTTAAGCTAACAGAATCTAGTTCAAAAATAAACTAATAACCTTTTACAACGAGATATTTGATTTCAGTTATTGCATATGTTGGGATACAAAACAATGGGGGAGTGAAATTCGGGTTTCGGGAGTGAAAGTGGCTTGTAATGTAATCATGAAGAAAGATGAGGAAAACCACCGTGCCAAAGAAAACACACTAACTGTCCTGAGGTTTGGACAAGTGCTGAGCCCAGGGACATTGGATTATGTCATTATGGGAGGGTTACTTTCTCGCGAAGGGTACCATACACATCCGCCAGATTCCGCTGACTTGCAAGTTCTCTGCCTCGGCCTTGCGTCCGACCTTGCCTTTCCCCCTCACCTGTGAAAGTGATTATTCTGTATCAGGGTCAATAAAGTCTCGGTTCTTCCAACTGTCCTCTGTATTGTATAGTTAATAGGTTAGAGGAAATTCTTTTAATTTCAAATATTATACGCTCAAGGAAAAAAAATAAACATTTCTGGCATGCATAGATGCATTCTTCTGACAAGCATAAGAGTTTTTCACTGCATAACTAGCATATGGGCTCAAAAACGTAGGTTATCCTACATCATCATAGGCTGTCAGTTTCTTACCCTTTCATAAAATTTATTCATTGCTTATCTTCCTACTCTGTTCACTTCCACAACTCTATTATAAACTTCGTGGTCACCTTTGGTCAATTATTACTGAGAGTATTAAGCGATTCTTAAGCATCTCCTATGATTCCGAGATTCCTTCAACTTATCTCTTAGAACACTCCTGTATTCCCTATTAACCATGGCTGTCTAATGATGGGGTCTCTCCAGGAAGTTTTAGATGATACTAAAGGGATTAATGAGTTATTTTAGTAAGTTTCATCCGTAGGGATTCTCAGATGCTCTTGCTTCTCTTAATGGTATTTATGTCGATTGGAGATCGCCTTATCCTATCATTCGACAGAAACACTTCTTTCTTATCATTAAACTCCAAATAAACTTCCAGTATTCTTGATCTTGTCGCAATGCATTCCCTTTTCCACCATTTCAATACAAGGCTTGATCTCTCATTTCCAACTCCTAGATTTAAAAAATCCTTTACCGTCCGTGAGACCTTTTGAAATTCCTTATTCGTGAAATCTTCTCTACACTTTCATTCAGCATTATTTATTCATGTAATGTATGTTCTCAATTACTGGTACAATCTTCCGTGTATATGTAACCAATATATTTACTTTTCTGATACCCTTCATCCCCCATGACCAATCTTTCGATAAAAAAAGATAATTGTTCCTTAAGTATTCTAGTACCCTAGTTGCCACGAAGAAAATATCACCTACAACAAAAATGATTATTCTTTTCTTCACCAAAAATAAAAGACGAACTGGTAACATTTGAAGCACTTTATACATTTGTATTTAATTCAATAACCAGATATTGCAGGAATCTGAAAGAATGATATCAGAATAGAATATATTAGAAACAATTTTAGCTACTAATGGACGAAATCGACTCTGAAATCAAACCTAGGAGTAAACCACATGATGAAATGCTAATAGATAACATGTCACACAAAGCCTAAACAGTCAAAAAGTCCGAACAGTCATATTTAATTCAATTATTGAAAAATATATTCATATATATATATATATATATATATATATATATATATATATATATATATATATATATATATATATATATATATATATATAAACATTTTCTTTAAAAGTAGTACGAAATAGACTAGTAAATACGTTAAGAAATAACTAACGTGGATGCTCTTTATAAAAAAATTATGACAAGTTATCCTACTACTACTATTGTAAATAATACTTTTTTTAGGTAACGAATTAACTGGCTCGTATTTCGTTACCCATCGATCTTTATTTCGTCTTCGAACACCGAAGGCTGAATGCAAGAACAACATTAAATGTGCCATTAATTGAAGATATTTAAATATGCTTTTACAGAGATAATATGTTTTATTGTGAAATATTGAATTATTTACAAAAAAATATAAATAAATTACATTAAAACAAAATAAAAAGATAGTAACGAAAATAAAGAAAATTAATATTAGGTTATTCAAATAAAATAAACATCTTAGACGCAGGCATGCTTCTGTTACAATATTTACACTGAACCTGGGGAACACCGAATCAAAAATGGTACCTGCCGTTTAAACCTTCTATGAATATTGTAGGATGAGTGGCGCTATAAAAGGATCACAATAAAGGATTAGGATGATATAATATTAAATATTAATACAAATAATAATTTATATATAGGTACTTATATGTATCTAAACTTTAAATAATGGCCCCCCTTCCGGTAGTGAACAGTGAACAATCTGTTCAAATGTTAAGGAGCAGGAATTTGATCCTGTGATGATAGCCTCAATTGAACAGCGCTCTATTTCATAGTTTAATTTTAAATTATCCGGTTTCTTGAAAAATATATGGGAAACTGCTAATCTTAAGTTTAATCCATTGAACTGCGGATGTTCCATTAGTGAAATGTGTCAAGTTATCAAGTGCAGTTTCTCTTGATGAGACCACCATTCCTAGATGGTAACAAATGAGGCAATACTTTCATCGTTAATATCTTCCTCACCGGAAGCACTGCCAGTGGGGCCAATGACTTGCTCTCCTCGACAGGTAGAATAGGAACCACAAGTAAGCATTGGGGGTTGTTAATCCTACAAGGCCTATCACAATCTCGTTAATATTTCGGTACAATTGTGTTTTCTCTGTAATAAAAATCGCTAATTTAGTATCTCTTCTCTTTATTTCCTGTATCTTTCTCGTCAACTTTATTACTACGAATTAGAATTGCACAACCATTTAATGAAACGATCAAAGATTATATTCAAATTAAAACTAATGCTACCAATGCTATTCCACCTTTTCGAAGAAAAACTTATTATCATAAAAATTTTCACAAATCATTTATTAATGTCTAACTTCTTATTTACAAAGAAAATAAATATTTAATTTTTTTTTTTAAATTGTGAAAGAATTTTTCGCCAGAGTTCAAAGATAAAAAAAAAAAAGTAATGTAGTCCATAAATGGATTATTACTTATTAATTGTATTGATATTTCTGAAATGTCAAATATACTTGAAAAGTTAAAAAGACAACCTCTAATCTGATTCTAACAAAATTCCAACCTAATTTTTGAATCTTTATCATTTTATTATTTCACTTTGTATAATTTTTTTTACTACCTCTTAGCCTTGGCTATTTGGGTTTTTATGGACACTTTTCTGTTGTTGGTTCATCCTACATTTCCACAGAGGTACGATAAAAGCTTCAAAAGTTTTATTTTATTTTTTGCGTCTGTCGTTTTACAACACGTATCTTTAAGCTGCGTTATCTAACACCTTCAAAAAAAAAATTTATATAGAAGTCACAGAAACAGGGTATAAAGCAAAGTGTTTTGAATGATTTTGTACCTCGTAGAAATCACTTCACGACCATATCTATTGATGATTTTGCAGCCAAGTATCCCTAGAATCTACTGAAAAGGTCTAAAAAAGATCAATTACTTCCTTTTTCCTTTTAAAAAAATATTTAAAAAACTGCTATTATTATGTATTATTAATCTTTGCTCTTTGTTTACATAACACAAAGGTTACAACCTTTATAAATTTTATGTATCTAAATATTAATTAAATGTTAAATTTTAATCAAGTTTTATATACTAAAGTGCAATACAACTCTAGAATTTTATTTATTTATTATAATTTTATTTAATATTTTAGTTACATTTTTATAATTAGATAGGTTTTGAATAACATTTATTAAATAATGGTATCTTCATGGTATTTTCATTCATTAAAAGGTTTATTGAGATTAATAGAGAGTATCCGGTGAAAACAAATTAAATAAAAGCCGCTAAAAATTATATCAGAAAAAAAATCAAATGTATATTTTTATTATAGTGTTTAGATTAATTGACATCATATAATATATTTATTATAAGTCCTAAAAATCTGGTGCGGTGCGTGCATCACACTTTCCCTTACCATCTCATAATAAATATTCTTTTAATATCAATTTAAAGAGTTCACATAAACAATACTTGAAATAAACTCAGCAGCATTCACTTAAGTCTTCTCCCACTTAAGTACAGTAAAACAGTTTTTTAAACAATTTTAGTACAATTCTGCAATTCTGTATACTACCTTTATATTTAAGTTTGTCAAGTTGAAAATATATTTTAAAAGTTTCGGTTTAGTTTCCATGGAAACATTGTTTTTCTATTAAATAATCTAAAAGTAAAAATTATTAATTTGATTTCTTCTTTTGTATTCTTAAATTGCATTATTAGGGAGCATATTGTTGACAACAGATTGGCGGATTGCTGGGAGAAGGTTCGGTTGCATCAGTCTCCTTTTGGATGCGTTCGGTTATCCATCAAGGGTCTTTTTTTTACTCATCATGAGATACGCTGTAACTTTGCTAATGCTGGTCCGATTTTTATGATCCTTTTTTCGTTTTTTAGATAATTTAATAACCTTTCTTACAATTATATACATAATTTACTATAAATTGCATACTTTTTAAGTTAAGGGCAAATAAAATATTTTTTTCATCATAACTTTTTTCACTGCATTCCCTCGATGATGTACTACTTAAATGAAAAGTTAAAAGTCTGTACGAAGAATAATTTAGGCAAGTTTCATCAAAATCGTTAGAGCGTTTACGAGAAAATTATTAAAAAAAAGTGTAAAATCGATCATATAAAGTGGCTCTTCCGATTAGTCGATTTTGACGAAAAAGATATTATTATTTATTTGTTCCTTGTATGAAGTGGTCAAATATATGATATTCGGGATTTTAAATAGCGAACCAAAAATTAGATTGATATATTTTACGTTACATACTTTATTTGCTGTATTCAATAGCAATGACAAAATTTTAGAGAGAGACGTCTTGGATTTCCTTTGGTACCAATCTAGAACTTGAGAGCGCCATCGGTAGAAGCTGATTTCTCACAAAGCTAAACAACTGCTTTTGCTTTTCTATCAATCCCTGTTATATTATTCTTTTATTCAACCACTACTTTATATAGACTATCATCTGAAGGGAGAGCAATCTGAGTGATTACGCTACCTTGTTCTTAATTCACTATTGAAATGTCAAACTTAAACTCACCGTTTTATCTTGAGATAACAGATTACTTGAAATTTTTCAAGCCTTATAAATTTGAGAACTGTTTTTGCTTCATTGCGGTTTCACTGCTTTCCCACCAAGTTTTTAACAGTCTGCCGTAGTAGTATTTTAACTAATTAAATCATACAATGAGCATTGTATAAACATTTATATTTTGAACCACACAGCGACGATACTTAAAGTCCGACCACGACGAAACATCTTCCATACTTTTACTTTCCCTTACCTATATACGAAGTGAAAATTTTCAAATTCGTGTTTTCAACGGAAATACATGTTTTAAGGTCCCATGAGTCCAAATGACTAAGTCTCGCAAAATGGTCTGTGTGTCTGTGTGTCTGTGTGTCCGTGTGTCTGTGTGTGTGTCTGTGTGTGTGTCTGTGTGTCTGTGTGTATGTGATTAGTCTAGCTCAAAAACGGAAAGCTGTAAGATACTGAAATTAGATATTTAAGGTTATGTGATGTTACAGCAACATTTTCGTCAAAATCGACTAACCGGAAGTGCCACTTTATATAATCGATTTTACACATTTTTACAATTTTCTCGAAAACGGCTCTAACGATTTTGATTAAACTTGCCTAAATTATTCTTCATAAAAACCTTTAACTTTTCATATATATGGTACATCACCGAGGAATTGCAGGGAAAAAAGTTATGATGAAAAGAATATTTTATTTACGCATAACTTCAAGAGCGTGCAATTTATGGTAAATCATCTATGCACATGTATGAAAGATAATTAAATTATCTAAAAAACAATAAAAGAATCATCAAAATCGGACCAGTATTAGCAAAGATACAGCGCATCAGACTAACCGGAAATAGCTATTATATTATGGATATTACACATTTTTACAATATTCTCGAAAACGGCTCTAAGGATTTTGATTAAACTTGCCTAAATTATTCTTCATAAAGACCTTTAACTTTTCATATATATGGTACATCACCGAGGAATTGCAGGGAAAAAGGTTATGATGAAAAGAATATTTTATTTACGCATAACTTCAAGAGCGTGCAATTTATGGTAAATCATCTATGCACTTGTATGAAAGATAATTAAATTATCTAAAAAACAATAAAAGAATCATCAAAATCGGACCAGTATTAGCAAAGATACAGCGCATCAGACTAACCGGAAATAGCTATTATATCATGGATATTACACATTTTTACAATTTTCTCGAAAACGGCTCTAACGATTTTGATTAAACTTGCCTAAATTATTCTTCATAAAGACCTTTAACTTTTCATATATATGGTACATCACCGAGGAATTGCAGGGAAAAAGGTCATGATGAAAAGAATATTTTATTTACGCATAACTTCAAGAGCGTGCTATTTATGGTAAATTATGTACAGAATTATATGAAAGGTTTCAAAGTATCTAGAAAAAAAAAAAAAAAATCATCAAAATCGGACAAGTATTAGCAACGATACAGTGTATTTTATGAGGAGCATAAAATAGATGGATAACCGAGCGCATCCGAAATGAGATAGATGCGACCGAACCTCCTCCCACCAATCCGCCAATCTGTTATAAACAATACGCTCTGTAATAAAGTAATTTAAGAATACAAAAACGGAAATTAACTTAATAATTTCTAGTTTCACATTATTCAATGGAAAGAAAATGTTTCCATGGAAACTAAACCAGAAACTTTTAAAATATATTTGCAACTTGTCAATGTTAAAATATATAGGTAGTATTGTTGTACTAAAATTGTTTAAAAAACTTTTTTATTGTACTTAAGTGGGAGAAGAATTGAATGCTGCTGAGTTTATTTCAAGTAATGTTTATGTGAACCCTTTAGAATTATATTAAAAAGATAATTATTATAGGGCGGTAAGGGAAAGTTGTGTGATGCGCGCACCGCACCAGATTTTTCGATATATCATCGAAACAGTGAATAATAAAGGTATAAATTGATTTGTTTCGTATATGAGGGAGTGAGGACCAGGATGGACTATCCCACATTTTTATTGAAAATTGCGTTTGATGTGTCAAAGCAGGGGATTATTCAATGGACTCCATAAAACATCATGGTAATCCAAGTATGATATTTTTGATCCATAAAAATCATATTTTCTGGACATGTTGGTTGCAAATTATGATATCAGAAACTGCAAAACTCACAAACTGAAAATAATTAACAAAAGAAAAGCAAACAAAAGGTAACCAAAGGAGTGATTGGACGAGGCTCTCTTGATATATTTGTCAAAAATCTTTATCAACCAGTTGTAATTGCAATTCATCAACCAGTAATTAGTTTGATTACAGTTTGATAGTTTGATCATAGTTTGAAACCACAAGGTGGTGAAGCAAACAAAAATCTTTTTCTTCAATTATGTTAAACGAAGAGTTGTTAATTAGTGTGAAAAATTTAAACCCAAAGGCTATTCAATTTTGTGGTATTTTTTATTTCGCTAACACAAATCGCTTTTCTATAAAAACATATGATTTCTTTGTCACTGTTTACATATTTGTTAATAGCGATTGTTACGTAGTTATAACCTCATTTTCAATCGAACATTTTCTTAACTAATGCACTGTCACTGTCTTCTTTTAGTAATTGAAGCACGTTTTCTTCACTCTGGAATGTAGCAGATAATTGCTAAATATTCATTTTCTTTTTAATATCTAAATACGCCAAGACGAACATAATAAATAATCCAATCGGTAATACTTAAAAACAAAACAGTTTAAACCAAAATCATATGTTTTTTATTGAAAAGTGATTAGCGGTAGTGAAGTAAAAATAAACCCAATTTTGTTACAGTTTTAAAAGGAATCAGATAGTGGTCCAAATTAGAAAGCCTATTAATACTTATTATTACTTTACTAGATTTATTTCTGGTTATATCTTCTGGTTCATAATATGCGCAAAGTAAAATCATTGACTAATCTAACAAAGAAATTTAAAAATATTGTTCCTGTTTAGACATTGAATGAAATTGTAAAGCTTCAGAGTTGTCCTACAGATGTCCTTTGTGGCATTTCTAAGCTTAGTAAAATTGTAAGAAGTTTGCCATTAATAGAGCTGAAACAATTTGAAAGATTAATCCAAAACTTTTATAATGCTATAAAATTGAGAATAAAAATGAAAGGAACCAAAAACAAGTCAAGCTGAATAAAAATGAATAAAACGGTGAAGGAGATGGTTTATAATCTAAATCTGAAGGAGAAGAAAATCTTCATAGTTGCAGCTGTGACAAGAAACAATGTTTTCAGTGTTTATCATACGCCTCTGATGTTTTTCTACTATCACAATCTGGAATGTTTACCAACCTGTAAGTAGCTTACAATTTTTTTCAATCTTGTAAGAACCTTGTAGGTACACGAGTCACCTGTAGAAGGGTGTTTTTCAAACCTAAAATAGGTAAAAATTTACTTAAGTCTACTATATGCCAATGCCTATCTTATGTTTAATCTTCTTTTCATTAATGTAGAAGGAGAATTATTTAATAACTTGGATAAAAATGTAATTATAGATGAAGTAACCTGGATTGGTCAAGAAGTTAGGCTACTTCTTGCTTAACATTTTTAATTATCTATTCCTCTGGACAATTTTTTCTTTTAATTATAAAACCTTAATCGCAGTAAAAGACAACTTTTGTTTTGCTTATGCTTAGTTTACTCATAAGCGTTTTCTCTAATTTTTTATTGAGGTATTCCAGTAAAATTTAGAAGATAGCTTTTACATAGGTTAAGTTTGATAAATCTAAAAATATTTCTCACTTTCAGTAATAAATCACTTGTTATCGATTAGTATACTATTTTTTCTAGTATGTAGGTAACAAGTTTATAGCGGAAATGTGGTTTTGAGGCCCCACATTAGTGTCTGGCCGATGGCACCCAAAGGAACCAGACGAGACCCAGCTAAAATGGCAGAAATGTAAGGATTCACTTTCAGAACTGGTCAAAAGCAGTTTGGCAAAAATTTGTGAAATCTTTTAAAGGGTTTTCTCAAAATCACAGCTGTTGAGGTTTGTCCACTCTGGTTCTCAACGCCTCGTATGCTTTTACCAATTATAGCGGTGGTATTTTTATGATGCTTCGATCCTTACAGCAGCACCACTGTGTGCTGTATTGTGTCGTGATACTCTTTTCAAAAGGATTTGTTGTACCCTGTTACTTCATTTCCACATAAAATGTGTTAAAGCCAAATCTAGGGGCTTCGACAGCTCCAAAAACTGGACATGTGCCAATTGTGAAGTTGCATCGCTACCAGCCAAAGAAATCAGTTCAATGATTGACCTATTGGGGGCTCCACGGAAGAGGTCAAGGAAATGAAGACGAAGCTTCAACCGATAGATGTGCTCAAAGAGACAAAACAAACCCTTCAGAAGCAGTCGGAGCTTTCCTATGAAAATATGGAAAGATTTCAAAAAAATAGAAACTCTCTTAGAGGAGCAAAAATGCCAAGTTGAAAAATTAACACTACAAAATAATTCCTTAAAATCGAAAATTTCCGATCTAAATCACGCTGAGCAAAATCAGCTTAGCAATACAATAGAAATAAGAGGTATAATCCAGTAGAGGTATTCCGGAGAAGTCGAGAGAGACTGTTGTGGGCACAATGCTCAGCGTCGGTGCGGGGCTGGGCGTTAAGTTGAGGTCAGACGATTTGGACCACGTCGTACGGCTCAAGCCCTAAACAAGAAGGAACCTCTGGCCCTATAATCGCACGATTTGTGAGACAGAGCGTAAGAGACGAGCTCGTGCGACAAAGAAAAACCAAAAGAGACTTCTCTATACGTCATCTAGGCTGGACAGATAACGAGTCGCACCGCGTATACGTCAGTGAAGTGATGACCCCCATTAAAAAGCACCTCTACTGGCTGGCAAGACAGAAAAAGGTAACAACGAAAATTAAATATGTATGGTTCAGTGGAGGTAGAGTCAGGTGCAGGCAATCCGATGGTTAGCCGGCGTTAATTATAGGTAAGCCTTGCGACTTAGACGTCTTCAACTGAGCATGGATTGCACGTCACCTCAGTGATGCAAACTTTTTACTTTTCTATACTGAAATTGTTCTATATTTTTATTGACGACATTCTATTAGTTTACTTTGAAGATATATTATTTTTTATATCGACTATATATTATTTATTTTATATTAAAGATGCCTTATTACTTTATATGGAGGATATTTTACTTTTTCATATTGAAGATATTTTATTTATTTTTTATTTGCTATGTGTATTTTTACTTTATTATCACAGATAAGATGCCATTTTTTGTTTACTCACAGACTTTTTCTATTTATTTTTACTTTCTCTAGTCAATGTTATTCATATTTTTTCTTTTCATATAATTAAATGTTTGTTGATAATTTATCTTTATATTCTTTTCATATTAGAATTCATTATTAAGTCTCAATTCTTAATGTATATTCACATTCTATCAAATCTTAAAATTGAATACGATATAAAAATTGTTATATCCTATTCCTCAACCTCGATCCTTCTCCTGCTATCCTACTTCCTCACACCCACAGTTATGACTAAGATCCTAAACTCCTGTCACTTTAATGCACAATCCCTTATTGCCCACTATGATGAATTTCAACAATATTTCCTTGATAATTTTTATCACTTAATAGCCGTATCGAAAACCTGGCTAAAACCTTTTATCCCTTCTTTCCTAGTATTTCTAGTACTTTTTCTTCTTTCTTTTCTAGTATTCTCTAGTTCCTACGATAGACCTGATCGCACGGGTGGTGGTGTCGGACTATATGTTCGTAACAGTCTAAAGGCCAAAATCCTACTTCAATACCCTTTTCCTTCCTTTCCTCACTTAGATTACATGTTTGTTAAAATTTCAACTACCCCTTCTCCTCTGTTATATACCATTGTCTAGCGACCTCTTCGTGTCCCATTCAGCAACAGCTCATTTGTCCAATTGGTTTCTACTTAATCCAATATCATCTCAGGTGATTTTAACATTAATTTTCTATCTGAATCCAGTGATAAATCATTTCTCATGGATCTAGTGTCTTCTCTGAATCTTTACGTCGTTCTTTATTCTTCCACCCATCACACACAATTTTCTAATACCTGGTTAGACCTTCACATTTCTGATTAATCCATGAAAATCCTCTCTTCTTCCCAGCACCCTGTTCCTTTTCTTTCATCACACGACCTTAAACAAATTTCATACGACCTACCCGTCAAATCCTTTACTCCAAAAGTTGTTTCATATCGTAGTTTGCACCTCCTTTCATATAAATCTCTTCAACCTGACCTGGATACTTTCCGCTGGGACATCATACATTCCTATAATTCTATAGATCCCATGATTTCCACCCTTACCTCAAACCTACAATCCGTATTAGACATTCATGCTCCTTATTAGACATTCATGCCCCTTAAAATCCAAACCTTACGCCGTCCCACTGTTCCTTGGCTAACCCCTGAAATAAAACAAATTATTAGAAGAAGAGAAGCAGCAATACGCAAATTTCGTCGCACGCGTTTTTCAAGAGATTTTGCGTCTTTCAAACAGCTTCGCAATGAAACCCAATCCGCAGTCCGACGTGCCAAACCCCTCTACATCCATTCTGTCCTTTCCAATGCTCCTGATTCCAAATCCAAATGGAATATCCTTCGAAAACTATCCGTACCAGAATCCAAAAACCTGAGTTCTTTCCCAGTCGCCCCAGACGATTTCAATGACTATTCCTTATCCTCTGCTTCTAGTCCTTCACCTGCTGCTGATATTGAACATCATACCTTCAACCAAGAAAACTTCTTTTTCTCCCACGTATCATATGACGAATTACTTTCCACTATCCTAAAATCCCACCTAAATGATTATGGTCCTGACAATATCCTAGTAAAGCTAATAAAATCCTGTCTCCCAACCCTTATTCCCCTTCTCTATCATATTTACAACTTTTCTCTACAAAATTCCATATACCCCTCTTCATGGAAAACTGTCCTAGTCCAACCATTATATAAAATTACAAATCCTTCCTCACACCATTCTACAGCTAGCAGCCTTAGGAGAAGGACCTACTCTGAAGACCTCTCTTGCAAGCTGAAGACTTACTGTTCTCAAGACTCTCAATCCTTGCTTAGCTTAGCGCCCGATATTTACTGAGGTCCATGCTTATCCCTTGGACCTAACCTCAGTAAATCACCCTATTGGGTAAAGGGCAGCGTTGCGCTGGCAAGCAGCCCTTAGTGACTACTGGTGCTCTCGACGCGGCCTGTGATTAGTGCTCCAGTGGTGCCTCCATTGCGGTCCGTTCTGGTGCTCCTGGAGTCACGTGAGTACTCTTTTCTTATAAGTGAAGTGTTAGTATTTAGTTTAGTTAGACCTTTATTTTTAAAATGACTCAGCCCCAGCCCACACCTATGGTCCAAGATGAAGTTGCTTCAACTTCATCAGCACAAACCATGCCCCCCAAGAAACTAAAACGGAAGTATATTCCATTCACTGACAACGAAGGCTTTAAAAACCTTAAAAGAAAATTAACATTCGTCCCAAGGCCGACCAATGAGGAACCAGCCACTACCACCTATAACAGATATGGTGCATTTAACGGCCCATCAGCCTCTCAGTCAGAGACACCCAGCCCAGCTACCCCCACCCCAGCTACCCCACCAACCAATCAAAAGCCGTACAAACCGGCCCCGATTGTGATTAGTCCACCGATGTCATCGGTGGAACTAAGAAAGACCCTCTTAGAGGCTAACATCACCTCATTTATTATTCGTTCAAATAAGAACGAAAATAAAATTTTCACCACTACAAAGGCTGATTATGACGCCACCTGGGCCCTTCTCCACCAGTCGGTTGATATCGACTTTCACTCCTATGCACCCCGAGGCACCAAACCCCTAAAGAAATACATCTTAAAAGGGTTTGATATTAACCACTCAGTGGCCTCTATTGACGTTGCACTAAAGGCCCGCTTACCCGGGTTCAAAAGCATCTGGCGGATGCAAAAAACAGACGAGAGTGGGAATAAGAGGAACCTCCCACTCATCATCGTCACCACCGACGAAAAAACATCTATCCAGGATATGGAAAAAGTTGGCCCAATCGACCACATGGGCTACACAGTTGAAAAACTGAAAAATATAAGCGGTCCTAGGCAGTGTCACAACTGCCAGGAGTTCGGCCACACAAAAAACTTCTGTGGGCGTATCATAAAATGCGTCAGATGTGGCGAAAACCACGAGACGCATGAATGCCCACGAAACACCCCACCCAAATGTGCAAACTGCGGTGGCCCTCATGTGGCCTCATACCGCGACTGCCCCAACAGGCAAATCCTTCTCAAAAAGAAGGAAACAAAGGTCACTATAAGACCTACAACCAACACCCAGGAGACTGCATCTCCTGCTCCCACCACCACCTCTGCCCCGAACTCTTACGCCGGAGTCCTATTCCACGGACCACCCACCCCCACACCAACCCCCGCACCCGCACCCACATCCCCACCCACAACCCCCCAGCCGTCCACGGATACACCCGCATGGGTAGAGGGCCTACTCGCTATGATTAGTGACATGAAGGCCATGTTCCATACCGTCATGAGCACGCTTAACATCGTGCTCCAACAAGCTTTCACAGCTAAAGTTAATGGATAGACATTCTATCCTTAACTATAACATAACAGGGCTCGTAAAGCGTAAGCTCGAGCTGGAATCCCTCCTGGCCTCTCATAGGCCATCAGTTGTCGCACTCACAGACACAAAACTTAACAAGCAAACGCGAATACACTTTCACGGTTATCACACTTACAGACTAGACTCACAAACCCCCGCACAAGGAGGCGTCGCACTTCTGGTGCGTTCTGACGTCCCCTCTAAACTTATAAACAACAGCACACTAAATGACGAAAAACACACAGCCGTCACTGTACAAGTAAAACTTAAACACACATACAAAATCACATGTATATACAGAAGACCGGGAGCACAACTCGACACCTTCAAAACACTCTTACGGGAAACCGAAACAGACAGACAACACATCATCGTAGGGGACCTAAACGCTAAACATCACACTTGGAACTGCACAAAGCCAAATGCGCTAGGTACTCACCTCACTAAAACAAAATACACAGTCATACACCCCAACGCCTACACATACAGACATCACTCAAATCCAGCGTACACATCTACACTAGATCTGTTACTCACACAACAATCCACAGATTCACAGATTGCACAACAATAGAATTCAGTGACAACGACCACATCCCCGTTATCTATCACCTCGGCCGTGACACAACAAGAACCCCACCAACAGAACACAAATACAACTTTACACAGGCAGACTGGAAACTATACAAGAACACAGTCTACAGTAACACGCCCAACATCACACCTCTCTCAAACACTCATGACATAAACAATGCCATAAACACCCTCCAAAACATCATACGCGATGCCGCATACACCTCGATACCAACGTTTAACCCCACTCCCATTCACCTACGCCAGCCACCTAAACACATACTCGCACTAATCAAACAGAGAAACAACATAAAAAACTGCTGGTATAGGACTAAAGACCCAACATACAGACCTATCATAAACAGTCTCACTAGACAAATCACCTCTTTAATGTCGCAGTGGAAAACATCCCTTTGGCACGATCAATTACGCCGGGCCCATTACGACCCCAAAAACTTCTGGAAACTAGTCAGAAGCCATAACACCAAATCAAAATCGGTGAGAATACAACGAGGCGATGAGCTTCTCACTCCCGCAGATCAAGCTACCATACTTGCTGATTATTACGTCGATAGAGACTCAGCACGTACCACTACCATTTACAACCACAGTCCACTGACTGATACAACCCAAACTATTTTTTCCTCCTATAAAGAACTGACTGCAACTCTGAGAAACACGAGGGGAAACAAATCAACAGGAAAGGACAGTATACCCTATGTCCTACTCAAACAACTCCCCAGGAAAGCCCATATGTTTCTCCTCAACATTTTCAACTCATGCTCACGCCTGAGATACTACCCTACTCAGTGGAAACATGCTATAGTTGTTCCACTTCTCAAACCCAAAAAACGAGGAGCGGCACCGGAAGATTACCGGCCCATCAGTCTCCTCAACCACATCTCAAAAATATATGAGAAACTTATTCTTATCCACATCCGAAAACACTGCGACACACATGACATCATCCCCCCGGAACAAACCGGGTTCTCTCGCGGCGTTAGCTGCTATCATCACGTAGCAAAACTACAGTATGATACAGCTAAAAATCTCAATAAAAATCTTGCTACAGCAATGATCTCATTAGATTGCACACAGGCATTTGATTCTGTATCCTACTCCACCTTAATTGATCAACTCCGGCTTCACCGATTCCCGGACCAACTGGTCGACATTATTGGCTCCTACCTCAGTGGCCGGACATTTTCTGTCCGTGTCAAAACTGAGATCTCCACCCCGCGCCCAGTTACCTGTGGTGTTCCCCAGGGCTCGGTCCTTGCGCCAGTCCTTTTCAACATATACACAGCCCATATAGTAGGGCAAAAGATTGATGATGTACAAATCGCTGCATATGCTGACGACATTGCTATATATACAGCAAGCATGAATGCAGATCACGCCATGCGCAAGGCCGAAACGGTAGCCCAAAAAATCACAGACCAACTTAAAAACATTAATATCCACATAAACACACAAAAAACTGATGCAATCACATTTTCATACAAGAAAACACTCAAACAACAACCAAAACTGAATGGACAAACCATACAGAATAAAAGACAGCTAACATACCTCGGTATGAAATTGGAATCACACTTATCATTTACAGCTCACACAAAACACAGGATACAGATAGCCAAAGCCACTACACACCAACTAAATCACTTACTCTATTCACCAGGGCTGTCACTCAGACTCAAGATCCTGATTTACAAAGCCATCCTTAGGCCTACATTGCTTCACGGTGCCCCCATCCTGCACTACCTATACCCCTCAGCCCTGAAGTCTCTCCAAACATACCAAAACAGCGTCCTACAAAAAATCACAAAACGAACATCTCTCGAAAGACGGAACATGGCACACATTCACAATGAATTACAACTCGACACGGTTCAACAGCACATCACAAGGAGACATATAAAGTTCTTTGACAACATCCCTGCCTCATTTAACCCACTCTTCCGGGCCATCACCCCATCCTCCCTTCCTGCCAGATGGCAGGGCCGAAAGGGACCACTCAACCCGGTCAACACTATACTTTAATCCGCTTCTAAAGCACCCCCACTCCCAGTATCCTATCACATCGCCCCGTCCTGCCTACTCCCTAGTCCCACCCTAGCACCACTCTCTTATATTCATCCTTTGTAAATATAACCATGTAAATATTGTAAATATTATCATTATTAATCTTGTATATAGTTCTTAGTAGTAGGTATTTTATTAACAAACAACTAGAAGAGGACCCTCACCTCTAAATAATGAGAAAATTCCCTGACTGGGAAATATCATTCAAATTGTAAATAGTCATCAGACCTTCAAATACCAACAGGTAGTAAAAGGTAAAGTACATCAAGTTTATAATTTATCTAATTATTCGTTTTATTAATGTTTTGTTTTGTTTGAGGGATTGAAAAAAAAAAAAAAAAAAAAAAAAAAAAAAAAAAAATCCTCACACCAGGACTTCCATCCGATTTCTCTCCTCTCTAATGTCTCAAAAGCCAGTGCTTCCAGTAATATGTTCCAGTAACATCTTGTACAAATTCAACTTTCAAAGTTCTTAGAAGAATGTTCCCTCATTATACCTCTCCAATCTGCCTTTCGACCTTGCTACTCAACACAATCCGCTCTCCTGAAAATAACACACGACGACCTCCAAACTGCCATTTAACACCAAAACCTGACCATCCTCATCCTTTTAGATTTCTCCAAATCTTTTGACACAGTTAACCATAACATCCTCCTTAAGAAACTACAAAGTCTTCCTTTATCCAACAGTGTTATGCGCTGGTTCCAATCCTTCCTCTCAAATCGGACGCAGTATGTAGTCGTTCCAGGTCAACCTCCCTCCAAGAGACTGTCCCTCTATTCTGGTGTCCCTCAGGGTGTCTCCTACTCAATTAGCTATTTATATTAATGACCTCCCCCTTCTTATCCATCACTCCCAATACCATATCTATGCTGACGATTTCCTAATACGCCTATCCTTCCCGCTCTATGACCTATTACTAGCCACAAAAAGACTCCAGGAGGACTTGAATCGAATAAGTCACTGGGGTGTTGTTAACAAGCTGAAGTTGAATGCAGAGAAGACAAAGGCAATTGTAATAAGTTCCCATCACCTCCTTAAAACTGTTCCTCATATTCCAACCTTGTTCCTAAATAATAATCCCATTAAGTTCCAGCCAACCATAAAAATTCTTGAAATCACTTTTTACCCAACTCTTTCCTGGAAAAACCATTTCCCTGATATTTCCCGTCGTACCATTTCCACCTTATAGCGACTAAGTTCGTAACCTATCATCATTTGAAACCCGAAAACTCCTAGTTTACTCCTTAATATTCCTCCACTTTTACTACTGTTGTACAATGTACGGGGGGGGCGTCTCTGGAGAGCTCGAGACAAAAATAAAACGATTGATAAACTGCTTTGTACGATTTATCTTCGGGATCCCAAGGGACGCCTCTGTCTCCCGATTCTATGAAGAGTTGAAGCGGCTGTATTCTTCCTACCGTCGTAAGTACTTCCTGGCATCCTTCCTCTACCAAGTCATGCAATCCCGCCGTCCATCGTACATTTTCGATGTCCTTCAATTCAAATCCTTTGTTCATTCCCGCCATACCCGTTCTTTCTTATTTTACTTTTATTATTAATATAAATTTATTCTCTTTCACTGTATTTATTTTTAATGTATTAATATCGCATTATGATTTCATTTTTTTTCTTATATGTTTATTTATGCTATTAATTACTCAATATCATATTCTTTTTTGTTCTACTCTAAGGCTCTAAAGCTCTACTGATTTTACATTTAATATTATTCTAAAGGGACATGTCCTGGAATAAATAAAGAATTTATTATCATTATTATTAAATTTCAAGGTTTTTTGATGTATTTGTCAGTTTGAATTCCAATGATAGCTAATTATTCTAGAGATCACTGCCCATCATACATTTATTCCCTATGTACATACCAATAACTGAAATGTTTTTTTTTATTTTTTATATTTTATAGTTGTCCCTTTTTCATATTTAAGGAGTTTATAAAAAAATAAAAATCTTGATCTTTCGGCCATTTTGTAATTACTATGAGAATAATTACGATAACCTGAAATCAAGTTTTTTCCTCTCTATAGAAGTCAAAGCGATATCTCTCTGAAGTTAGGTGCGTTAGCTTTAAAATTATCTCTTTAAGAGTACCTGTCATTACTTTGTCTATTACTGCAATAGACAGCTCTCAGCAGCAGTAAAAAAAAGAAGGAGCTCCATTGAATAACAATTTTACAAAGAAGAAAAAATGGAAATTTTCTTTTATATGGTATACAAACCCGTTGTCCTCCTTTGTCATGGTTGAAACACGTATAGCAAAGACTTGAGGTGTGGGCTATAGCTGTACGTGTGTAACGTCTACGTGTGTTTTGTAGTACTGTAAACCGTTTTAGCGAATTACTAAGCCATAAAAAATATATGTGTATGCATGATGAATGCAAATCAGAACATAAATAGCTTTTTGAAGTTAACTTTTCTAGCTATATAACCCACGGTTGACAGAAAAAGCTAATTCCCCCCCTCTCCCACCAAGGCGGGCTTCTTTATTCTACGGACGGATTGATATATGAGTCTTTCTCGTCCGTAGAATTAAGGTACAACTCAAAAATTAAAATTGTTAGGAAATGAGATTTAAAGGTTTCCCTCTACACACTTGAATATCTCCTAAATTAAAACGAACTTAACATTCGTAATGCCTTCCCTTATTCATTCCCACATTATTAGTCGAGCATCATTAGTTTAGTTTATTTTTATCCAATGTTGGGGGAATATCTTGTTGTTTTTTGGATGATTTCAATTTTTTTTCTCATTCGTCTCCGACTTAATTTCTATTTGAGATGCAAGAGCAAAAAAAAAAAAAAGAAAAATAACAACCAAAAAGAATAATTATAAAAAGCAAAAATCATCGCTACGAAAAGCCACTGTTTTTAACAATCTCCGAGTTCATACCCGTTGAAGCTATTAGGCCCAGAAAGCCTATTAGGAATGTCGTGAGGAAGGGTGGGAGGGTTGAATGTATACATATATTGTAACGCTCTACAAATAATACTACTTTTGGCGAGGATAGAGGTCTTTCGAGAGGTCCTTATAACAATAATAGTCGGTTTTAGCATTGATACAGGCTCCGATACTCGGTAACATAGTCCGTTCCAATTTAATAACAAGGCAGGATGTATCGGAGCCTGTATCAATGTTAAAACTGACTATTTTTGTTATAAGGACCTCTATCCTCGCCAAAAGTAGTATTATTTGTAGAGCGTTACAATGTATGTTAGCGAGTAGAGGACATTAATTTTTATAACATGAAAAATATTTTTTTTATAAAGTCATTCAAAACAAAAAAATAACAGTAAATAAAAGAAAAAAAATGACAAAGTAAATAAAAAAATCATCCAAACAACCGATGTCTTAGCACAAGATAATAAGTTCAAAACTATTTTTTTTTTTTTTTATTATAATGTATAATTATAAGATATGAGAGGATAAGTTGATATTATAAAACCAGTTTATATAGCGAACACTACAGAATAATAAAATTTGTGATAAAAAAGATCTCTAATTAGCATTAGTCTCTAACTACATTTATGATATATATACATATACTCCATAAATATATAATTAATTATTGATGATACTACATTCAGGAATACTAATATTTAATCAGGAATAGCTGATGATATTTTCAGTTTCCAATCCACATTCTTTAAAATTATTATTTCAATATATCTTGGGGTCTGTTGAGAGTAATGTATTATATGAATCTTGTAGGAAATTCAAACCTTTACAAGATAGGTATTACACATTTTTTGCTAATCTTCAATGAAAAATAGTTATTAAGCAGAAACCAAACATTACTTTTTTTGTTTTTTGAACATTTTGACAATTTTCACGGCCCCGTATCTCATTAGCTATTTCGAAGTTTAAAAATTATTACATACAAAACTTGTAATGACACTTTTTCACTTTAAATGCACTGTAAGCGAGTTAATGAGGAATAATTGAAAAAATGTATATTTTTCTTAGCGGTTTTCCAAGATGGCGGAAAACGGTCGAAAACTTGGATTTTTCACGAGAGGGGCAATACATAAAACATCTGATAACCAAAATTACTCAACTTTTCGCAATACAAAATGATATCTCTACGAAGGTCATATGCCAACCCGGAGATCGGGAGGTTGCCAATTTTGAGAGGTGTACTTGACCGAATTTAAAAGTTTGATACTCAGTGGATGCAGAATTTGATGCTCTATAACTTTAATTCTTCCAGTTTTTCTCTCAGAGAACTCATTTCCATGCTATAGACTTATCTATTGTACTCTGTCTCAGTATTTTGTAAAGTTGGAAAAATCGCCTTTTTATGACCGAGGTTTTCGACCACATCACTTAACCGAATTATTATATTGTGGTGCTCATTCAACGCAAAATTTAATGTTCTTTAATTTATTATACTATAACATTTTTGATTTAATGTAGAGTTTAGGAATTATAGGCAAACAAACATAAAATGTCAAAACAATTTCAGGTTTTTTTGGCTGCCAAAAGTTCTCCCGAGGTCGCCCATGTTCGCATTTTTCTCTTTTAGATTTTTGCACCCATATATACAATTTAAAAAATAAAAGCGTCTTCCCCACCTTTTGCTTCGTAGACTCCTGTTTTGCTTCTCTACGGACTGGCCTGAAAAGTGTAGAGCAAAAAATTCTGATTATCCAACAATTTCAATTTTTGTGTTGTATTTTTATTCCAGGACAGGTGCGATATGTTGATGTAACTAATATTTCATATAAATTATTGCCCCTAATTACTGTTGATATTTCAATAATAATAATGGCGGTTTATAGACGGTTTATGGATCGAAAAAAAAATCGATTATAAGATCGCGATTTATTTTAACATTTCGGATTTCCTTGATATTGAGGTTCATAAGTAGGTTATCGAAGGTGCTGAGTAAGAAAAAAGTATCGATTTTAATATCGCGACATCAGATAGTGATTTATTTTAAAATTTCAGATATCATCGATATTGAGTTCCATTTTAGGTTACCGAAGGTGCTGATTCTGAGAAAAATCGATTTTAAGATCGCAACTTAGCGTATCGATTTATTTTAACATTTCAGATTTTCTTGATATTTACGCTCATCATTAGATTATTGAAGGTGCTGAGTATAAAGAAACTGTCGATTTTAATATCGCACGGTGAAGTAAGGATTTATTTCAACATTTCAGAATTCTTAGCATTGATGTTCAACATTATGTTATAGAAGATGCTGATTATGAAAAAACTATCAATTCTAAGTTCGCACAACCGAGTGCCGATTTAATTTAAGTTTTTCGATTTCTTAGATGTTTAATTGCATTATTATTGAATATTCAATTATTAATTATTATTAAAATTAGTAATATCTGAGAAACGACCACCTTAGCGAAGTATTCCGTATAAATAATAATTAATAGAATTACTAGAACATTCTATTAATTATAAGTTAACTACCACACGCTCATTCGTCGACGAAACTGCATCTTCGATACACCATCAATGGACATCGATATCAAGTACATCCGAAATGATAAAATAAATAAATACGTAAACGCACGATTTTAAAATCGATACTCTTTTCATATTCAGCACCTTCGATAACCTACTTATGAACCTCAATATCAAGAAAATCCGAAATGTTAAAATAAATCGATAAGTGAAATCGCGATCTTATAATCGATTTTTTCCCTGAGTCATGACCCTTGGTAACCTAATAATGGGCCTCAATATCGATGATATCTGATAGGTTAAAATAAATCGAAACGTGAGGTCGCCATATTAAAATCGTTTTTTTTTTTCATAATTAGCAACTTCGATAACCTAATCATGGACCCAAATATCAAAAATATTCGAAAAATGTTCATATTTGTAGTCAAATAATAAAAAATTCAATATTAAAATTTTATTTAAAATATAAAAATCAAATCACGACTTTTATTTTTCAAAGTCAAAAATAAAAATCATGATATGACTTTTTTTTTCAAATATCAAATATAAAAATCTTATTTTTAGGGAGTCAATCGATCCGAAGTGGTCCAAAATAAATTACTTTGGTTGCTTGACCATTTTTAACTTTTTTTATATTTTAGCTGTTGATTCTTCCCTGTTTCTAGAGATAAAACAATTGGGGAATTTTTTTCTTAGGCTATTTAAAAATGGCGGCCATTTTTCTTCGGTTTTACTGGCCAATTTCAGTAAATTCAAGCATTGGCTAGCTTCGTCGATAATTCAAAAACTATATGACTTAGAAATATCAAACAAACACCATTTTAAGGGCAATGCTTTAAGCTAAAAAACTTATCCCTAGTACATTAAATGTATTCTTACTCGTAATATATCAAAAACTGGCCTGAAGTTCCGTTTTTAAAAAATCCGTTTTTAAAGAATTTTTTTTTGTTTGAAAAGGAATGCTTTTAACAAGTTATCGCTTTGTATAATACTAATAACAAGAGAAAAAAATTATTCTATTGTTCTGTTAAAACTTACTTGCATTACTCAGTTACGTTGGCGTACCTTTTCACCTTTTCCTAACGGTTACCGAACTTTAACCAAGTAAATAAACAAATAAAGCTTTTAGGTACCTAAAACATTGTTACTTTCGAGAATTTCAGGTTTGTAACTCCAGTCCTATCGAAGATATTAAAGCTTAAATTTTGAAAAAATGATAAAATTTCATATTTTAAAAAATCCTGAAAAACCTAGGATACACTTAATAGGATTGAGATTTATTCTGGTTCATCTACTGTTAGGGAACTCCAACAACACATAGAGATAAGTTGTTTGAAAAAATAGTTTGAAATCTGAAATTGTTTAAATTTGAGCGTTAAATTTCAGGTCAATTTGTATCATATTAGGAGTTGGAATAAATTAAATGCACTGAGATATATTTTATAAATCAAAGGATTACTTTAAAAATGGTGTTTGTTTGATCTTTCTAAGTCATACAGTTTTTGATACATCAACGAAGCCACAAATGCCTGCATTTCGTGTTTTTCCCCATTTTCGAACCGTTACCAAGCTTTACCTCAGCAAATAAACAAGTAAGGTTTTTGTTTACTATAATTCACTTCTAAAGAATCATAATTTTTGGTGATTTTCAAACTTTTCTCATATAGAAAATTGTTTAAAAACGAATTTTTTTTATAATTTGAGGGTTAAACTTCAGACCAATTTTCGAAATATTACGAGTAGGAATGCATTAAATGTACTATAAATAGTTTTTTAGCTTAAAGCATTGACTTTAAGATCGTGTTTATTTGATCTTTCTTAGTCATTTAATTTTCGAACTATCGACGAAACCGCTGATGGAACCGGGCATGCTTGTATTTACTGAAATTACTGGCCAGTAGAACTGAAGAATAATGGCTGCCATTTTTAAAGGGCCTAAGAAAAAAGAAATGTTCTCTACTGTTTTCATCTCTAGTAACATGGAAGAATCAACAGACAAGATATAAAAAAAAATTAAAAATGGTCACGCAACCGACATTGAACCACATCATATGGATTGGCCTTAAGAGAGAAAAATGAGCGTTAATTTCAATCCCTGTTTAAAAATTCATTTAAAAACGTCACTTCTGTATGAAAAACACAAGAAAAACAATTAAATAATAAATGGCAATAGAGCGAGTCAGTTCACAATTTTTATTTTATTTTCTTAATTAACAAAAATTTTTTAGTATACGCTGATACTTCAGGTAATTACTTCACCTGTGACCAGTCACACGAAGAAGCATTCCTTACATAACGTTAAGAGCAAGACTTGCCATTGTGTAAAGTCAAGCAGGCAGGCTGTTGTGATGAAGTGCCAATGGTGCAATACTTTGTGTCCTCTTTGGGAATGAAAACTCCTCAGCGATTTCTAGGGGCCACAGTTGACCATTACTAGTCCCGTCTTACATAAAAGTACTTCACCTTGCGAACTGGAAGTCATGCTCTAATGAAAATAATTATCTATATTCATAATATTATGAATAAATAATAATAAACTTATTAGGGGACAGTCCTTATAATGGAGGCACATAGATGGTTTTAATGTCTTCATTAAAATGTATCATACTAATATAATAAGCATATTAATAAAACATAATCATACGAATAACTTTTTGAAACCAATTCAATCTCCCCTCCATTCTATATGATTCACAAAAAATAATATAAACTACTAGCAGATTCATTCATGCTTCGCTATATAAAGAGTATAATTGACAGTCCTTCTAAAATGCTAGGAATATTCATATTGATTTATCGTTAGCAAATGATTTATTGTCCTATTAACAAACGAGTCGACGAAAAAATATAGTTTCACTATAACATGTAATGATATCAGAAAAATAGAGTATCAAGTCGCTCCATAGGACATCTACTATATTTCATTTCATGCACTACACTGACTTTCTGGTTTCTGAGGTGTGTAAGATTCATTCAAGATCCCTTTTTTTGTTTTTCGCTTATAACTCGTCAGTGAATCTTAAAGAAATATATATTTCGGCTTAAAATGAAAGAAGATTAAATTCTCCACAGATTGGTATACACTCGTTTGTTCCTACGTTTTACAATTTCTGAGATATCCACTGGTGAAAATGGATAATCTTTAAAAGTTATTTCACTTCATATTTTTCGTAAAACTTGCCCTTCTAGCTTCTCACTCTTTTGTTTTACAGAAACATCGTCACGACAAAAGTTGTAGAGTTTTAAAGTTTCTTCAATAATATATACAGATATTTCCATTTATCTTCAATAGATCTAAAGTTACAGTGGTTTGAATTTATAAGGTAAATTTGCTCATTTCTGTTTTTCATTTTTGATGGATATACTTTTCTATAATATAGTCTTAAATATGTTTTTTCCCCCACATTACCTTAATTATTTATTTATTTGTCGCGATAAAGGCCAGCTAAAGACCACGCGTATTAACTTTCTTTCAGCCCACACGTTTTCCATCTTTTCCTTCATATTCCATCTTTTCCATCATTTCCCTTCTACGCTCCTCTGTTCATCTCCTGCCTTTCCCTCTTCTTCACATTACCTTATATATATTGTATATTTTCGTTTCAAATACTCCAATGTTATTTTATTTTATTTTTTTTTAATGACTTTATAATATTTTAAGACTAAGCATTTATAAAGACGTATGTTACGTATTAAATGTATATTTAATATTTCATACAGAGACATATTGAAATACATCGAACAGTTTAAGCATGAAAGAGATTAAAACCTGAGAACAGAAAAATAGTGAAGCCTTTAATGAAACAGTCTGTACTTTTTTTTTAGTTTGTTAAAGAATAGGGCAAAATCATACTTAAATTTGAAAAGGAACGTGACCCTTAATTTTAATAATATTTAAAAATGTATGTACATTACAACAATAAATTTCAGTAAACAATTAACAAAATAATAATATTTGTGGAATTTGCAACAAGTCAAATCAAATCGCCAGCAACGAGGCAATGGAGTGTGGGCTTAAAAGTCTGCCCGGAAAAATTCAAAAGAGAAGGGCAACTGGATTGTAGAGAATGAGGCCCTCCTGTTTCACCATGTAATTGAGAACCAAATAGGTTACGTACACAGAAGGAAAGTTCTTTTTGAATCAGAATGTTTACCCAAAAATTACTGCTATTTTCCCTTATTACAGAAGTTACTTTTTCGAAACCATTTTCTGTAGTAAGATGGTTACTCAATCTTGGCTTAGGTACTGAAGAGATGAGGCGACAAAAGCGACCCAAAGAAACAGCTACGTCGCGATCAAAAGCATCTACATCAAATACACAAATACTGACAGCTCCTATCCAGCTCAATCTTACCATTGCGCAAAGCTTTATTCGGCGCGGTTATCAGTGACGTTGCATAAACCGGTAGCCGGAATATCATTCCCTAGCACTTACTGGTTATTGAAGTAGTTCTGGAGGACTGTTTTCTGATAGGTTCCTCACAACCTATCTCTCGCCTATCGTCACGGCGGATCCTCTTGCATCAGGTCTTAAATCACGGCTCCTGTCAACGTAAAGAACTCTTCATCGTGTTTGAGATAATAATCAAATTAAGGATTTAAGTATAATGTTTATTATAAATGGTCGCTTTAAAAATTCTTTTAAAAGGGATTTTAACCGGTTTATTAGTTCCGTTTTCAATCCAAATCACATAAATCTGATTTTCAAATGAATGTTTGATGTTAAGAAATTATACAAACAGGTTTCGCTTTCCGCTAGTTACCGTGATTGCTTTATTTTACATGATTCTATGGATCAGGGTGTTATTCAAATAATAAAATATCTCCTGTGTACAACACATGACTTCCTTGTACGCCTATTAAACTATAAATAAATCGGTGGCTCGAAAAGTGATTCTGAATTTGGTTACTAATTTCCGAAAATTGCAGTATCTCAAAAACGACATTCAGCGTCGTGACATCCATCTATTGACATACACACCTACTCTTGTTTCTGGAAGTCTCATTCCGTAATTATATCTAGTTTTCTTTCAGTTTGTAACTAGTTTCTAAGAGATTTCTTCGTGTTCCATGACAACATTAGAACTGTCAATATCACTAGATAAAGCATTGGAAATCAACAGTTTCTACATTTTAAGCGAAACAACCCACATAACTTTTATCTTTTTCTTCTGCTGCAGACTTGTTCATCTCACAAAAGGGGTGGAAAACAAGTATTTTAAACTCAATTTAACACTCAAAACAAGTAATAAAAATGTTTAATTGGATTGGAAACAAAATCGCTTTTGTAACCTTAATTACCGAATCATATGATTTATGTATTTAATTTTAATATAATTTTTTATGTAAGTTTATTATGATCGAAAATACCCTTTTCGGCTCACCAATTCTAACTAAAATCTAATTAATACATTCATAATGATATATAAGTCATATTTACATAGAGATGTTTTACATTATATTTTAATATAATTTTTGATGAAAGTCAAATATGAACTTTAAGTCAAGGATCACTACCGGTTTGCCAATTTTAACTAACATTTATTATGTTGTTTATATTTATATGTCAGTCTTTTATACCAAATTTGAAAAGTTTTGCATAACACTTTAATATAATTCATATAATGTTAGATGATAATCAACAACCTTCTAGTAAAGTTCTAATTCCGGTAATCATGTAGTGACCAAAACTAGATTTTTCAGTAATACAAAATATAAAATTTTAACTTTCTACTGCTAACCGTTTTTGAATTATGCGAGATACGCACGTCGAAATGGATTCAGGGATGGTCAAAATGGATATTTCCGTTGAAATCTGAAAACCGAAAATTTTTGCGATTACAATACTTCCTTTACTTCGTACAAGGAAGTAAAAACAATGCAACAGTTTTTCTTGACAATGATTAATGATTGGATGCCACGTAAGGGACAAGCTACAAAACGGTCACACATGTAAATGCAGTTTTGCATATGAGTCAGTCCAACCGAAATATCTTTCCGCACTTTCACTTCTTGTTTTTCTTTCTTTACTACTCTGATATAAAAGGAAATGCCTTTAAAGCATATTTTATTTTCTCCCTACTTTGCCTTTTGGCAACACGGAGATTGAGTTTATTGTACGAAGCAATCAAATGAATTTTTCCCCTTTCAAATCTCATCCTCATCTTCATTTCTATGGGGCGGTCTCCGCAGAACATTACCGACGGCGAGTTGCTGCCTTCTTCGGATAGTTTCTAAGTTTCAATGGGCTAAAACAATTCCCTCTGTTTCCTTCCAGCAGACGTAATACTTTACATAATAATGCCCATCAAGAAATCCGTAATTCCTTTGGCAGAAAAAAAGCGGTGGCACTATAGGTGAACGTTGTCCTGAGCGAGAGTGGTTTCGAAAATGTACTGATGGATCTGCTACTGGAGCTACTGATGCAGGTATAGGTGCTTATACCAGCCAGTTCTAACTTTTAACATCTGTTAAGAAAAATGCCACAAATTTTGATGGAGAGGTTACAGCAGTTACACTGGCCTTTGAAAAATGACGGATGCTGCAAAAAAAAAAAAATATAGATAAATAAAAAAATAAAAGTGCTGCTGTTGGAGGCAATAACAGAATAAATAAATAAATTGAAAAATTCTATCAAAGATTTTTTTTTTTTATCTAGATTTTCAATGGATTAGCTTATGGTATGTTTGTTATTCTGGAATGATGCTCTACTAGATGCTCTGGTAGAGAACTACCAGTTCAATGAATTCCTACTTTCTTTTTAATGGAAAAGAAAGATCTGTCTAGTATATTTTCCCGTTATAAAATTAAATGAAAATTTTCAGTCAGTTCACCTTCTCCGAAAAACATTTTTCCAACTTTGGCCAAGGCCAAAGTCAAGACATTTGTCAATCTTTGTTTGTTTCGGAAATTATCTGATTTTATCTATAAAGTCTCTATAAATCTACAAATTGTTGGAGTAACTTAATCTAACACGGAAAGAACTACGGGAGAGAGACCAGTTAATCAGAACTACACAAGAGTCCTAACAAACATCAATTAGTTATGGAAGAAGAGATTGTTTTGTTCCATCCGGTCAGTAGGCCATGTCATTATCGAAATCATCCTATATCTTCTACTTTCATATTCTCCTTCTCACCCTTATCGACTCTTACGGATCTGTTTACGATTGCAATGAAATTGCTTCATCACTCCGTCATGCTTCGCTCTTGCAACATGATCACACATCATGATGCCCTAACGATGAAATCAATTGAGAGCACAAACAAGTGCTGGAAACTTCAGTATAATTCCTTCGGAGAGAATCGACGATTTACCTCTCGTAGTCTATATCAATGATTCTTAATTCGTGGATAGAGAATGTAAATCTACAATGCAGCGTTTAGCAGTCCATTAATCAATTCTGTGTACATATCTTCTTCATCTCGCAAATAATTCATCAGTTATTATTGAAAGTGTTTATTGAATGAATAATTCACGAGGTGAATCTTCCGATGAGAAGAGGGTTATGAAAGACGCAAATAATTGCTGTCAATATTTTATGTAATTTAGTAGTAGAATCAATTTTAGTAACAGAATTACTTTAACAAATACTTGTTTACGTATATTCATTATGTCTAAAAGTTTGATTGATTGAAAAAAATAATAAAAGAAATATCAGAGCTTCACCATTTTTGAAAATTTGATTTATATCTTCATAGAAATAAAATGTTCAAAAATTAAAAAATCTGAAAGTTCAAACTTGTCACAATTGCACCGAAATTAGTGTCAAATTGTAATAGATGATGTCAAACAAGAAGTACAGGTAGTGAGTGCTGTTGCCTCTTACTTACTAGCTGAGGGAAATCGTTCTGTGTGGAAGAGTCCGATTTTGCTGAGTAGTTCAATTACCTGATATGCGCTACAATTCGCAACGACGTACTTAGCAGTTCTCGGAACTTCAGATCTGTGGTACAGGAGTATACTTATAGATCAACCTTTATATAAACTGAATCAATAACTATAAAGTTGAAACCTTGACTTTGTTTCAATTTCTTTAGACACAGTTAAAATGAGGCCACGCTGTGAGCTGGGGAATTACACACAACTTACGCAACCGCTAACACTCATTGGAGCGGCTAGGAGTGTCACGATCGTCGGCCGTATTTGTCAGTTCGAATTTTTGAGGCATAATGACTCACGTCTGGCTCACAGTTAAGCAGATTTTTGCAAGATCTAATTGCATCATGAACTGCAGTGTTTATTCCTTAAAATTTAAATGTGAGTTACGCGATGAGTAAAATGGAAAAGGTCATGTTTAAGTGCGATTTATTAAAGATTCTATAGAAAAAGTAACCTGTAGGTTGGATCCTCTGTGAATAACGTTGTTTGTTTTATAGGCAAAGAATTCTTGATCAGATTCTTCAATGTTCTATCACAAGGAAAATGTGTTGGAAGCAACAACCAACAAATCTGAAGAAGCATGACCACCAATATTCTCAGAATTAAATTTAAGTAATTAGATTTGTTCTGTGTAATTTGATTTGGATTTATGGTATAGTAAAGGAATGGCTTATTATTCAATGAGAATGGCTGTATTAAACTGTGTTTTAAAGTAATGTGGAATAGGTGATGTTTTTTATTTTTTATTTTAATCGAAATCTTGATTCGCACATGCGACAGAATATTAGTGACAGCCATATTATAGAATGCGAGGCATGGGGAAGGAAAATACCCGGGAGCACCTCTTCACGAATTTGACTCGAGGAATTGGGGATCGGTTTTGGGGCAAGTGCGAAATAGTTCGGTTCTTGAAAGATTATTATACTGATGTAATTATCGAAAAAAAATAAAGCTTGTCTGAGATTCACATTTTGCAATGTTCATTGAGCTATGTTAGTGGGATGTGGAATATAATTCAATAAATGTATTGAAAAAAATAATTTTTGTTTTAATGCACTAGTCCGTAGTTGTCCCGATAAAACATGATAGTAAGATTAGTGTACACCACGTGTATACCAAGTGTACACCACGCAAGCTTGTCCCACTATAGAGATCTATACTTCATTATCCGTAATGTCATACTTCGCTGAGTAACTGCAGGAAAGCACATAAAAGCTAGAAAACTGTCAAAAAGAAATGCAAATCACGAAGTATATTCTGTATATATTACAAGTATATACTTGTTACAAGTATATATTTATAAGTATATTATAAATCACGAACAGCTTCTGTAGGTATCGCATACGACAAAAAAAAAAAAAAACAGGCCTACTGGTTGATAAACACTGATATAGCTGTACAGCGGGAGTTGAAAGACACAGATTTTATCAACTTATTGGAATTAATATCTTTATAGCTCGTAATACAAGGTCTTTCGCGAACTTTCGTGTCTGATTTCTGATTCATCAGTTCTTATACTTCGTACAGGGTAGCTCTTATCAGTTGAGAGCTTGGATTTAACGAGACAATTACGCACTTACCCCGAAAACGCACTTTTTTTTTTTCCTTTCTCCCTACCTGACCTTTCGGTCATACGGGGTCCCGAAAACGCACTTAACCCACATTACAATAAAAATTAAATAATAGCTAAATAATATAAGGCAATGTGGATTAAGCCCGAAAACGCACTTAACCCACATTACAATAAAAATTAAATAATAGCTAAATAATATAAGGCAATGTGGATTAAGCACGAAAACGCACTTAACCCACATTACCTTATATTATTTAGCTATTATTTAATTTTTATTTTAATTAATGTAAATATGGTGTGGATGAGCTCTTTAATCCCTATTACCACTATTCGTAATTACTGCGAGCCAAATTTATGTAAAATTTTGCTTTATCCTTTTAAATTTTAACACTAAATATACCAACATTTTTAAATACCTATTTCTCCAGGAGTAGCTCAAATGTCGGTTATTTAAATAAATGTGTTATTCATTTCAGATTGATCATAAAGAATTTAGGCTATAAAATACAAAATAATTAGAATAGTAATTATTAAATAAAACTTCAGCAGTCATTCAATCACTCTGGCCCCTTTAGTGGTAAATAAAATTGAGTCAAAAGTAAGAGAAATAATAAATAAAAGCATAACGAGTAACTAGGTAATTGTTAATTAAATTTTTATTCAATTTCTTCGGTGCTTTCAAACAATTTCCTGTCATTTAACTAATCAAGAAACTTACAGACACAATTGTTTCTTTGGATTTTACGCGTATTTTAACTGAACCGTTATATTTCACCTTTGCATTGTATAAATCTTTAGAAATTAATTAATATTTGTAAGTATCATCTTCCCAATTTGATTCATCAATGCTAGTGCAGAAACGAGGCTTATATATGAATAATGGATCATTAAAAAGAGTATAGAATATAAGGCAGTGGTTCTAAAAGTGGGTGTCAAGTGTGCATTTTTAAATAATTAAATTAAATCATATAAAAAATTAAAGTATTAAATTAAATAAAATAGATTATTTAAAAAAAAATTATAAAGAATGAATAATTGGTTTTTATAACATCAGAAGTGAGTTAAGTCTTGCAGAAGACCCAATCTAATATAAAAAGAAATGCAAAGAACCTTTATATTAAAGAACTTTTGTTTTTAATTCTTTTTTGTGCTGTTTGGTAATTAGCTTGCTTAAAAAAAACTTTCATTTTTTTCAGTTAGTAGAGATGTGAACCATCCTTCATATCCCTACTAACTGTAAAAAAAAAAAAATAATAAAAATTATAGAAGAGATTCTATGAATTTTGTTCTATAATTTCAATATGCTGCCATGCAAAACACTCGAATGAGAAATAAACTAAACGTGTCTTGCTCACTTAAACAATTTTATTCTCAGTTGACATGCGCATAATGGTATAGAAGGCTCAATCTAATTAGGGATTGGTAAATTATTTGCTACTTTTATAAATTTGTTTTATTGAAAACTAGTTTCGAATGTTATACATTCATCCTCAGTTTTAAACCCATTCAAAAAGTTCAAAAATAAGCAATTCCAAAAAATAGATTGGTATTATTATACATATTAAATTAGATATAATATAAATCAGTATTATAAAACATTTATGAATTATGAATTTAATTAAGACAATAAATCAAATACATGTTGGTACTCACCAAATTTAAATGGATTATATCAAACAGAAAGCCAGTACAAACTTTTCTGTTACCAACATGTATTTGATTTCTTGTCTTAATTAAATTCATAATTCATAAATGTTTTATAATACTGATTTATATTACATCTAATTTAATATGTATAATAATACCAAACTATATTTTTAATTGCTTATTTTTGAATTTTTTGTGTGTTTTTAAAACTGAGGATGAATATATAACATTCGAAACTAGTTTTTCAATAAAACAAATTTATAGAAGTAGCAAATAATTTATCAATTCCTAATTTTATTCTCTCCTAAAATTGATATTCGTTACTGAATTAACCCTGACAGTAACACCTTCAATTTTAATCGCTATTAGACATCCTAGGCCTTTCAGGCTTAATGAGCATAACATTTAAAAATTAAAAAGTTTTTATCCTTCAAGTAATGTTTAATTTTTTCACACATTGTAATATATTATTTACCTTTTTTAATTATTATTTGACAAGTAAAATTAGTATAATTAGTATTGAAACAGACATTTAAATCTTTTGGCACGAACGTAATATAACTAATCACAATTTAATCAAAAAATAAAATTTATGAATCAATCAGGATTCAATGTAGGAGACAATTTTTAATTTAATAGGAAGATAAAAAGACCACAGAAAACTCAGAATTTATTTTCATTAATTATAACGAGTAAAAAATTTTCAGTTTGAACAGATGTAACTATAATTGTCTGCACAATTTGAATACTTTTTTTTTTTTTGTTCTCCAACAGGATTTTCACATCTTTTACACGTCATTTTAGATTTTATCTGGGTTTTTTTTTTTGTAACTGCAAAATAAGCCGTAGTTTCTTCTATGATTCTATTCAAAAATTTTAAACACTTTGTTTATTAAAATATTTTTATTTCCGGTATTTACTAACATAATTAGTTAGGCATGTCTCCTCTCTCACACTAAGTAACCAACTAAACTTGGCAAATTGGATGTAATACATAAAAACAAAAATAAATATTCAAGGATTTTGAGAACACCAACAACTGTAAAGCCTATGCGAAAATTTACTTTCGTAATCATAGACCTCTTAGATCTGGTATGTCTGAGTAATGATGGAAAAACTAACCTTTCAAAGATGGTTTTGAAATAATTGAAAATCAGTTGCAATACTAACATAACGTCTCCAGGAATAAGAGGAGGAAGTCAGCTCCGGAAGTCAAAGGGAAAGAATTGTTCCTCCTGGAGGGGAGAAAACTGTTGTCCACAGGTTAACTAATTAATACAGTTGATAATATAATATAATGTTTCATGAAAGACACGCGCGGATGTTGTAGCACGCATATCCAACACTACTTCCTAGTGAGGAGTCGACGAAGCTGTTGCTGCACAACCTCAGCCCCAGATTCGCAATCACACAGCCCATCCTCACTAATTAATGAAGGCCAACTGTAATCTTCACAAAGACTGATCTTTCTCTTTTGTTCAGATCTCGATCTGCGTATCTGATACTCCACGCTCATTAACATTTCCCGAACACTACTCCTCCTGTTAACTCTTCTTCCTCTTACGAAAGTGCATGCCTCCTCTTGTCTCCCTAATATTTGGATATGATTCAGTTCAAGATAACTTTCCAATTGCAGAATCAACATAGGTACAATCGGGCTAACGATATAAGTAATTGTTTCGATATATGTTCACAAAGCAAACTAACCAGAACGTTTTAATTCGTTCTGTAATATCCGTTCTACATTAACTACAAGCTAAAATAATTGTTTTTGCCAGTGTGTTATTATATTTTATCCAATCCAGATTCCATTAGTTGGAAAAAGTAGGAAATCTCGTAGATTTAAAATGAGTTACTAAGCGCAATAATTTCTCTGCTGATTTATTGTGTTGCAACGCCAGCGTTTTTCTCACCATCAATCTCAAAGAGACAGCAATGATGTTACCACACAATTCTTAAAATCCCTCGATGGGAGCAAACATCTGTGTTATATTTATACTGGATGATTAAATGATGTATTTATTTTCTTTGTGTTTAATTTAGGTTTATCCATTTAGAAATATAACAGCTTTGGAAGGTGCATGGTCGAGTAATTAAATTGCATATTTTAATAGCCTCAATGTTGTTACAGCAAAGGCGCTTTGCGATTGGCTTGTTGGTCATTCCTGCTTCCATAGATTCACCTTCAATAATATAGAGGAATCTGTTTCACTGCCCTGCATTTTGAGAAATAAAATAATTCACACCTTATTATTTTACTCATATTTATAACAGTTTATATCAGAGATCTCCAAACTACAGCTCACCGTGTACCGTATCCGGCCCACGAGCACCTCCGATTCAAGAAAAATCTTAAGGCCAGCCAAAGTTCATTTTGATCATACCGTAAAATTTACAATGTAAATTTCTAGATGGTGCTGGGCCAGTGAATGAACTAATACAAGGTTGTGTATTCAGAACTGTTAACATAATTTACTATATAGAATGCTTGAAAAGTGGCATTACCGGAAGATAGTCAAATTATACCAATTCCCTCTAGGGTATTTTCATAATTAAATGAATTCTTTTTCTAAAATAATTAAAATAATTAGTGTGATTTATAATCATGGTATTGAATTCGGATGAATATAGTTTGAATTGGGTTTACAGATAATTTAATATGTCTAGGCTGGAGTGATTTCGATCATTAATACGTAGTGATACTGAAGCATAAATCTGAAAGTGAACATTTTAACTGTAATAAATGATATGAGATTTATCCTAACAACGTGCAAAAATACGTGCAATGTATGTCACTTGCTGTAATATATTTAATAGGTCCATTAATATTGTAAATAAAATGAGGAAATAATGATATGGATAAGAGGCTAAATATCAGTAATGGCTAATATTAAAATAATATATAATTTACTGGAGTGAGTAAAAAAAGAAATGACCATTTCATGGGTTAAAATGCTTCTAGATGGCAGCTAATTATAGAACATAATGGACTTTATTTCGAAAGTTAAAAGAAATCTTATGTAAGAAAATAATAAACTTAATTTTTTTTTACTCACCCTAATAAAACGACAGATAAGTAAATATCCTGAAGATGTTGATCCTGAAAAACCCCGTAAAACTTCCCTTCACTGTAATATATATAATGTTTTGATTTTCTTTTTTTAAATTATAAATAAAGGTTTATTTGGAAATTTGTTGTACTTTTTTTTTAAATAAGACTGCTATGTCGATTTTTTTCCATCACTATTCATGGTCCGTTGGACTAAGTGGAGGTATAAATGTGGGCCGTTGGCCAAAGAGTTTGGAGACACCTGGTTAGATGTATAAAAAATGTCTTGATATTACTTTCGAGGACGATACTGAAATATATTCCTATAACACAACCAGTTTAGGCCAAAAGTCTGTTACCTCTGAGGTCCTACTATACACTTCCAAAATGACCCAAAGAAAAATTCTTTGTTAGGAAAACTAACAAAGAAGCAGGAAATACCGTAATATTATATAAATGGGATCGAAGTATTGATCCGACGCATTTACATCAGCTTCGCTTCTTACGAGTCATCACAACTACGATGTACCCTCCTCAATACTGTGTCATGAGCTGTATTCCACAAAACATAACGAACCTATTGTTCACCTCGGTCGGTTACCGTTCTCCTGGTAATGTATCGGTACTCATAGATCTTGTAAGCTACAGATAATACTTCTACAGTAAGCAGACTGTAAAATGGATAGCATTCCCACTTATACGATTTCTGAACGTAGATGTGTCAACATTTTCAAATTTTTCTAATAAAATATATTATTAGAATTAGGTTCCTGAACAAAGTCTTAATCATCTCAAATACCTGCGAATAACTGAACAGCCAATGCAGCAGTCATCAGGACAAGAAAACATTAAGGTTACATTAATGCAGAGCTGAGTCAGCCCATCTCAAACCAACAGTCCAAACAGCATTAACCTAATAGAGCTCAGCTCAAAAGTTATGCTAGTATATTGAAGATTTATAAAATACATACTGAATTATGAAATATTTCAAAATTTTCTAACAAAAATGTTTGACTCTAATTTTTTTAAGGTTATTTTTTTACTCTTAATAGCAAACTTCTAATGAAAAAAATTTATGATAAGGGATTCATACCTAAACTAAAGATACTAATTAAAAATCATAAGATATCCGTTTCTTAATATCCAACATGTTATTTTTTAAAAACCTGATTTTCGATCTAGAATAAGTAAAAAGTTTAATCTTTCATTCATTACCACATTACATTGATTAATATATTTACTATTTTCAGAAACATTTCTTTGATCGTCAAGTCCGCCCGTTCTTTGGTTAACTTCAAGGTGATAACTTAATAGTAGTTTTCAGGAAAATGAAAAAAATAATTGCATTTCACCGCAATTTCTCTTGTCCTCATTTTTATTACTCACTATATATTTTCCTAACATTTATTATGGGTTATACATCGAGGAGTTAGCAAGAACGTCATTTGTTATTGTCTAGTACGATGTCTTATGTAAGAAAGATATACGATAGGTATTTGAAAGTATTTCGACGTTTCTTATAAGATTGATTCATGTAATCTTTGGGATCCTGACTTCACTAATATATCAACTCAATTATTGCATTAGCTATCCGATTCTTCTCCATTCAGAAGTTATTTTTCATTTGTCTCAAAACATTGCCCACCCTAGGATTAATTTTTTTTTTTTTCCTGTCTGCATTTTGGATTTATGATTTTTTGCATTGGAGTCAAACCACACGGAGTGGTCCAAGGGTGTTTGCTTGGCCACTTTAAATTTTTATTATATTTTGTATGTTTATTCTTCCATGATTAGGGAGATAATAACAGTTGGAAATTGTTTTTGAAAACAAATGAAAGCATTTGCGAATTCCTCGATAGTTCAAAAACTATATGACTTAGAAAGATCAAACAAACACCATTTTAAAGGTGATTCCGGTAATTCTTACTCCTAATATGATTAAAAATTGCCCTGAGGTTTAATGCTCAAATAAAAAAAAATCGGTTTTCATACCATTTTTTCCATGAGTGCTATAAACTAACCTCTTTGTGTGGTTGGTATGTCCTTAAGAGCAGGTCAACCACAATAAATATTAATTCTACTAAATGTGTCCTTATTTTTTAAGATTTTTAAAAATTTGCATTTTTTTAATTTTCACACAATTGACGCTTTATTATCTCAGATGGGACTAAAGTTAAAAATTTGAAATTCTCAAAAGTTACATTGTTTTAGAAGAGGTTTAATTGTTTATAGCACTTCTCATAAAAAAAATGGTTTGAAAACGGATTTCTTTTAATTTGAGGGTCAAACTTATATCATTTTAGGAGTAGGAATGTAATAAATGTACCAATTATACGTTTTTTAGCTTGACGCATTACCTTTAAAATAACTTCTGTTCGATCTTTTTAAGTCATAAAGTTCTTGAACTAACGATGAAACCGGGCATGCTTGTATTTACTGAAATTAGCCGGTGGAACCGAAGAAAAATGGCTGCCATTTATAAACGGTTAAATATATCTATATAAATATAACTATATAAATATATATATATATATATATATATATATATATATATATATATATATATATATATATATAAATACATATATTACCGCCAACACTATCTTTTATTTTGGAAGTATCGGTGAATAAACTTCAAAAACATTGTCGGTTAAAATTCTTGAGTGAAAGTAGGAATAATTTATTTTTTTCGAATTTTTAACAAATCAAACGTTATACGGATAATAAATTTGGTTTGGGAAAGGGTCATAAATGGCACAAAAACAGTCGACTTGCACAACAGCATAACTCAGGAGGATTTTATGGAGTACTTTGCTGGAGAGAGATCGTTAAACCATTAATTGTCACGACCTTTACAGGTATACGTATCACTGTGAACATTAAATCCCAGTTTTGGCCATTCCGAAGTCGATTTGTATATTCCTATGGAGATATAATGCAGTTTGAGTTATGTTGTCGATTTCACTGAGCATTTAATAACATCCTACAGACATTGAAAGAAAAATGAATATCACTTAGGGCCTAAGGGAACTTTGATTAATACAAAGCAGATACGACCTGTTATGTGGTTTTTACTTCATAAATGTTTTAACTACATAAACGTCATTCGTATTCATAGGCTAGGAATCAGCGTATCATTAAAAAAGAACAATATATATGTATATATATAGCTTTACTACTGAAGTAATTCAATGAAAATGCGATGTGCCATTTTTAATAAAACAAGATGTCGAAATCAAAATGTTTGTAGAATCAACTAAAGGTTATAAAAAATATTCAAATTTATTTTTTATACTGAATATGTCAAGCCGAATTCTCTTTAGTGTTCGCAAGTTTGATACATATTTTAAATTTAAAATAATTTGATAAAATAGATTGTCACTAGATTTGTATTGAGGAAGTTGAGGAGAGTTGTTTAGTTATAGTTATACCAATGTTTTTCTAATAATTTTCTTATCATGCCAACGCGCTGGTAGATGACATGAGGAGATCCACAGTGGCCAGAAAAAATAAACCGCTACTTTCATTCTCTTATTATTTTTTAGGTTTTTGCCCATTTATTCCTACGAAGTTGAGTGGACCCTCTTTTCAACTTCTGACGCCTTTGAAATATTTCGTAGAGGTTCTGAGAATCCAACTCTCGATCAACGTCACGAAATAGTTATATACTCGTACACTATACGCAAGGCCACCATCAAAATAATACAGCGGGACTCCTCGCACTCAATATATTATGTTTTATTTTTGCCAATAATATTAGTATATGGATTAAGATATTATCTAAAAGAAACTTATTACTAAATTATAATAACAAGAGTTAATTAATTGTTTTACATAAAACACAACACAATTCTTCAATAAAATTACTTAATAATGATGATATAATTTAATAATAATTACTTAAGTAAAATTTTTGTTATAGAGCTTGTGGAGCTGAAATTATTTTTTATTTACTACAACAATTAATCAAACACTGTTTTCTTTTCTATAAAAGTTTGAATAATCAAGTCAAAATTCTATGCTCTTGCTAATACAGGCCCAATAGAGAATACTTTCTTTTCTCTTGAAATTATAAAACAACATACACATTTATAAATTAGGCTACACTGTCAGAGTATAATAAAGATATTATAAAGAGCATAATAAAAGTACAGGATATTATTTATTATAGATTGAAATGATTATTTTATTCGCATATATTTATTTCACAATCTTTTTGACTGTATAGATTTTGTAAGGAAACTTTTATCCGGCGTCCCAGAAAGCCAGAGCACCGGGAATTTGCCCCTCTTGTCTGTATTTTCCTTGACGGTGGCCTGACTACACGTTTATTAATATTAAATAATTAAATTAAGAAGATAGGTAATAATGTATTAGACCTCCAACCTACAGCACGTGGAATCTTATTAGCTCACCTGCGCCGAGGTAGTGAGTTCTGTTAGGTAATGAAGGACATTGTCCATCAATACGCTTTCCCTCTTGAGCATTCTCGCGTACCAATTACTCATTAGCTACCGACGGGGATCCAATAGGAGTTACTGCTTTAGGAAGTATTACGGAAGTAGCTCTATGATTCTTTGGTATGTGATGAAAACGAATCGAAAGTCAGAATAGCTATAATTTGGTTTAATAAAATTAATATGATCGTTTTTAAATTTCAGAAGGTGACTTGTGATAAATCCTGCTTCCATTCCCTTATATCAAAATACGACCCATGAAATGCTTTCATAAAGCAATAGTCAGAGAATATTATTCGTAAATTAGAAACAAATATTTCATCAGCTAAGCGCAACAGTAATTGAACATGAAATCTTCGTGTAAAGCCACAACATAACATTTATTGTGCCAAATGGAATGAGTAAATGCTTGGTAGCAATAGATGAAAGCGAACGTATAAAAAAAAAAGAAGCATTATGACAATTATCATACTCTCACAGGTGTCAATGGACAGGAGAGATGAAATTTCCGGAACTCGCGCTTCCGGGAGACCCGATAAGATTTAACTAAAAAATCTATATAATAAAAAAAATATTTCAATCTATGATAAATAAGATCACGTACTATAATTAATATTCTTACAGTGTACCTTGATTCATAAAAATTATTGTTTTTTTATAGTTTAAACAGAAGAAAGTGTTTTTATATTGGGTACAGCCTAGCAAGACCTTTGAACTTTGACTCGATAAGAAAAGAAGGTAAGAAGAGTGTTGTGAGTAATTGTAAATAAAAATAGTTCAAGCTGTACTTGTGCTATTATGAAAAAAATACTTTTTTTGGTGTCTAGGATTGTTATAACTGATGTTAAGTATACTTGGTGTGCTGAATCTAAATATGTATATCAGTTTTTCTCTATCAGCTCTATATTTTTAGATACATCCATTTATCTATCAATGTATTTTTTATTCAATAAATTAAAATATGGGTGATTTAATCCTACTTACTAATCGTTTGCAATGCATATAATCCCAGGAAAATACTTGAAATAAGCATTGCCTGTCCGGTAACTGTAGTAACCTTCATCGTTTCTACTTCAGTTAATGTTAGTTTGTGAGCTCGCGTGCAGTGTAGATAAACGGGGCCTGCGCATCATTTTCTGTTTAGGAAAGAGTTGTTACAAAGTTAATATAAAATGTAGTGTGTAATTCATTGTTATTTTTTTGTTGTAGAATGGAAGGGTGGACATGTAAAGAACCCTGCTTTCGTAATTACATGAATGAGGATAAGCCAAAAACCTAGACTTCGTTTTTTGGAGCTGTCAACAATTTTCTAGGCAAACGCAAAGCTTAAAACCATGTTAAACTAGTAAACGAGATACTAGACAGTTTCAGGACACTTGGAAATGAACATTAAGGTGCATTATTTGCACATCCAATTAGACCGTTTTCCTAAAAATGTAGGAGGCACCAGTGAGTAAGGTGAAAGATTCCATCAAGATATAAGAACTGTGGAGGGCCTTTAACGAGAAAGATGAGAAAAGCACATGATGGGAGATTAGTGCTGAAGTTTAAAGGCTGTTCCCAAAAAAATTCAAGAATGCCACAGAAAAGAAGGGTTCCGTGACTTGTACCGTGACTTGTGATAGTTTCTCCCTCTTTATTTGCTCTATGCAATTAGACAATCACCACACAAATATCATTTTCATTTTCACAATATCAATATAATTATCATTTTATGTTCCTTTAACATGTTTTAAAAATATAATAATAATAAAAAAAATCGTGTTGTTTTTTATTTGATCAATGATTTCACTGAAAATAGTGTCACGCATATTATAATAAAATGTTATATCTCAGAAATTTGAGCATCTAGGAAACAACTAATGTCATATTAGTATTCAGGATATCAAATTCATATGAAATCAACCCCGAATACACCGGCACCATCACACTGTTTTACTAGTATGTGTATGTGTGTCGGTCTGTGTTATTAAATTATACTAAACAAAACATCACTGGTAGTTTGCGAATGGCTGCTTAACATTGTTGCTTACAAATAACAATTATCATTTGTTTGAATTAAAATAATTAAACATAATTAAAAATCCATATTTTATTTCAACTGGCAACTTATTTCCGAAAGCTATAATCAAGAAAAAGTAATTTTTGTGAAATTAAAACTAATACATCATTAATCAAACACGGCTACATAATTTAGCCTAAATTAAACAGGGGCATTCGCAAGGCCGCTAGAAATTTTTTATAGTTGCGAATAGAACGATTAAAGACTTATGGACATTTATGAAATAGAAAGTTGAAAATATTTTTTAAAAAATCATACTATAATATTTATCTTCAGTTCAAATTTAATTGAGCTTAAAGAAAAAAAATAGTATGAAGAAATACTACAAGATAGGAATATTTCACATAAGGTGCATAATTACTAAATAAATATCTAATTTAAAAATTATTTAGTTTTTATAGTTTATGAATTTTTAAATGTGAAACGCTACTCGGCGTCGATACACCATCTATCGACACAAACACACACACACAAATTTCCAAAAGATTTCTTCGTGTTCCGTAATAACATTAAAACTGTCAATATAACTGGTAAAGCATTGGAAATCGACACATTCCACATTTTAAGCGAGAAAACCCCACTTAACTTATTCTCCTGCTGCATAATTGTTCTCACAAACGGGGAGAAAAACCAGTATTTTACAATCAATTTTAACACTTAAAACAAGTAATAAAAATGTTTAATTGGATTGGTAACCAAATTGCGTTTGTAACCTTTATTAACGAAACATATGATTTCTGTATTTAATTTTAATATAATTTTATTATGACCTTCAAGTAAAGTACCTTTTTGGGATCACCAATTTTAACCAAAATCTAGTAAATGCATTCATATCGATATAAAACTCCTGTTTACCAAATTTGAGATATTTCACTTTATATTTTAGTATAATTTTTGATGAAAGTGTAGTTACCTTTAAGTAAAGTACCACTTCCGGTCTGCTAATGTTAACCAAAATTTATTATATAAATATGCAAGTCTTACCTAATTCAAGAAGTTTTGCATTATATTTTAATATAATTTTTGATGAAAATCGATAATGTCCTTCAAGTAAAGTCTCACTTCCGGTAATCATGTACTGACCAAAAAAGGAGGTGCACAACTAAATTTTTCAACAATCCTAAGTACAAAATTTTAACTTTCTACGGCTAACCGTTTTTGAGTTATGCGAGATACGCACGAATGTACGAACGTACGTACATACGTCACGACGAAACTAGTCAATATGGATTCAGGGATGGTCAAAATGGATATTTCCGTTGAAATCTGAAAACCAAAATTTTTCGCGATTGCAATACTTCCTTTGCTTCGTACAAGGAAGTAAAAATACGATTTAAAAATTATTTTCATTTTTATAATTCAATATTTTTCTCAAACATTGGGCTTAAAATGTTGTTTTACTTTGGGTTTAGATTCGTTGGCCTTTAAAACGTAGAATAAGAGATTTATTAAGATCACATTTTTTTCTTGACACTTTTTGTTGAAATTTGAGAAGAGGGAAGTACACAAAACAATTATTATTGCACCATGACAATTATCATTTCTTTAAATGTTTAAAGGCGAAACTAAACTTGTAAAGAATTCATATAACATATAATAAAAAAAAAACGGCAAGATATAATAATTGTGTCGAAGCTATAACCAATTCCTGTTGCCAATTGTTAATTTTCTTAGGATATTTAATCAAAATTCCTTTGAAAGCAGTTACCAAATTTGAACCATGAGTTACGAAACGAAGCCTAATAGAGTTAGATAATCTTGTGTCGCTCACACACATGTCCAAAGAACTACTCAGCTAACCTGACTACAAAAAACTTTAATCTAAAATCAAGAAACTAGTGGAGTTGCGAGAATTATTATTGAAGGCAGGCAGGCTCCTAACTAAAAGGGATTAGAGCTCTAGAGTTACCTGGATTCCTAATAGCTCCGACAAGAAAACAAATTAATCAGCATCGATCACGTAATCTCGTGTTGGAAACGTTACGATTGAGGAATCTGTATCATTTCACTTGTCAGATTAATGTATCTGGCAAACTCATTGACTAATATTTGGCACAGAAATACTTACAGAACTTTTGAATTGTTTTAATAACACCGCATTTTATTAACGCTTTGATAGTAGTGGAAATCTTGGTAAGTCGATAAAAAATGGAAGACTTTTATCATATGAATAGCTAATTTTAATAATAAAAAAAACGAAACTTATAATGCAAAGATAAAGTAAATAAATGCAAATGGTAAGAAAAACGTATAGACAGAGTGGTTGTCAAAAATATGGTCACAACTAGTTTTATAAAACAAGTTGATAGAAGAAAATAAAAACTTCCAAGTTCAAGAAATTAAAGAGTATACTGAACACTGAAAAAAAATAATCATTTGCATAAAAACATAAAACTTCTTAGCTTAATAGAATTAAAAAATAGTTTCAATTTCTTGGCTAAAAGTATTTCCCCAGTGCGGTTTTTTTTCCATTATTTTTATTAGATTTTTTTTGAATCGTCACGCTTTGTTTACTACTATTTACGAATCTTGTATATAATTGATATATCATAGATTACTCACCTATTATTCTGGATTTTTTACGATTGGTTTTGTTTATTGTTAGACGTGTTATACAGAGTTATGACGAAGATGGAAAAAACTGAAAACAGTTAGCAATAAGGACTTCCAAAAAAATTGAACTGGATCAGAAGAAAAATAAACCTCGAAAGAAACCATTCATTAGTTTAACAATCTGCATAAATTGCTTACGAGACAATGTTTAAATAACCGGCTCATCCTTTGGGAAAATGTCATATTTTTTTTATGATAGCAAGTTCAATTTTAATGGTTTGAAGAGCTTGAAGAGCAACTGACTGGAGGAAGCAAAGGTGTCTTTAGAAGGCGAGAAATTTTGGAACTTAAGCTTGCCTCCCCTGGCAAGTTCCAGCTGTGGTAGAGATTTAAATTATATACGTATGTATAGATGTATATAAATCTCTATTTTCTCTCTTTCTCTCTCTCTCTCTCTCTCTCTCTCTATATATATATATATATATATATATATATATATATATATATATATATATATATATATATATATATATATATAGATAGATAGATAGTATCCTCATATCTCTATATATATATATAGATAAATCTCTGTCGATTCGATCCTCCTCCTTTAGAGTTGTGTGTATATTTAACTATTATTTATTAGTTATACATATTTTTTTTTCTTTTCTGTTGGCACTCTATGCCATGTAAATTTTTGGCCGCGCGATGTGGTTTTCTTACAGACATTTTATCACTTGCTGGAGTACAGGCAGCCTGAAAGAGGTCATCCAGCCTGTTGATCATGATGCCTTCCATGATGCAGTGGCAGACTACCTGTAGCTCCCACATCTAATCCCTTTGAGACCAATTCGGCAGTGTCCTTCCCACCGACTAACTCGGGTTGAAGGACGGTGAAAAATCGGTCTAGATCCACGGACTATGGCATCGGGGTCAGCATGCCCACGAGCTCCTATATTTCTTTCCCCGAAGCAGACCGTCCCTGGGCCAAACCACGGGTGGCTATTTGACATCCGAAAATCACAACGCGATTCGCAATTTAGGTATTCGGGGTAGTGTTTATCACTCCTACGCCCTTTTTGTTTCCTCCAGTAGTCTGACGGGCCACATATACGCGGAGGGTAGATAATCTTGGACTACGTGGCTTTCTCAGGTACGTGGTCACACATCCAAGTACTAACCCCGTTCGACATTACTTAACTTTGATTACCTATTGCAAGCGACTCAGCTCGCTCTTGGCATCCATGAGGGATTTAGCAGCTCCATAAATTTTCTTAAATATACATTATTTATTCTTCTCTTAAATTTCTGCTTCTCGTTCTTACAGTGTATCACTTATACAGTTGTAGCCTCTATGAGGTATATATATCGCATTTTCATTGAATTACTTCAGTAGTAAAGTAATACATATATATATATATATATATATATATATATATACAATAAATAAATAAATATATATATATATATATATATATATATATATATATATATATATTTATTTATTTATTTATAATATAATAAATAATATTAATAAATATATAATATAATAAATATAATAATAAATAAATATATATATTTACAACAATGGTTTTATTTATTTCTTTAGATCTTTAGATCATAAAATCCTATATACAGAGATAATTTATTCGAAAAAATAGAGATGTGATGACTGATATAGCAGCAGATTTCAATGATGCTGCAACAAGACTGCTGGAAATACTTTTTCTTATAGTCGCACAACCCGATAAATAAATAAACGTCGATTATTTAAGTTGGTCATATTAAGTAATTTTTAGATATGTTTGAAGTTTTTTCTTTTTTCTTTTTAAATATATTACGTGAAGTTGTGCTACTTCTACAAAGAAAGTACTAAACTTGATTAGGTGACGTGATGAGCACTACAGTCGTTGTTTTATGTTCAATGGCAGATGTATAAAACGATAAGTCACTCTATCTAAATAAGTTTGATTAAATGCCAGTGAACTATTTTTTCAATGAGCTTATCGACTTCAATAAAAAATAAAAGTAATAGATAAGTTGCTTAAAATCTGAAGATACAAATTAACTAAATAAATCAAAATGAAAATAAATATAGGTAAAAATCGATGTAATTTGTTTATGAATCGGACGAAAACGGAATATAAAAAAAATAAGATCATACATTATATCTGTGGAGTGTGGCAAAAAGGTCAAATATCCAAAATACCAGTTTTACAGGAGAGCCAATTGAATGTTTCCTAGTTTACTTAAATGGGCATTTCTCCCAATTCCTTAACTTGAAATTTACAGGAAGTGGAAGATCATTAAATTTCATGTAAAGGAATCGTGGGAAATGCTCATTTTTACTAACCTAATAAACATTCAATTGGCTCTCCAGTAAAACTGGTATTTTGGTCATTTGACCTTTTTACCACACTTGGTATATATGACGAAAACATTTTAAAATTTTGTTACTTTCTGAGTAACATAATATTGACTAACTCTGATATAATTGGAATCAAAATATGAAGTAACTCAACTTCTCAAGTTTCAAAATTTAGCTCTTATGAATCTTGAATAATAAAACGACCCTATTAGTGACAAGCCATTCTCAGATACGGCCTTCTAAGTAATCCGGAAGAGAAATAAGAACGAACCAGTTTTTCGTCATTTAAGGGTTGAACCAAAAAAGCACAAATGACATCATTAGTCGATAGAATGATTATGACGAAATAAGTGTTATTTAAGTGGATATAATCTATCTTGAATTTTAAATTTATGTACAAGACAAATTAGAAAAAAACGATTATGAGGAGTTTCAAAATATTTATTTGGTTGTGGATGAATAAAATGCTCCCTATGATGTGAATAAAAATGGCATATTAACATATTTAAACTATATAAGAATTGCAGCGTTTAGTGAATGATTCTGCTCCTGTATGATTTGATCAATCGATGTAGGGACAGAAACTTCCAGTCATTCAACAATATGGGATTCCACAAAAACACTTCAAGCTAATGGAAAAATGTCATATGGCCAAAATTATCCTTCCAACGATTATGCGATGATCTTCTCTTTATGATCTTTTCATAAGCCCTGTTGAGTAACTGAGACCCCTATTTCATTTCACAATATGCTATTTTCTCAGTCATAAAAAAATATTCTGAGTTTCATCTGTAATATTTCCTCTGAAACTTACTTGGATTGCTTGAAGTTCCAACATAGTAAAATAAAATTCTTTGTGAAAAGTGCAATTGTGTTATTATCTAAACTTTTAGTGAATGTATAGGTCTAATCTAGACCTTTCTGGCAACGCAGTTGGAAGTAAATGTTGGAAAGCTGGAAATGGTTTTCTGTTCATGGAAATGAAATCTGTTCATCAGATATCAGATTAGACGTAACCTAAGTTTTCCCCATTCGAGGCGAGGGGTCCCCCAAATTTTCGGACTTTTTTTTTTACAACATAATAGCTTCCTAACCTATTATTTTTTCATCCAATAAAGTAAAGTTAATAGCTCAGGCTCTGAGTGACGGGAATCAACCACCCAGTCTGCCCACCACAGTTACAACTCAAGACATCATATCGAGCTATCTCTGATTTTATTACAGTCACATCATATAATGAGACTTTCTTTTCTTATCGTGATACGACAATTTTTGAGGAGGGTCGGTTAATGTGAGCTGGGAAAGTATCCCTCTACACTAGTACCTGGAACGAACTGTTGGAAGTAACTTCAGTCTCGGTCAGTTTGTGAAAAAGTAAATGTGATACGTTAGTCATAGGCAAAACCAAATTGAAAACATGATAAATTCGGAATGTTGTGCTAGGAGTGTACCGAATCATCGAACTGATATTCAACAATATTTGTTATATTTTTGACCCCACATAAAGCTGTTGCTTAAATGAATTAGATGTTTTCTATATTTTTGTCCTTCAGATATCCAATTTACCATGCTTATCACTAACATTATATGTATACCAAATGCTACAAACATGATCAGATCAGATTGTTCTGAACCATTTAAAATCAGCAATAAATTATCTTTAATATACAAATTCTTTACTTAAAACTTCATTTTTCAAAGACGTTGTTGTAATTTAAGATCGTTTATTATCAACGAAAAAATTACAGAACTATTTATTAACTGATATTATATTTACATATTGTCTCAATCGCAGTTTCTAATAACTAGTTATTGAGAAATTATATATTTATTTTTTATATTTATATTTATTATCAGAAACTATATATTTATATTTATGTTCTAAGTATTTAGGCATTATATGAGGATCTTGTTATATCATTGGCTTCTTATTGGAAAGTTATCATATTATTGTATAACAATCACATATTAATTATCTGATTTATGTTTAGTGTTCATGAAATGCTTTGTTGATTTGTTAGTCTGAATTTTATGATTACATAATAATTTTTTTTTGGCCAACTCAATTGGTATGCTTTATCCGAAAGCAAATCGACACATTATTGGTATATCCTTGGTGGGTTCGTTGAATGAAGTGGTAATTCTAAAGTGAACATTGTATTCAACGGAGAATCATGACTATATGTTAAAAATAATTTTCATTAGCTGTAAACGATAGTTCAAGGTAGAAAACAAGTACCTAAACCTACAAGATTAATAGCAGTCGTATTAACTTAAAACTAGTAAGCTTCTGGAGTTGACATAGCCATAGCCCATGCAGATCCAATATTAGAATATAACGTTCTCATTTGAACAACCTAATGTTCTTTATGCTCTATTCATATATTTTTATTTCATCGGTTCGATGTTTGCTCATGACAAACGCCGACGACTAGTTCAAGGAGAATAAGATAGAATTTTAATGAGGTAAAAAACACAGCCATATGTTACGTCTTATTTAAATTTCAAAAGAAGAGTCAGATACCGATTTCAAAATGTTTAATGACCTATATGAGGACATCAGTTTTTACTCTTTGTCAATTGTAATTATGTTGTATTTAGTAGAGGCTGGCCAAATGCGGTAGGGCAAGATGTCGGAGGTCGCAGGTTAATAACCAGGTAATAAATAAAACTTTATTGCACACCGAATCTTGATATAGTACGTACCCAACCTCGCTTCAGGATCAGGACCTAATCTCAAGATGGTTCATTATTACGAATGGGAAGTGAAGTCACTTCACTCAGCCAATAAAAGGATTATTCTGACTTTCGAAAAACACCAGGTAGCTAATGTAAGAGCACACACTGAGGAGAGCATATAAAACACTTAGAAGTGAGAGCAGGAATGAACGATAATTTCCTGCTTTCCAAGTCTCCTACCGGAAGGCAGGAATATCAATACTTTTATTTTCATAATATTGCGAATTATTTATAAGTTGAATGAGTTTCTGTTTTGATTCGAAGATGGCGATTTGAATTGCAATAAAAAGATAATTACATAGAACTTCTGAAGTATATTATATTACTTAGCATAAACAGTAAATTTATTAATTAGTTAAAGGGCAGAACAACAAAAACAAATGTTCAGGAATATAATAGAATATTTTTTTCCTTCCATATTTACGATTAAAATTTATTCTAATTAGAAAATATTTATTTCTGAGTATTTAGATATGTTTTTTCTTATATATGTAAATAAGTCTTTATTTTATCAAGTATTATTCATTTGTTTTGATTGTTTATTTGTTTTGTTTTTTTAATTCATTTTTTTGTCTCTTGGATGAATTTCTTGGTTTTTAATTCGTCATTTAAGATTAATTTTTATTAATTGATTTTCATTATTTCTAATAAATGTTTATTTATATTTTATTTTAGTTTGCATATAGTTGATAAGTACTGCACCACAATATTAGGAGTTGGCCAGAATTGAACTTTCTGCTGTTTTGTATTGTTATTCTCAGGGTATACCAGAAGCGGATTTGTTGTGCCGCCGTCCACGGACATGGCAGATAACGCGCCCTCTCCAACCGCTCCTATATCCTATCTTTTATATGGATATACAGTTAAAAATTAAGTGAAGATAATTTTTATATTTATGTGTGCTGAATTGAGCACATGTTTTTTATGCATACGAGTTTGTTTAAATGTAAAAACATAATTGCAATGAAATTATGCCGCTCAAGATTGTCGCTTCTGCCTAATGTATTGCCTAGTCGGTCTGTGTGTAAATCCGTTCCCGGAGCATTGTATCCCAGTATGACTTTGCTTCAATATTATTCTAAATTTACCGGTTTATGATAAATAGTAGCATTTTGGAAACACCACTTTTTGTCTTATTGCTTCCTATGAATGTACCTCTATCACACCAAATGGAATATCCACATTGCAATATTGAGAAACCATAAATTCTGTGGTCTTTGGGTAAAGGAGTACGTCATTTTTTATGGCTATGGGTTTATGTTATATTTTGTTCTTTAAAATAAACTTTGTCTTTGAGAAAAATTATGCAAGCCGAAACAGTGTTTACATGGAAAATATGCAGCATTTTCTCAAAGGTAAAGTTTATTTTAAAGAACAAAATATAACTTTAACCTATTATCACAAAAAAATGGCTTGTCCCCCCTCACCCAAACACCACAGAATTATTGTGTCTTATATTAGCTCATACGCATGCTATTTTGTCCGATCATCAGTTTTAAACGGTAATAATAATTTTTTCAATTCATTATTCACTACTATCAATGATAAACAAGAGTAATGTAATGGTATAGCAAGTTGAAAATATTTCCTACTTCTATTATAAAATGTGTCAATAATATTCTCCATTCTATGGTTTTTAATGTAGAAAAAAATCGTAAATAAATTTTAAAATATATTATTACGCAAGTTTAACATTTTATTACTCTTTTAGAGGTAATAATGAAAATATTTTAATATTGTTCTCATTTAAAATAACATTGTATCAGTTTTGTTTCGTGCATTGCCAATTTAAAAAAATGTTTGCATTATCATAGTTTTTGTTTAAAAGTTCACCTTTTGCGGATGTAATTTAAGGTGAACTTTCGAGTGTAGGTCGAACAGGTAATAGGATTATGCAAATCAGAGATAGAAGGAGAATGATTGAATCATGAAAAATGAAAAAAAAAAACAAAAAAAACACTACTTAAACTTTTTAAGTTGCATTTATTTTTTTTAAAATATTTGTAGCGTGTTTTTGTTATTTAATTTTTTTTTTTTTTTTTTGGGGGGGGGATTTTGACGAACCCGCTGGGAATCCATGGAGCATAATTAAATGGTAAAGTGGCATGAGTTTGATGTCAAATAGATAATCAAGTGAGTTTCCATATTCGTCGATTGTTTTGAAATACATCATACACAATCCGTAGTTCAACATTAATTTAAGTGGTTGTAATTCATTTTTCTCTAGCTCTTAGCACAGAGAAAGAGAAAAATTGCAAGTGGCTGCTCAACTGTGTTTAGTTACTAATTCACACAGGATACTGATCAATCGAGCAGACAATATTAAAAACAAAGGATTCTTGGTGAATCCATCATTCTGGATTCTCTGAAACTGATTATTTTCAAAACATTTATTATTCAAATATATAAATATTTTGAAAATAAATGTTAATATATTGATAGAGTTTTAGTAATTCATTCAATATTGGTTTACTTCCTTCCCTTTTATTTATTTTTTTTTTAAGTTTAAGCAATTTAATTTTTTTTTCTGGAGTAAATTTTTTTTTTAATGAAAAATGATAATAAATTGATACTTTTTTCAGACAAATAATATATAATATAAATATTTAATTGTTTTTAATAAAGCTATCAAAAACCTAAGACTTATCAATTTATACTACCCAATCATTCAATTCAATATAAACCTTCTCCCCTTTTCCTGCTTTCAAATATGAAAAATATCAAGGCACGATGTATCGAAATATCGATATTTTTTAATGATATATCAAACTACAATTCTGTGTATTTGAAAACTATCACTACGATATATTATTCGATATTTTTGTTCGGTATTTACATCTCTAATCCATATCGGTCACTCCTAAGTGGAAAAATAAATATTACTGCTTTGAAAGTTCACCTCGACAAATTAAGATTGAATTATAATTAGAATGGAAATGGATTTAATGATAATAATATCCATATAATCCGAATAATGTGCCGATCCAGACTTAATCAGAATTCCGCCTGAATTAAAAGTCCAGCTCAGTTATTTAATCCTAGATACTTCCACATTCGCTACACCTACGGACCTCTGTTCATTCATCTCACAGACAGCGAACGTAGCACTTCAGCACTTGTAGCAAAGTATTAACTTTAGCCACATCACGTGCCGTGGTTAAAACACGGCTGTGGTTCAATGCCGCAGTTCCATTTTAGAGGTAACGGCGGGTTTAAATGTTCGTTGTCATTTTTAATTGTTTTCTTTCATTTTGCTGTTTCTGTTTGTTATTTTCATTTCTTTGTAAGTACATATTCTGATCATGACGGAGATAATAATTAAACTGCACTGTAATTTTAATATATAATTGAACATTATTTATGATTATTATTATGATGATTAGTGTCAGATTTCATACTTAGAATAGGAGGGTCCATTGGTACAATAGTTTGATTGTAAGAGATTATAAAATAAATTTCCTAATTTTTGAAAACCAAAGATTAAAATCAACAGAAAATACTGTCTCAAGTTTATTAATCAATGCATATAATACGCTAATAGTATTCAAGAATAATATTCAAGAATAGTATTCAGGAATAGTATTCAATAAATTCATTAAAGATTAAAGGTTCAATAAATAGTACAAAAAACTGCAAAACAAATTTAATAAGGTTTTTTCGACCAAAGGCGTATTATAAAGTAGGTAGGATTATAATAGTATTATATTATTATAAGCATATTATATAATAAGTAGCCCACAAATTTTTATAGTATGTTTGGAATTTTTTTTAAAAATACTATATCTCGAAAACTAGTAAACGTAAAGAGCATTATTTGAAATCAAATTTTATCAAATGTAATATCCTTAAAAAAAAAAATCATGTTTTTTCGCATGGTCGGTAGAATTCAAGATATTGGGCATGGAATGAAAAATGAACGAAAATTTGAGGTTTTTTCTTGAACAAAATGTCGTCATTTTTAAAAGTAGAGGATTTGGAATGAAAGACAAGGCTTATTTTACAAGAATATCATATTCTTTCGTAATGCACATTCATACCTTCTCCTGAAATGAGCTATTAGCATTATATCAAGAGAACAGCTGATCATGAAAAAAGAATAAGACCAAACGTGTTGAGGATTGAATTTTCTACAAGTTTTGTAATAACATCTAGCGATGTGGGACGCATGAAATAAGAGATATTTACAAAAAAAAAAAGGTTATTGTCATATTTTTTACCTTTGGCCTTTATTAACTTGAGATACCGACATGAGACTTTTTAGTTAACATATAGAGAGTCATAATGCAAATTTTCAGTTCAGTATCCTTTATTCCGTGATTGAACCCTTATTTGACTGGGCTCGAGGCCGTGTGGTGATGGGGTGAGGGTTCCAGTGTGTCCGGTCCGGAACCGAGATAATTTCCATCTGGGTCAGTTAATATTTATTTCGCCACGGTCCTGAGAAATGAAATTTGGATTCCTATTCTGGTTAGTACCCGGCGGCGACCTAAAGGAAGCCATCAGGGATTGGCAAAAAGGGCCACAAGCACCACTTGCTGGATTAGTTCCATCCCCCAATACCTGTTCTAGTACTAAAATATGGCTGGTTTAAATAGACAGATGCAACAATGATTCGAAATTCAACTTAGTTTAATGTATAGTGTTCAATGAAATAACCAATAGCTTAGAACCTTCGTTGTATTTCCGAAACGTCTATCATGATTGTTTGGTCATCCTGTATTTTTTAAACTATTAAGGGGATGTCATTCCATTCCTTAGTGACTGGTTCCACTTCCAGTTGTGAAAAGGGCATTATAAATAGCTATGTTTTTAAAAAATCTCTAGTTGCTATTACTAATCAAATTTCATATATTCCATATCAATTTATTAAAAAAAAAATTAGAGATTATTATTGTTAACATCTTTCTTTGCACAAGGTGTTTATTTCAAGTAATCACTAGCTGTGTGTTTTGATTCAAAAGAACCAAACCTATTCAAAGATGATCCGACAGTCATAAAGGAATTAATCTCTAACTAGGATCGAAATCATGACGGAGAATGGTATATGTCTTGCTAAATGAATATAATAAAGTGTCGATTTACTTTACAAAGAAAAAAAATCGTATTTCATCATGCATTTTTACTTAAATAAAAACCATTTATACGTATGATAAAAGTATAAGATTAATTTTGGTAGAACTTCACCTTTAGGCTGGGATGAATGTGAGAATAATATGCCTTGGAACGAATTGCCACCGGAAATACAAGAAAGTTTAGAGTTGATATAAAAGCGCTATATAATGTTCCAAAATTCCATAATATACGATCCTCCGGCCTCATAAGGCGTTACCTAACAGCTCTTCGGATGTTCCCGCTCTCTGAAGTGGAACTATTCTACAAAAATTACCTCACGAGAATTTCTGATCCTCAAGTGAGGATTATGTAGTAGCGGCGTTGCCAAATTTCAATGTTGTTTTTAACTACGTCTTAATTACGTTTAGATTACAAAATAATAAATTACCTAAAATTATCAGTCTACATTTTTTTGATTGGTAGCTCCGTTTTGAAGCAAAAGTGTGTTGAAATTAGGAGACGCAATGTAGTCCAGTCATTCCGAACCAAAAAAGCGGTGAACAGTTTTGAATAAGTTCTAAAAATCGATTATTTATGTTTTTTGGAGTGCCGATAGTAAATTTAAACTTTTCCACGTAAAATTTTTCCAGAAAAAAACCGTGTGTGTACTTATGTACGTACGTAAGTTATACTTCTTTAGCGTAATTAAGAAATTTTTTTTCCATTCAAACAAATATTAACTGAGCAAACGACCAATAAACGAAAGTAAACACCACAAATAAAATTTTGATTACAAAATATTCGATGGTCTTTGTTTTTACATTATTTATTTCTGGCACAAAAGTAAGAACTGAGAGTACGATTCGGGTATGCTCCGAGAAATTCTGAATCCAATGATACCCCATACATGGCATTGGAGTGTGGTGGTAGCTTATATTTGGTACAAACGGGATTTTGAGCTTTTGGATATTAATAATTGTGGATGATAGTGCTCTGCTTTCCATGGAAACCCATTCTAAATAGACAAATGTTAGTAAAAATTTAGGTTTTTATTTAATTAAAAAATACAGGAAGTACCTAAAAAAATTATAATCTAATATTTTATTGTATATATTTTAATAATTTATATTAAAAATTATAAATATTATTTCTAGATAAAATTCTCTTCCGAACGGTACCTTAGTTTTTTTTTAATTGGTTCAGTACTTCGTCTGAAAAAGGGATCATTCCAACAGAAAATAAATTATGTGTTACATCGGCGCGCGCAACTTTGTCCCACGTTAAATATACACTCTGATCTGTTTTCCCAAACGAACCAAAAGAAGTATAACTTCAAAAATAAAAAAGATTCTAAAAAGCTCAAAAAATTTCTACATTCCTTCTCACAATTTTATTGTCATGAAACCGTTATACTATGTGTACACTACATAGATGGTATAGAATGCCTAATAACATCCACAAGATTCTTCTGTATGGTAGCACTATGGATGCTCACGAAAAAAACTCAGTAAGCTAGGAATAAAATATCCTGAGTATTGTACCAGAGCCTTCCCGAAATTTCATGCCTCAAGTGATATCCGATGCTTTTTTAATAAATTACCGAGAAACCAAAAATAAACTTTTTTATTTATGTTTTATTTATATTGCACTATGTTATAATTATGATAATTTATAATTATGTAATAATGAGTTCATTGATGTTCAAATATTTTTTTTTTCATCTGTCCCTTTTATTTATCCAATTATTTTCTATATATCTTTAAATGTTTAACTCCTATTAAATCGGGTTTTGCTGCATTTGATTCAGCGTTAAACAATGCATTAAAACAATCATCTTGTAGTGTTATTCAGATAAAGAAGATGAGAGGCTAGTTGTTTCGTGAAAAGCTCTTTTTGGCCACTTTGAAGCGCGACAACCCGTTGGCGAGTAAGGACCTCCTTTATCAGCCTCCGCAAGTTGTTCCGTTCTTGATTTGCTGTCTTCTAGTTCCAGTCATAAGTAGCTGTCGCTAGCCACTCCTTCCTAACGAAGCTTAGGTCCACTAACTCTTCTTGTTCCGTACAGGCTAAAGGCTTTTTTGGGGATTTCCGTGTTTCATTCTCATGCCTAGTCCACCTTAGCCTTCTGAGGCGTATAACAGTGACTATATTTTTTCGTTCATGAGGTACTTAGTTCATTATTGGTCCTTCTTCTCCATCATTCTCTCTCAACGCAGATTGGGCCATAGATAATGCGGAGGATTTTGCGCTCATGAACTAATAAGTCTTGCTCAGTTTTTTTAGTCAGGGTCCATGTCTCAGAGCCATAAATAATGACTGGCCACACTAAACTAGAATTCTGATACTTCTGGCAACGATGTTGCTCTTAAAATGCCTCCGAAAAAATGCCTCCAAGAAACACCTATTAGAAGCATTCAATTCCAGCAGTCTCGACCCCCTCCACATTCACCTAATATCTTAAGTAGATGAACTTCGTCACCTTCTCAAATAAAAATGTTCTTATCCGGGCTGTTGATTTTACGTTACTTCCTGCCTCATTACCATATATTTGGTTTTGCTTTTATTAATCACAAGTCCCAGGATATGGTAGGATCTGGTATTTTCTGTAAGTATTAGAAGTTTTCAAAAATGCTTTAGCTTAATATAGTTATATTTAGGTACCATGAAGTGAATCTTATTAGTATTGTAATGCTTATCTGAGTAAAGTTGTATAATATTTATATATATTTTCTTAGGAGTTTATGACATCAGAATTATTTTTGTAATAATCATTATGTACTTCATTATCTTTTTTTAATTCATACTTCATTCTCTTTGATTATTTTTTTAAAATTTTAAAAATTATTGGTGGTGTTTTAAGAAAATAAACTGGAATTTCAATCGTTAGCCAAATCCATTTTGTATTAATAGGAGAATATTAATTTGCTTTTCCTCGTAAATGAAGCTTATATTTCCATTTTTTAATACAACGATGATTGTTTAAAATTGAGAAGCAATCATTATTATAAGATTGTAATTAATTATATTTACTACCGAAGACTAAGATCTTTATGCTCATTAGACCGTTATTTTACAACGTGAGTTCGTGAAGAATGGAAGAGTGGCCGAATCGGTTCGCAAAGAGTGGAAGTTGAGGAAGAGGAAGTGATTATCTCCTGAAAGTAATTACAATTTAGTTAAGTTAACAATTAATATAGAGATTGTATACAATGCCTCTTGAATCTCATAATCTCAATGCTGGAAGTACAACCAAGCATTTATATCTAATGCCAAGGGAGTTGGAGAAACTGTTTATACATTTATTTTTTATTAATTTTTCATTAATTATACTATAAACACCAACAAATCCGTACGCATTACAGAGAAAAATTATAAGTTTAATACACCTTTAATTTAAACAGGGCAGTTAGTAAGATCAATTTTGAGTTTAACAATTGGCTGCACTTTTATAGAAATGTATAAATGTATTTTGTATTGCCTAATACAAATTAAGTTAAATCTACCTCTCCGGAAAAAAAACAAGTTACAACTAACAGAGGTAGTTAGTTGTAGCTCCCTTTTAATCACACTAAAGGAAGTAACAACTTTAAAATACAGAAGTGATTGCAACGAATACATTTTAATCACTTCACTGAATGAAACTGAAAACTTAAACAGAAATTAATGATATGAGTATGTAGACCTAGCCAGTAGGTCTAAGCCCTAAGGACTTAGTGGAGGAGTCTGCGAGGCACGTCAAATTAAAAGTTTGGAGACCCCTGACTTAAAAGATTATAACCCAGCTTCAAGAAAGGTTTTTACTACTTTCGGCGCTTCTTGGACAAACTGGCTATTCGATAAACTAGATGACTATTAGGTATGTCTTGGTATTTATTGCCTCTTTGTCTGCTACCTAGAAAGCTGCAAGGAATCGAAAGCCTTAGGAGATAATTAATATTAAGAAGCCATTTACATCCTGAATGTTTAAATATTAATATTATTAGATCATAAATTACAACATATTATATTGATACCGGCACTTCGAAGGTATAAATGTCAATTTTTTATTAATTAATCATTAGTACTCATTTGTATTTAACTTCATGTACTTTCTGAAGAGTCATAGATAACTTTATCCTAAACCAATTGTAAGGAGAATGACATGCTTTTAAACCAAATAAGTCCATTCTGATTCGGTGGTAAACATCTGTTCTCCTATAAAGCTAGAGAAATGTGACATAGCGTCCTATACTTCCGAGGTACAGATATATATACTAAGTCGCCAATCTTTTCTTGATTGCTTCATATTTATAATATATATATATATATATATATATATATATATATATATATATATAGAGAGAGAGAGAGAGAGAGAGAGAGAGAGATTATTTGTATGCATACAGATTTTTCGACCAAGTAACGTTAAATCATTTAGGTCAATCTTTTTGAAATTTGTTAATCTCGGGCATTTAAGAAAAATATCAGAGACTTGTAACTGCTATTGGGTAAAGGAAGAAAGTAATGCAGTATTTTAAAAAAGATTATCATTTTCACGATGTTACGTTTCCAAATCGGTGCTCATATTCTAATCGGGTTTTGATTAGGTGGAAGCCGCTAAGCCCCAGACCCGACCAGGCGTTCACAATACCCACCGCCACTAATTCCACTTAAGTGACGATGTTTGGTATCTAAAGATGTGATAAAACGGGCATAACCATAACCCAATAACAAAGTAGCTCATAAATAACAAACAGGTGCTGATTAATTTTTAAGCTCATGCTGGTGTTGATAATACGATTATCTCAATTAGGGATTGATAAATTATTTGCCACTTCTATAAATTTGTTTTATTGAAAACTAGTTTTGAATGTTATACATTCATCCTCAGTTCTAAAAACACACACAAAATTCAAAAATAAGCAATTCAAAATATAGTTGGTATTATTATACATATTATAATATATAATAGTATAATAAACCACACAACCCGATAAGCGTCTTGGGTTCAGTACTTAATAAGGACCATACTGTTTCTAGGCCAACGATTGTGCAAGAAAGTGATTCGGCCAATATCACGCTCAACCGCCAGGTTTTTCCCCCAATTAAGAGTACCCACTTTATAGAGGCTGGATGAGCCCCAGGAGGGTCTCCCGATCCCACAGGGTTGATCCATATTATTATACATATTAAATTATATAAATCAGTATTATAAAACATTTATGAATTATGAATTTAATTAAGACAAGAAATCAAATATATGTTGGTACTCACCAAGATTTAAATGGATTATATCAAACAGAAATGTTTGTACTGGTTTCTTCTCGCTTTGTACTGGCAATGAACGAGAGATAAGCAGGATGTTTTTAGGTAAACGGTTTAAGGGTCGGGGTTTTTCCAGTACGGCCGGCGAGTAATTGTCAAATAGATAATCAAGTGAGTTTCCATATTCGTCGATTGTTTTGAAATACATCATACACAATCCGTAGTTCAACATTAATTTAAGTGGTTGTAATTCATTTTTCTCTAGCTCTTAGCACAGAGAAAGAGAAAAATTGCAAGTGGCTGCTCAACTGTGTTTAGTTACTAATTCACACAGGATACTGATCAATCGAGCAGACAATATTAAAAACAAAGGATTCTTGGTGAATCCATCATTCTGGATTCTCTGAAACTGATTATTTTCAAAACATTTATTATTCAAATATATAAATATTTTGAAAATAAATGTTAATATATTGATAGAGTTTTAGTAATTCATTCAATATTGGTTTACTTCCTTCCCTTTTATTTATTTTTTTTTTAAGTTTAAGCAATTTAATTTTTTTTTCTGGAGTAAATTTTTTTTTTAATGAAAAATGATAATAAATTGATACTTTTTTCAGACAAATAATATATAATATAAATATTTAATTGTTTTTAATAAAGCTATCAAAAACCTAAGACTTATCAATTTATACTACCCAATCATTCAATTCAATATAAACCTTCTCCCCTTTTCCTGCTTTCAAATATGAAAAATATCAAGGCACGATGTATCGAAATATCGATATTTTTTAATGATATATCAAACTACAATTCTGTGTATTTGAAAACTATCACTACGATATATTATTCGATATTTTTGTTCGGTATTTACATCTCTAATCCATATCGGTCACTCCTAAGTGGAAAAATAAATATTACTGCTTTGAAAGTTCACCTCGACAAATTAAGATTGAATTATAATTAGAATGGAAATGGATTTAATGATAATAATATCCATATAATCCGAATAATGTGCCGATCCAGACTTAATCAGAATTCCGCCTGAATTAAAAGTCCAGCTCAGTTATTTAATCCTAGATACTTCCACATTCGCTACACCTACGGACCTCTGTTCATTCATCTCACAGACAGCGAACGTAGCACTTCAGCACTTGTAGCAAAGTATTAACTTTAGCCACATCACGTGCCGTGGTTAAAACACGGCTGTGGTTCAATGCCGCAGTTCCATTTTAGAGGTAACGGCGGGTTTAAATGTTCGTTGTCATTTTTAATTGTTTTCTTTCATTTTGCTGTTTCTGTTTGTTATTTTCATTTCTTTGTAAGTACATATTCTGATCATGACGGAGATAATAATTAAACTGCACTGTAATTTTAATATATAATTGAACATTATTTATGATTATTATTATGATGATTAGTGTCAGATTTCATACTTAGAATAGGAGGGTCCATTGGTACAATAGTTTGATTGTAAGAGATTATAAAATAAATTTCCTAATTTTTGAAAACCAAAGATTAAAATCAACAGAAAATACTGTCTCAAGTTTATTAATCAATGCATATAATACGCTAATAGTATTCAAGAATAATATTCAAGAATAGTATTCAGGAATAGTATTCAATAAATTCATTAAAGATTAAAGGTTCAATAAATAGTACAAAAAACTGCAAAACAAATTTAATAAGGTTTTTTCGACCAAAGGCGTATTATAAAGTAGGTAGGATTATAATAGTATTATATTATTATAAGCATATTATATAATAAGTAGCCCACAAATTTTTATAGTATGTTTGGAATTTTTTTTAAAAATACTATATCTCGAAAACTAGTAAACGTAAAGAGCATTATTTGAAATCAAATTTTATCAAATGTAATATCCTTAAAAAAAAAAATCATGTTTTTTCGCATGGTCGGTAGAATTCAAGATATTGGGCATGGAATGAAAAATGAACGAAAATTTGAGGTTTTTTCTTGAACAAAATGTCGTCATTTTTAAAAGTAGAGGATTTGGAATGAAAGACAAGGCTTATTTTACAAGAATATCATATTCTTTCGTAATGCACATTCATACCTTCTCCTGAAATGAGCTATTAGCATTATATCAAGAGAACAGCTGATCATGAAAAAAGAATAAGACCAAACGTGTTGAGGATTGAATTTTCTACAAGTTTTGTAATAACATCTAGCGATGTGGGACGCATGAAATAAGAGATATTTACAAAAAAAAAAAGGTTATTGTCATATTTTTTACCTTTGGCCTTTATTAACTTGAGATACCGACATGAGACTTTTTAGTTAACATATAGAGAGTCATAATGCAAATTTTCAGTTCAGTATCCTTTATTCCGTGATTGAACCCTTATTTGACTGGGCTCGAGGCCGTGTGGTGATGGGGTGAGGGTTCCAGTGTGTCCGGTCCGGAACCGAGATAATTTCCATCTGGGTCAGTTAATATTTATTTCGCCACGGTCCTGAGAAATGAAATTTGGATTCCTATTCTGGTTAGTACCCGGCGGCGACCTAAAGGAAGCCATCAGGGATTGGCAAAAAGGGCCACAAGCACCACTTGCTGGATTAGTTCCATCCCCCAATACCTGTTCTAGTACTAAAATATGGCTGGTTTAAATAGACAGATGCAACAATGATTCGAAATTCAACTTAGTTTAATGTATAGTGTTCAATGAAATAACCAATAGCTTAGAACCTTCGTTGTATTTCCGAAACGTCTATCATGATTGTTTGGTCATCCTGTATTTTTTAAACTATTAAGGGGATGTCATTCCATTCCTTAGTGACTGGTTCCACTTCCAGTTGTGAAAAGGGCATTATAAATAGCTATGTTTTTAAAAAATCTCTAGTTGCTATTACTAATCAAATTTCATATATTCCATATCAATTTATTAAAAAAAAAATTAGAGATTATTATTGTTAACATCTTTCTTTGCACAAGGTGTTTATTTCAAGTAATCACTAGCTGTGTGTTTTGATTCAAAAGAACCAAACCTATTCAAAGATGATCCGACAGTCATAAAGGAATTAATCTCTAACTAGGATCGAAATCATGACGGAGAATGGTATATGTCTTGCTAAATGAATATAATAAAGTGTCGATTTACTTTACAAAGAAAAAAAATCGTATTTCATCATGCATTTTTACTTAAATAAAAACCATTTATACGTATGATAAAAGTATAAGATTAATTTTGGTAGAACTTCACCTTTAGGCTGGGATGAATGTGAGAATAATATGCCTTGGAACGAATTGCCACCGGAAATACAAGAAAGTTTAGAGTTGATATAAAAGCGCTATATAATGTTCCAAAATTCCATAATATACGATCCTCCGGCCTCATAAGGCGTTACCTAACAGCTCTTCGGATGTTCCCGCTCTCTGAAGTGGAACTATTCTACAAAAATTACCTCACGAGAATTTCTGATCCTCAAGTGAGGATTATGTAGTAGCGGCGTTGCCAAATTTCAATGTTGTTTTTAACTACGTCTTAATTACGTTTAGATTACAAAATAATAAATTACCTAAAATTATCAGTCTACATTTTTTTGATTGGTAGCTCCGTTTTGAAGCAAAAGTGTGTTGAAATTAGGAGACGCAATGTAGTCCAGTCATTCCGAACCAAAAAAGCGGTGAACAGTTTTGAATAAGTTCTAAAAATCGATTATTTATGTTTTTTGGAGTGCCGATAGTAAATTTAAACTTTTCCACGTAAAATTTTTCCAGAAAAAAACCGTGTGTGTACTTATGTACGTACGTAAGTTATACTTCTTTAGCGTAATTAAGAAATTTTTTTTCCATTCAAACAAATATTAACTGAGCAAACGACCAATAAACGAAAGTAAACACCACAAATAAAATTTTGATTACAAAATATTCGATGGTCTTTGTTTTTACATTATTTATTTCTGGCACAAAAGTAAGAACTGAGAGTACGATTCGGGTATGCTCCGAGAAATTCTGAATCCAATGATACCCCATACATGGCATTGGAGTGTGGTGGTAGCTTATATTTGGTACAAACGGGATTTTGAGCTTTTGGATATTAATAATTGTGGATGATAGTGCTCTGCTTTCCATGGAAACCCATTCTAAATAGACAAATGTTAGTAAAAATTTAGGTTTTTATTTAATTAAAAAATACAGGAAGTACCTAAAAAAATTATAATCTAATATTTTATTGTATATATTTTAATAATTTATATTAAAAATTATAAATATTATTTCTAGATAAAATTCTCTTCCGAACGGTACCTTAGTTTTTTTTTAATTGGTTCAGTACTTCGTCTGAAAAAGGGATCATTCCAACAGAAAATAAATTATGTGTTACATCGGCGCGCGCAACTTTGTCCCACGTTAAATATACACTCTGATCTGTTTTCCCAAACGAACCAAAAGAAGTATAACTTCAAAAATAAAAAAGATTCTAAAAAGCTCAAAAAATTTCTACATTCCTTCTCACAATTTTATTGTCATGAAACCGTTATACTATGTGTACACTACATAGATGGTATAGAATGCCTAATAACATCCACAAGATTCTTCTGTATGGTAGCACTATGGATGCTCACGAAAAAAACTCAGTAAGCTAGGAATAAAATATCCTGAGTATTGTACCAGAGCCTTCCCGAAATTTCATGCCTCAAGTGATATCCGATGCTTTTTTAATAAATTACCGAGAAACCAAAAATAAACTTTTTTATTTATGTTTTATTTATATTGCACTATGTTATAATTATGATAATTTATAATTATGTAATAATGAGTTCATTGATGTTCAAATATTTTTTTTTTCATCTGTCCCTTTTATTTATCCAATTATTTTCTATATATCTTTAAATGTTTAACTCCTATTAAATCGGGTTTTGCTGCATTTGATTCAGCGTTAAACAATGCATTAAAACAATCATCTTGTAGTGTTATTCAGATAAAGAAGATGAGAGGCTAGTTGTTTCGTGAAAAGCTCTTTTTGGCCACTTTGAAGCGCGACAACCCGTTGGCGAGTAAGGACCTCCTTTATCAGCCTCCGCAAGTTGTTCCGTTCTTGATTTGCTGTCTTCTAGTTCCAGTCATAAGTAGCTGTCGCTAGCCACTCCTTCCTAACGAAGCTTAGGTCCACTAACTCTTCTTGTTCCGTACAGGCTAAAGGCTTTTTTGGGGATTTCCGTGTTTCATTCTCATGCCTAGTCCACCTTAGCCTTCTGAGGCGTATAACAGTGACTATATTTTTTCGTTCATGAGGTACTTAGTTCATTATTGGTCCTTCTTCTCCATCATTCTCTCTCAACGCAGATTGGGCCATAGATAATGCGGAGGATTTTGCGCTCATGAACTAATAAGTCTTGCTCAGTTTTTTTAGTCAGGGTCCATGTCTCAGAGCCATAAATAATGACTGGCCACACTAAACTAGAATTCTGATACTTCTGGCAACGATGTTGCTCTTAAAATGCCTCCGAAAAAATGCCTCCAAGAAACACCTATTAGAAGCATTCAATTCCAGCAGTCTCGACCCCCTCCACATTCACCTAATATCTTAAGTAGATGAACTTCGTCACCTTCTCAAATAAAAATGTTCTTATCCGGGCTGTTGATTTTACGTTACTTCCTGCCTCATTACCATATATTTGGTTTTGCTTTTATTAATCACAAGTCCCAGGATATGGTAGGATCTGGTATTTTCTGTAAGTATTAGAAGTTTTCAAAAATGCTTTAGCTTAATATAGTTATATTTAGGTACCATGAAGTGAATCTTATTAGTATTGTAATGCTTATCTGAGTAAAGTTGTATAATATTTATATATATTTTCTTAGGAGTTTATGACATCAGAATTATTTTTGTAATAATCATTATGTACTTCATTATCTTTTTTTAATTCATACTTCATTCTCTTTGATTATTTTTTTAAAATTTTAAAAATTATTGGTGGTGTTTTAAGAAAATAAACTGGAATTTCAATCGTTAGCCAAATCCATTTTGTATTAATAGGAGAATATTAATTTGCTTTTCCTCGTAAATGAAGCTTATATTTCCATTTTTTAATACAACGATGATTGTTTAAAATTGAGAAGCAATCATTATTATAAGATTGTAATTAATTATATTTACTACCGAAGACTAAGATCTTTATGCTCATTAGACCGTTATTTTACAACGTGAGTTCGTGAAGAATGGAAGAGTGGCCGAATCGGTTCGCAAAGAGTGGAAGTTGAGGAAGAGGAAGTGATTATCTCCTGAAAGTAATTACAATTTAGTTAAGTTAACAATTAATATAGAGATTGTATACAATGCCTCTTGAATCTCATAATCTCAATGCTGGAAGTACAACCAAGCATTTATATCTAATGCCAAGGGAGTTGGAGAAACTGTTTATACATTTATTTTTTATTAATTTTTCATTAATTATACTATAAACACCAACAAATCCGTACGCATTACAGAGAAAAATTATAAGTTTAATACACCTTTAATTTAAACAGGGCAGTTAGTAAGATCAATTTTGAGTTTAACAATTGGCTGCACTTTTATAGAAATGTATAAATGTATTTTGTATTGCCTAATACAAATTAAGTTAAATCTACCTCTCCGGAAAAAAAACAAGTTACAACTAACAGAGGTAGTTAGTTGTAGCTCCCTTTTAATCACACTAAAGGAAGTAACAACTTTAAAATACAGAAGTGATTGCAACGAATACATTTTAATCACTTCACTGAATGAAACTGAAAACTTAAACAGAAATTAATGATATGAGTATGTAGACCTAGCCAGTAGGTCTAAGCCCTAAGGACTTAGTGGAGGAGTCTGCGAGGCACGTCAAATTAAAAGTTTGGAGACCCCTGACTTAAAAGATTATAACCCAGCTTCAAGAAAGGTTTTTACTACTTTCGGCGCTTCTTGGACAAACTGGCTATTCGATAAACTAGATGACTATTAGGTATGTCTTGGTATTTATTGCCTCTTTGTCTGCTACCTAGAAAGCTGCAAGGAATCGAAAGCCTTAGGAGATAATTAATATTAAGAAGCCATTTACATCCTGAATGTTTAAATATTAATATTATTAGATCATAAATTACAACATATTATATTGATACCGGCACTTCGAAGGTATAAATGTCAATTTTTTATTAATTAATCATTAGTACTCATTTGTATTTAACTTCATGTACTTTCTGAAGAGTCATAGATAACTTTATCCTAAACCAATTGTAAGGAGAATGACATGCTTTTAAACCAAATAAGTCCATTCTGATTCGGTGGTAAACATCTGTTCTCCTATAAAGCTAGAGAAATGTGACATAGCGTCCTATACTTCCGAGGTACAGATATATATACTAAGTCGCCAATCTTTTCTTGATTGCTTCATATTTATAATATATATATATATATATATATATATATATATATATATATATAGAGAGAGAGAGAGAGAGAGAGAGAGAGATTATTTGTATGCATACAGATTTTTCGACCAAGTAACGTTAAATCATTTAGGTCAATCTTTTTGAAATTTGTTAATCTCGGGCATTTAAGAAAAATATCAGAGACTTGTAACTGCTATTGGGTAAAGGAAGAAAGTAATGCAGTATTTTAAAAAAGATTATCATTTTCACGATGTTACGTTTCCAAATCGGTGCTCATATTCTAATCGGGTTTTGATTAGGTGGAAGCCGCTAAGCCCCAGACCCGACCAGGCGTTCACAATACCCACCGCCACTAATTCCACTTAAGTGACGATGTTTGGTATCTAAAGATGTGATAAAACGGGCATAACCATAACCCAATAACAAAGTAGCTCATAAATAACAAACAGGTGCTGATTAATTTTTAAGCTCATGCTGGTGTTGATAATACGATTATCTCAATTAGGGATTGATAAATTATTTGCCACTTCTATAAATTTGTTTTATTGAAAACTAGTTTTGAATGTTATACATTCATCCTCAGTTCTAAAAACACACACAAAATTCAAAAATAAGCAATTCAAAATATAGTTGGTATTATTATACATATTATAATATATAATAGTATAATAAACCACACAACCCGATAAGCGTCTTGGGTTCAGTACTTAATAAGGACCATACTGTTTCTAGGCCAACGATTGTGCAAGAAAGTGATTCGGCCAATATCACGCTCAACCGCCAGGTTTTTCCCCCAATTAAGAGTACCCACTTTATAGAGGCTGGATGAGCCCCAGGAGGGTCTCCCGATCCCACAGGGTTGATCCATATTATTATACATATTAAATTATATAAATCAGTATTATAAAACATTTATGAATTATGAATTTAATTAAGACAAGAAATCAAATATATGTTGGTACTCACCAAGATTTAAATGGATTATATCAAACAGAAATGTTTGTACTGGTTTCTTCTCGCTTTGTACTGGCAATGAACGAGAGATAAGCAGGATGTTTTTAGGTAAACGGTTTAAGGGTCGGGGTTTTTCCAGTACGGCCGGCGAGTAATTGTTTTTTCTGTTATAGATGGGAATAAATTTAAGATTGGACTATTGGAGAAATTTATTTGGTCATTTAAGCAAAAATCTGGATTTTATTATTTCAAGTGCTTCATATATATTTAATTTGAGACTTTTTTCAACGTGATGTATTAATTTAACTACTGAGTCTTTGATGAATTTATGATTATTTTCATTTAAATGAATTGCAAAATTGGAATTATCTGTCTTATTATTATATGCACGTATATGTTCCTTTAATCTCTGATTTAGTGATCTTCCAGTTTTTCCCGTGTATTTGGCTGCACAATCATTACAATTTAGTTCGTATTGAATACGATTATCAACTACTGATTGATTTCGTAGGGTGATGGAAGCACAAATGAGTAACATTTAAAAGGAGCGGTAGTGTTGTCTGAGCAGTGAAAGGGGCAGTGAGAGTATGGGACCTGCCCGCTAGCATCGTCTGGCAGACAATATCTTAGCAGTTCGTTCCGTAACCTCCTCAGGAATAATTTATTTTTAAAAATTACCGTTTTAAATTTTTAAATGTCATTTGTTAGACAGAGGTGTTTATGCACAGTAAAATCAATCCATAAATAAAATTTATAAAACATTATCATTAGATACTAATATATATGATGATCAAAATGTTCATACATTATAATAGTCTTTTTAGAAAAGAAATTTCTGGTGAACCTCTTTTTCCATCGGCTTTAGTAAAATCCGAATGATATCTTAAGTTTTCAAGTTTTATTGTAAAATACTTTGGATTTTAATCTACTGAGTGGGCTATTCTGAAATAAAGGTCAAATGACAGACTTTTTTATTCAGAACTGGATGTTCAAATAGCTATTCATACAAAATTTGCATTAGTCTTGAATGAAATACAACCGCCAGCAGCTCATCAGGATCATTATTTATCAACAGGATCATAATTAAAAATAAGTAAAAAAATTATTGACATGGTGGATTACATTGCCTTCGAGAGAATGACATCATGACTTTGAGAGAAGGGGATTACGGTAGTAATATAGCATTTATTCGATCCAGAACTATGATAATAATTAACTTCCCCAAAATCGTATACTTTAACTTACTCTCATCCCATAATTTGCGATATTTCTCAGAATCAGAAAGTCCGACTGGTTTGTCCGTGTACATATTCTTCATACAAACAGTACTTCATACTAAGCAGGCTTAAGAAGGTGCCTTAAGTCAAATAAATTATATCCTATCAAGTCTACTGACATTCCTTCATACAGGTGCTATTGCCTCAGTATCATAGAAATGAGGGAAGGGAATTACAGGTGAGGAAATTACAAATTTATATTTATTCGAACATTTTTTCTGCTAGAATGTCCATTTTACAATACCAAAAATATAGTTTGAAAGAATCAATAGAACACATATAAGAATATCAATTAAAAAAAAATCTCAAAAACTTACTTGGTAAAAACGAATGAAGAAATTACGTCTAATAAAAATACCAGCCGCCAATCAGTCCTTCATTTACACAGTGACGGCCCTGAGGCAACTGACTTCTCTGGTCCAAAACCAGGTTACAAATGTTGAAAAGAGCGGAAAAGATTGCCGTTTTTTTACTTTCTCACACTATCTCTAATTACTCTCAACAGACGCCAAGAAATATTTAAATAACAATATTACTGAAAGTGAAAACTAAAAATACCACTCTCTGTTCAAATTACTATTCCTGAATATAATATCTTTGATCCATCTTTTTTTTTTTTTCTTATCCTCCATTTATTTAAAATCTCTTTCACATACATAAATGAACAATATGTATACAATATATATGAATAAGTCCTTACATTACCCCAAGATATTCCAAGGAAAAGCTATTTAAATGTCCGCAGCGTGCAGTGGTTTCACATGCAGGTATTGGCCCTCACTAATTTGTAGAGAATGGAGAGGAACCATTCTGCTGGTTGAGGAATAATGCCATGTATGTAATGTAATAGTGCATGAGATTCATGTCAATTCTGAGGGAATACGCACTGTTTGAAAATAAAAAACAATTTTCAAAATATTCAAATATAGTTATATTTCAAGAAAATACTATTTCAAAAGTGATCTTAAATTAATGTTATATGCAAAATTGAGGGTTAAAAGTTAAACCAGTCTTCAAGAGGAAGGAAGGGAAATCAAACCAGTCTTGCTTTTGCATTTTCAGTCCTATCGCTCTACGTTTTTATTTTCCAAAAATCACATGCAAGTAAGTATACGTTAACTTTTCGGGATCCTATTCGCTTCATAAGGTTGACACAGAATCTGCAGTACAAAAACATTCATTATAAATATTTGTTTAACTGATAATTTATCACAATTTTTTAATCCCAATTTCGTCATTAAATAAATGAAGTAATTATTTATTTTAAGATGTTTAACCACTAGGATCACTCACTCTAAATTAAAAAAAAAATAATGTTAAATACAATCTTTGTTAAGGAGTGACCATTCTATATCTCTTCCTTGTTATTTACTGAACTATTTAATACTAACAACTAAGTATTTATACCTTGAATTTATTTATCTCATGTCAAATTCATCGCGCCTTCAGCCTATTTTATTAAACGATTTTAATTTCATTTTCCTTTATCCTGAGCTACCTTTACTAACTGCAGGTATTTGTTGGTTCACTTAGATTTGATAATGGGTAAATATTTGTAACTAATATATATGTGTGTATATATATGTATATTTATATATATATATATATATATATTTTTATATCTTTCCCTCATACAGTAACCCTTTACAAAGGGCGTGTAATTATTAGGCTCCATGCATACAGTATAATACAGGTATTAATACATGTCCATAAATTTTTGCATGGTAATATTTCATTAAATCTTCAATGCGATGACTAGAATGAAAAAGAAAATCAGATAAACGTAAAATAAGACAGAGATAGCGAAATTTCGGAATGTTGAATTTCTCTCGTGAACACATTTAATAAAATAATAGAAAAAATCCAGCAAGAAAATAGAAAAAAAAATAATATAATAAATACAAGCAAGATAAATGAAAATTACTAAATAAATCAGTCCCCTGGATTTTCTTGATTGCTTATGTTTTTGGTATTCGTGTATTTTTATGTAGGTATACCACCTACTTTTGTGAAAAGGGTTTATACGTCAAAACTTATTTTCATATTCAACCATCTATAAATAAATATTATTAATTATTTCATTCATTTCAAAGGCAATTTTTAGTCATTATTTGACTGATTTAATGATGGGCTTAAAAATTTGGATATTGCCTTGCCAGTTCCATTTATATTGTTCTTTAAGGTCTTAAGTTATTATTAGTTTTATACAATTTAATAAAACCATGTACTCTTCGTGGTGTGAAAAACGAGACTTATTTTTGTTATGTTTCTCAATATACCCCGATTTATTATTTTTTTTATTATTATTGTGTCGGAACAAACGCCTCCATCAATCGTCACGATCCTGTGCAGTTGTCATCCAATTTCTGACACCAAGAATGTCCCTCGAGTCAGTCACTACTCTGTCGATCCACCTCAGCTTGGGTCTGTCTCTTTTTCTGGTCCAATGGAGTGGCTCCGTAAACATTCTCTTCGGTATTTCATTTTCTTTCATCTGTGTCAGATGTCCCGCACATTGCGATCTGCCTAATTTTAAAATCTGGATGATGTCAGGCTCTATAAACGCTTGGTATACTTCCTGGTTAGTCCGTCTTCTCCAAATCCCATCCACGAACATTTCACCAAACATCCTTCGGAGGATCTTTCTTAAGATACGGAAATCTTCTTCATTGGCTTTTCTCTGAGTCCAAGTTTATGAGCCATGTAGCAGAACAGGATGAATCAGGGTTCTATACAGATGGATTTTAGTCTGTCTAGAGAGAATGTTGCCGATGAACTGTTTTCTTAGCCCAAAGTAACATCGGTTGGCAGATTATATTGGGTCACTAAGGAGCCCAGGTACACAAAATCTTGGACCTTTTCAAAGCTGTACATTCCAAAGTCTACTCTCTCATTCGGACAAGGTACTTTCTCTGTTACAAGATACTTCGTTTTCGCCTAATTTACTTCAAGCTCGAATCTCATGCTACAAAAAAGCCACCAATGCTACCGGTTCCACTAATGCTAAAAAAGCCTCTTTAACTGCTTGAAAGGAGCGTCCAGCGATGCATATGTCATCGGCGTAGGATAAGAGTTGAATCAGCCGATTAAAAATGGTGCTTCCGACCTGAATACCAGAGTCTCTCCCTGCTTTTTCTAGGGCGATATTAAAGAGGAGGCACGCTAGAGCATCCCCTTGCCTCGACCATCTTGAAACATCGAACTCTTCTGAGATATCTCCACTGACCCAGAATGAGCACATGACTGTTTTCATCATTAGCTTTATCAATCGTATAAGCTTCCATGGAATTTGCAACTCTTCCATGACTCGTTAGAGTTCTTCCCTATTGACAATATCATAAGCCAAAAATTTGGTCAGAAGAGCATTTACCACATCTGAAACAGCTCTAGTATGGCCCTATATCTCTATCAGCATTATGGTAGGAGGCGTTGGAACAAGATGTTTGAAAGGATTTTATAACCAGTGGGCAATAAGGATATTCCTCTATAGTTATTGCATATACAGAGTGAATTATATACCTACTCCATTCAGAGAGCATCCCCTCTTCTGTCCATACAGTCCGGAGTAGATTCTAAAAGAGTAGATTCACCACGCACCCAATCTCTGTGACGGGACGTCGTGCCACTCCTGATCATGTAATCGATCAACAAAAAAATTGTTTTACCCCCTCATACATCAAACTTTGATGTACGCCTTCCGCGGCTTTTCTCTGAGGCTAATGGGCCGATTTTTTTTCACGTTTGGCATCTAAGTTGCATGCCACACCAGAATCGGAACTCGACTTGTTTCAAAATGGCGGCTGATTAGGAGCTTCATAAACTCATATCTCAGCTAGTTATGAATAAAGAAGAAAAAAAAAGACTTTTCGAATCATCATTCAAACTTAAACTTGGAAAAGATAAAAATAATACTTATTTTTTCATTTTTTTAGGCTCGGTAAAATTTTTCCGAAGCACTTTGAATAGTGTAATTAATAATGAACTAAACAAACAAATATTAATGAACCATTGTGTAATAATTTGCAGAGTTTTTCGTTTTATTGTTAAATCTGATTAGTTTTGTTATTCAATATTACTATTTTTTTAAATTTATTGCAACACAAATATCTTCTTATTTAGTTTGTTTTTCCTCATCCGTAATATATAAATAAAAGAATTCTATTTATCGACAATTCTATGTTTTTCATAAACTATTATTTACTTAAACCAGGAATACGGATAGATTGACAACTTCCGCTTTTGACGGAGTACTGCTTGGTATGTGGACAGTCAAATTGTATTCATCCAGGCCAGTTCAAGTTCCCCTGGGGCCTTTCTGTCGCCCAAAGTACTGGGCCCTAAGCAGCCCCTTGGAGTTCCTAAGGCTAACAGATATTTAGATCGTTGCGGAAATAACTTTCACCTGTGGGTATAGCGTGTTCCTTCCGTTAACTGATCCTGCGTTGGGCAAGAGGCTGTCCACAACGAGTTTATAATCAGGTGTACTGGACCAGAAAAGGATAGTCAACAAAAAAAACACCCAAAATTATACAGTTGATTTGCGTAAAAAAAAAAATATTAAAAAAACTGTTACAATCGTTGAAGATCGGGTTCGATTTTGTATTAATATAAAATGAATATGTAATAATTAACCTATGATGATTTAAAACCTTAATCCTGACATTTTTATTTACAATATTATATAACAAATTTCATTAAATTACCTAACGTAATATTCTAACGTTTCCGCCCTCTTTATTTTGCGTTATTTTCACACATGTAATTATGTTGACAGTGAGGTGAAACACAAGCCTTTACATTTTTTTTATTTTTTGTCCCATTATCAACACTTCCATTTTTTATAACAATCAACTGTTTTTTTTTAAATGATTATTATAAATAATATAATACAATAATTAATAATGTATAACCTAAAAACAGGTTTAAATCACGAATAAAATTTTATTTAATTTTTCCTCCATGTAACGGACTGAACTTTGTCTATACTTTACACCCGTAGATTTGTTTCTAGATTCTCAATGCTTTTTTCACAACTTAGAACCAGCCATTTCATATTCCTGAAGTGTTTCATTAGTTTAGAAAATTGAAGAGCCTTCAGAAACAAGTGTCAACGACAACCACATAAACCATTTTTTTATAACCACTTTTTTAGACTAAAAAGGCCCTTAAAAGTGTAAAGCATGTCAATTTGTTTTCAAAATTTGTCAATATGTTATTTCCTCTACCTTTTTACCTTCGCAGTAATTATGATTATATTGGGCAGCTCATTTAGCAAAGAAAATCCTTGCACACGATATTTGATGAATGCCATAATTTGATTATGGGAGTGTTAGCAGTCATTAATTCTATAGAGTTATAGTATGGGAATTTGTCGTTATTTTAATTTAACAAATTTAACAACATTTAATCTTTTACTGTCCTTAGAGTACTAAATTTAGTAATTTAAAAATCTATCTTTTTGTTCTAGTTCTCCGTTCTCTTATTTTAATAATCTTCTGAACTACTGATCCGCTTAAATTATTAGGAATCGTATTAGGAAAATATGAATTTTGCCCTCAGAACATTCCCATTCAATTTTTATCTCTCATTTATTGGAGGTTTATGTGAGCTTAGGTAATTGTATATAAGTTTAAATATTTTCAATAATTATATTCTAAGATATACATGCAGAAAAAAATTAAGTATATTTTGCTATGTCGAGTAATTTTTATTATGTTGGCAAAACTTCTTATGCTATAGCTATCTCCTTAGACCGATTACCTTATCGTTTTTTGTGGTGCTGTAACAACTCCTGCAAGGTTTTTTTCAATTATTTTGTGAGCTATATTAAAATATTAACAAATTTTCTACTGTTAGCCAAAGCTCCATTGATTTCAGGATGACTATGTCCAAATGTATTCATGGTCATTCTGATCCTGCGATCAACGAGTAATTGTTTAGTGGATGTACAGTGGATTCTCTCTGATGTAAACCTCGCTGATCAGGACCGTTCCGAAATCCGAACTTATCTTGAAAAAAAAAAAGATTTGATTAGATGCGCACCTACTCATACATTAAATTATATGACTAACTCCACCGAACAGAGAGAAGAGGATGGCTAAGATTCGATAAGGACAAATTTAATGATCTCCTAAACATCTATTCAAAGATATTAGTTGTATTTAATTTTTACGAACTTTGGAAAGAAGATTATATATTTTTTTTAATTAGAAAACAACAGAATAAAAATGGAACGTTTCGATCTTTAAATGCCCCAGTATTTATTTTTCTTAGCCAAGCGTCAATATTGTGAAAAGAAAACGTGTAAAGAAAATATTTTTAAAACATTTTTGGAAGTTAAAAGATTATCGCTCTGGTTATACTCATCCCAGCCTTTAGATATGCGATTTTGTATGAAAAAAAAAACAGTGGACATGTCTTGTATTCTCACTCACACTCATAGTCCAAAAAATCTAAAAATAAGAGGAATATAACTGAAAAGGTAGGTAATGTAAAAACATCACCCCGAAGGGACGTTTTTTAAATCGAACTGTAAGCGTACAGCAACAGAAAAACTCTAATTTTGGCCATTCTCATTCCGGTTGACATATTGTGTTGTCACATTTTTATATTTCATCCCGCTTTTTACGTCTTTTATGAAGTCAAGCTTTCCTTTTAGACTTTATGATTTTCGTTCAGCTGCCATGTTCACAGCAATAAAGATAAGTGAAATTTAATTTAAAATTTATGTTTAGTGAAACATAAATGTACGGTAGTACATGTACGGTACGGTAGAAATAGAGTATGTACGGTAGAAATAGGTACGGTGTCCAACATACAGTGGTATGTTGGATATCGTACCTATTTCTTTTTTGTTAAACAAGGTCTTCTCCTAGTTTCCATGTATCTATAATACAGTAATAGGAGATTGATCACTAATGACATTATTGTATAAATCTACTTTAAAACTGGGGTTCTGAAAAAAGTTCCGATTGCTTTGTGAAGCAATGAAAAATGTTGCTTTTTTAAACTAAGGCTCCTTTTTGATAAAAATTATATTTTATATTTTTTAAATGTTTTTGTTTTGTTCGATATGTATATAGATATTTTATTGGATATACAGAATATTTTTTCTAATAAAAATTCAAGGTTTCTAAAAAGGTTTGAGATATAAAGATTTTAAATATATGGAATTTCGCCAGATGTATATACATGTATATCGCGCATCTCGTAATTTCTTGATATTATAATTACAATTATAATCTTTAATTAAAATTATAATTATAATTATAATTGTAATTATAATCTATAATTTCTTTTTCTTTTTCTATAATTTCTTCCAATTTTTTTTTAAAAATAATTTCGTTAAAGAATCGATTTTTATTTACCCTGCATAACCGTTTTAGGAATAATTCGTTTTTAAGCCGGTGACAGCGTTCGAATATTTATTAAATCAGAATTCTGCATCAAGACAAAAAATAAATTATAACGTTTTATGTCCTAAGTAGTAAATGTTTTAAACTGTAACATCTCTAAAAATTATCTGAGAATTCCGTGAAAAATTGGGATAGTTAAAAAAATCACATATTGTATATTGTTTAGAAATGTTTATATTTTAATTTTCATTTACTATAAACTGACCTCTCTCCAAGGTATGACAGATGTACGATATGTTCATGTGTATGCATATATGTATGCGAGTAAACATATCTTTTTAATAGTATATCTGTAAGAATTGTGAAAGTCGACTTATGACCTAAATGAGTTAGGTTCACCAGTGGGATTTAAAAGTTCACATCACAAATAGCTAAATCAGAAACGAAAGTGGTAGGAATATATTGCTGTTTGAAATTACAAGATTGAAAATCCCGTCTTGAAAAGTTATAATTTTCGATTTACACATATATTTCTAATTCCTACTGATAAGTCGAATGATCTGCCAAATAAATAAAAAATAAAACAAATTAAAATTTTTATTTTCATTGGGTTTTAATATTCGTGGATATAAAAATAAAATACAGAAGATTGTAAAAATAAAATAAAATAAAATAAATAAAATTCGAATAGAAATTTTTTTTAAGTAACAATATGCGTTGCACTGAAACCACAAACAGAATAATCCTAAACGAACTTTTTAAAAATGTACTTTTAAAATCTTGTACAACCATCGGACCTCCTAATTGAAAAATAATAAATCGCAAGATTTAATTCCATTAAAGTAACATGCAATATGTTAAAAAAAAAGTATAAATAGCTAGTTAAGTCAGGAACTTAAAAATAACGTAATGACAGTGGGCCATTGCGCCAAAGCTGATGGATGACTTACAAATAATGATTGCCAAAGAGGTTAGTGTGGAAATCGAATTTCGGACAATAACGCAACACTATCGATATGTCCGATCAGCTGTATGAGATAAGTGAGCCGATGAGTTGTTTATTCAACAGGTGCCGATCATGAGGCAGTGGTTGTGTCAACCATCTTGATAAATGTATAGTCATGTGACTCTATTTTTAGCGGTGGCGTAATTAATTCAGATGCACAATATAGCAAATTGAATCTATCTGATTGGACTTCGAAGTTGTGTAAAGAGGTAGTCGGTCGCTAGCTGGTCTGTTGGCAAGGTCCTACCCAGCTCAAAACGGAAGGGGAAGAGGGAATTTCCCAAATTTAATTTCTTTCACATTGAGGGGAGAGGTTCCATGGTGCCATGCAATAATTCACAGTAAATTTAAAATAACACAATTTATTTACATAACAAAACCAATCAATTTTCCAGAAATTTGTTTATATTTGTTGCTATTATATTTTAATTTTTTCCACGTCGGAAGAGGGAGATAGATAGTTGCCCCACCTTGTAAACCTTGAAAACTACAATTTTAAGCCTGGGAGGTTATACTTGGTCAATTTCGAAATCGATAATCATAATAGTGTTGTAGATTCTTCCCATGCTTACATCAGTATTAAAGGTCAGCTGTTATCATAAATTTGTAACAAATTTATAAATGAATAAAATTGTATTGTACTCACTCTTATTTTATTATCTCCTCCATGAATAGTCACGGTCAAATTGTCCCAAAAATTCATGAATGGTTACAAAAATTAAAGTAGTGTCTATTTTCCGATACTTTGTTTGAGTTGGTACTGTGCTGAAAAATTCAAGTTTTATCATTCTCCACACCACCGCGGGGACCGCCATCTTGAAAATGCCTTTAAATTTTTAGACTTGTTCCTGTATTATTCAAAATATCTCCTCAAATATTGGTCTGACAAATATATATGATATATATGTTGCTCTTTTTTTTACTAATTTAAATTATCTAATTTTTGAGGCCATATGAAACTTGTAGCTGTAATACTTTCCGAGATAGAGCTCTTTAAATTTTATTTAGATTTATTATGATAAATCCTACGATAAAGTTTGACACAACAACATTTGTAGTAGATGTAGCGAAAGTTTAAGACGAAACTAGTTTCGTTAGATCGTATAAATTTGGAAACACCAGGTTTTAAAAAAAAATAAAATGGTTCTAATTCAGTAAACATTACAAATCAGTGGTACGAAAGGATACACGGAGGTACGAAAGGACGTTCTAGGTGGTACGCAAAGGCGTATTTGGTGGTACGCAAGGACGTTCCAGGTGGTACGTAAACAAGGTAACAAAAGTCATGAATAAAATAATCCTTTTAGGATATAGATGGAAAATTCCAAACACAAAGCCAAGAATCTCTGTGTAAGATAACAGGGTCGCGACGTTTCGTCAATTCAGACATCCTCAGGACATAAACAAAGATCATATGTAGACAAATACAATACATCTCACATCAAGAGTCTAAAGAGACAAATCAATAAGAGGCAGTACATCACTCCAAGAACTGTCAAGTTTGCACTTGGTGGAAGCCCCTAATGAAATATCTGTAGTTGGTGGCAATCTAGCTAGGTTAAATTTATTTAGCTGCAGTTTTAATGAATGTGTGGTGGTGCAGTTCATCAAGATTTTGAGTAGCAGAATCACCCCCATATAAACTAACAAGAACATTATCCCCAAATCCTGTAACCTGCTCAATTGTGGCTTGAGGATTAAGGAGTATTCATGTATTTTAATAAGCATTTAGTCATACAAAATATAAAATACAATTGACAGGGGTATTGAAAATGTATGATTTAGAACAGAAATTTCCCGACTTAATGTCACTTTTTAATGTCACAATACTTCTACTTTTTAAATAACTGGGCGTACCACTACCAATCAAATTTCAATGGTCATTAAAAATTTACTATAAAATCTTGTTCTAGTTACGAAAATGAGAAACGAATAATCAAAATTTTAACACAATAAATAATAAATTATATTATGTTATGCTTTATAAGATTATATAACAGAACGCATGTTTTACAATTTAAGAGAATATTTCTTGGCCTTTCGGACATTATGCAACTTAATCTGCATTGTAATTTTCCTTTCAAATTCTTACATACTAATGAATCAATTTAGCTGAACTAATTCTTTGTATGAGATTTCATTTTAGCGATATATGTCTAAATATTATTAACTTGTTATATGTTGCATCATTCTGTGATACCAAACGGTAATTATGATGTGTGTGATAGTGTAAGTGATAAATTTAGGCGAAGAATCCATTCCATATTAAAGAATCCAACATATAAGGAATCCATATTAACAATCGTACATTAATAATCAGGCCTTTCGTTAGTAATCGTTTAATAGAACAGAGGGTACAACAATGAACAATGACACAACAGAACTACAACCAAAAAATTGGAAAACAATAACCTGAGAAGACATTTAGCATGATGTTAAAAGATTTAAACAGTTTGTAAAGCCAACAAACATATAATGCATGTATAAATATGTTGATACGTATATCTTGACGTTTTTTAACTCTGGATTGTTTCATTATTTTTATTTTCTTCGTTTTTTTTCTTTCTTTTTTTTCATTTTTTTGTCAGTACTGTTATATTTATTTTATTTTTGTTTACCAGAAGAATGTTCTTTTTTCTTTACTTATATGTTATAATTGAGATTATTGTAAATATCAATTGACTTTTATTAATTTAGTCTTTAGCCAGACATTTTTTCTGTTTTCTTTTTTACTTGTACACACTTGTTATTCTTAAAGAAATTAGTCCCATAATAAAGTTATTTTTCTATTCTTCATATAATTAGTTTTAAATATAATATATATGTGGGTGTGTAAATTTTTTTTCGGTTGGCTGTAGTATTTTGAAAGAACTTTGGAGGTGAGGTGCATTTTTACTAGCATTTATTACTGCATTATTACTTTACATTTATTACAACAGCCGGTCCCTTTGAAGCGAATTTTACATTGCCCGCCCAACCGAGGTATTTTCAAATTTCAGGTAACTTTAAAATTCATCGAGTTCAGGTAGATTGATAAATCGGCCTTCATCTACGGTTTATGACTGATTTGGGTTTAAAGGCCAACCGTACTTACTCTCCCGTCTATACTCCAAACTTCAAAGTAGTTTACTAAACTTCCGGTGAGCACCATCACGATTAAAGTTAATATTCTCAAGGTAAATACTCGTTCGCCTTGTCAATGTGAGTTGCCACGAGTAGGCCAACAGACTTGGCTTATGGAGGTGGGGAGTGAGCGTCTTAAGACATAGCCACACTAGATGGACTGGAGGATTTTCCCGAAGGAATTCAAAGGAAAACCATTTGAGTTGCCACACTGCGAGGAGGGAGTAGACAACTGGGGTGCAGAAGGGGCACAGCACGTCCTCTGAGCATAGCCACAGCCTTTAATCTTTCAAGGTAGTCGTTCTTCCAAATACCTACCCATGGACTATTCTACTAAAGTTTGAATACTAATTGTAAGCACCTTTGTCGATTCGGTCTCACCAGCCACCCACATATATATTTTCTTTCATAATATCTTAACACTTACCTATTTAAATTTATTTGGCAATCAGTAAATTAATAAAGGCAAAAAAAAATATTATATTGGGACCATAAAAAGAAACAATGCTCAGTTAGAAAAGATTCACTGTCTTATTTATTCTTTTATTTTTTTTTTAGACAGTTACGAGTAAGCATTTACTTCTGTCCAGAGGGAATTCCAAACGACGCTTTGTCTAATAGCCTATTCGTTATTTTAATTAACTTTGTATTATGTTCTTGACATTGTTACTTATTATTAGAAAAAGGGATATTTAACTTAGGCAGCCAAATGGTTACTATTTTCTATTGGTAGGGACTATATTAAAAACTAAAGTAGTACAGCAGTCACAGTGTACAAGGTTGGGACAGACCGAAATCAATAACCAGGCTTCAAAGTCAGCGTAACCAATCGAAGGACGGCGATTATAGTCCTAAATAGATAATAACCACAAATGCTCCGGAGGTCCACCGGAAGAAGCAGGATCCAGAAGAAATTCTATTAGCTTATGAAAGCGTATTAAATTAATCAGAGAGTTTATTATAAACTAGTAATGACCCCTTTAATGTTTATTCTTAAAAATTTTAGTCTCATTTTTAAATGTAGACACTTTTTTATATAACTACTATTGTAAGAATTTTCATGTGATTATACCGTCATATTCTTTAATCTAATTTTATTTAAATAAACATGCATTTGAGTATATTCATTCTTCTCTGTCTTCATAAACATATTTGACAGTTCAAATTATTTATCACCGCAATTAACATAAAATTAAAATGTCTATACAAGTAAATAGAAAACTAATCAATTTATACTACCAAGAAACAGTAATGCCTTAAAAGTTTACAACTGGCGGCATACTCATTAATTGATAAAATTGGCCTAATTTTGGTGGAGGAGGCCAGGATTCGTTATTGGGCTGCATTACTGTTCTAATTATGTGATTATAATAATAAACCAAGGTGGATTAAAAACGAAATTGTTTTTGAATTATACAATATAAGAAATGGTAATCAATGCATACAGAGAATTATTATAAAAGCCTTAAATTCAGAAATATAAAATTTGACTTACAATTTAGGAAAACTAATAAAATGTGAAGTCCTGGTGGATTTTGTGTCGGGACAGCACCAGCACTTTCGAGTTCTAAGCGGCGCTGCGCTTATAGGAGTATTTGAGCCTTAAAACCGGACAAAAGTCCGAATCAGGAAGTTTGTGAAAAACTCCATTAAACCCATCATTCTTCAAATAATTGATTTGCTGTTCACATTGCTCGCTTCGAATGAACATGTACTATACCCGTCGCCTAATATTACGGCACTCCCTTCTCCGCTAAGCAGAGAATCAACGTTATGCGTTGGAATCCTCCCTTGGCGTAAAATTCTTCTATCCTTTGGCTATTGAATGTTGTAATTGAATTCTGGATGTAGACGATGTATTAAGATATGCAATGCTAAAGTATATTGGCTGATTTAGTTGCCATTGAATTTTATGAATATTTATGAAGAATGTTTGGATAATTCTTATGGTTTACTTAATGTTAAGTGATAAAGGTGTTTTTGTTTGTGTATCGGGTCTTTTTGGGTTAAATGTTGTCTACAAGCATACAATTTAGGCAAATATTAATTATATATACAAAAAAATCTATCGCCCTTTTCCGCCATTTTGTTATTTATTACTTCAAATATAATGACGAATAAAAAAATTATTTCAAAATAGTAATTTTTTTTCTTGTATTTTCTCCTATCCATTGAGACCGTCCAGAATTTCGTCAGAAGAGATGACATCCTTAAATAATTCAGAGGTATGAAAATAAATGAATGCTAAAATGAATTATTTATTAATATAAATATTTATAGTCCATTATAATTTCAAAACTTAATACTGGTTTTCATAAAAAGCTTTGAAAGATCTTGGAAACATAAAATGCGAGTTTCATAATCTTTTTATCGTTTATAAATTGGATTGCATCAATAGTAAAGAACTTTACTATGCGGTAAACAACTGTAGTGCACTTGAGAAGCTATTGCGACTGAAATAGATAGCCTGGCCTAGAGCTAATGAGCTAACTATGCTCAATGAAGGCCCATCAGCAAGGGCATAAGCAGAATTTTTTTTCGAAGGGGTATTAAAAGTTTTTTTTCGAGAGAAGGGAAATCTAATAAGAAGAAGGCAAGTGATCACCTAATTACTACACGCTACATTTGGCGTAAGTTTTAACACTAAGCATTAAAATTGGATCAAAAACTATTATTAAAATTTCCAAAATATTATTCAAAATACAAATCTTATGTTGGTTGGTAAATCGAAAAAATTAGCTATCGTCCCTGTGAGCTCTATCCTCACATAAAGATCTCCTATCGCTGTAAATTTGCCAGTCCGTGAGTTAATTAAGAGTTATTTTGTATGGGTCTAGCGAAAAGTTTAGTTAAATAATGTAAACGTTAATAATTCAAGCACTACCAACTGGAATAAATTCAATCAATCTATTAAACTTAAAAAATATAATCATCTTAATTTTGTGGAGAGAGAGAGAGAGAGAACAAATAAAATAATAGAGGTTGAGTCTGACCTTGTAAGATGCAACCGATACAAATAAAATAAGTCTGTGGAGATGGTAGAAGTAGATTGGCCGCCGCAATCTACGCCAAACCCTTCAGTTATGGCTAAACACGCGTCGGTCAGTTTCGCAGTCTGCATAGATCATCAATGGTCTTCCAGCTGGAGCCGGAATTAAACTCTTTGACAGTGGGCGATACAGATGACTTGTGTGGGTCATAAATGCCGTGTTGTTAACTGCACTATAAATAAACATTAATATATGCTTCAACTCTCTTATCTTATACTCTCTCTCACTCGCAGTGTACTGGTCAATTATTAAAGTAATACAGGATACACGTAACTATATATATATATATATATAGCAATTTATCCAAATATTAATGTACAATACAAATAATTTCCCTTCTCCCCTATGCCTACAAAATATTATCGAATATTCTTTTTCAGAGGCTGAGATCCTAGACAGAACGGGAACTTGTCATTTGACTTTGATAAGTTAGTGTGGCTTCCAGGGAGGGAAATTTACTGCAGATCAAATATGCTCTCAAGGCAAATCATTGAGAAAGGTAAGGTAAAAACATTTTAAAAAATTGAGAAAGGTAAAAACATTTCATCTGCTTGTAGATTGAAAGCTGCTTACGACATCCTCAATAGTTGGCGCTATACAAGGCTATGGAAGAACTCAGCATCTCAAGAAAGCTTATCAACTGACAGGTTATGATTTCACGGTGGGTACCCAGAGAGGACTCTCAGAGACGTTTGCTTCCAGAAGAGGGATGAGGCAGAATGATACCTTCGCATGGCTTCTCTTTAATCTTGCACTGGAAAAGGTGGTAAGAAAATACCGACGACTGGCACTATCTTCAACGGGACTGTCCAAGATCCTGGCCTATTTCAATGGCATCAACATCGTGAGAAGATCCTTTCAGGCAGTCAATTGTGCATTCATGGCTCTAGAGACCCCAGCAAAGAGACAGGAAATGGAAATTAATGAACGAAAGACCAAATTTATGGTATCAGGTCAGAGAGTCAATCAGAAGGAAAGGATTACCATAGGGTATAATTTTGAAAATGTTGAAGAATTTCTCACAAATTAACGTGAACAACGATATGACAGCAGAGATAAGAAGGAGAATAATGCTTACTGAATAATGAACAGAAGCTTCTTCGGATTGGAACACCTCTTCAGAAGGCATCATCTCACTGGAACTAAAAAGCTCAGATCATATAAAACCCGCCCTGTTTTGTACGGCTCTGAGACATGGACCATCTCAAGGTCGGAGCAGACTCCGTGTGTTTGATGGACTGATGGACAGATGGACTGAACATGACCGAATCCAAGATGACCGAACAGAACGTTCCTAAAAAGATGATGATTGAGAAGCATCGGAAGACCGAAACTGCGGTGAACAGACAGAGTCGCGAGTGGTTCTAGAAATCCGCTTGGTGTGCGGAATTGGATTGAGACTGCACTGGACAGAGAGGGGTGGCGAAAACTACTAGAAGAGGCTCTGACTCATTAACTGGGTTGTTGCGCCACTGAAGATAAATCAAATTTAATTTTTTTTTTGTGGTCGATTACGAAGATTTATTATTGAAAATTGTAAACGAAAAAATACATAAAGTATCCACTTTACAACAATTAAATTGGTAACCTGACTACAACTTGAACACTGAAGGCTGAAGAAACTAGGTTAGGTCTCTCAAACAGAAATCCTATAGGAGTACTTTTTAGTCAATTATTATTAAGGTGTTAAGAACTTCTCTCTATCGTGCAGGATACGAAACTAATGTTCGTCATTATCACGTCTATTTGCAACAGCTAATTAATGTATGTGAATACACTAATCAAATGCTTGATGTACGTTTGTTCTTGAAGGAGGGGAGAAGTCACAGGAAAGTCCAATGATCCATCCAATTATTTCCTCATCCTTCTCCTTAGGCAGTTTCCCTCCTTTCAGCCCCGCCTGTTGTTTTTATGGCGAGACGATTGGGGCGGCGCTGTGTACTTAGTGCGGGTACCTGGCGCTGGGGGGGCACCTGGCCCTTTTAGCCATGGCACCGCTACAGTCGCCAAAAGCTAACAGGCGGGACTCAGCTACGGTGATGACCAATTACTGACGGTTCAATCAGTTCTAATCTTTGAATTGTTTGACAAACTTTTGTGAATGATCTAAAATAGTATTAGACTAGTTTATAATTAGTCTCTATATAGCTCTAATATAAGTGATTCTGATATAGCTATGTTAATGTTAGTGTCCAATTTCAGTATTTTCGTAATATTAATGTTTATGAATCACTATTGTCTTCGGTATTACATAAATTTTAAAATAGTAAATTTTAGTATATTTATGATTTTTCCCAAAAATTAACCGATATCTAATTATGATTATTTGCTTGATGGGTGATAGATAAATACTATTACGGTTTGTACTATTTATAAATACTATTAAGATTGCGAAAGAATAAGTGTAATTATTTTATTTATAAAAAAAAATAAATATTGATATTAGTTAGTATTATTTATAATTTTATCCTATTTTAATTATTTTATTTTTCCTTTAAATTTATTGATTATCATTAAAACATGATGGCTATATATTATTTTTAAAAAAATACATAATAAAGAAAAAATATTATATTAAATTTTAATTCAGACAATGTCTTTAACGTTATCTTCTATAATCAAAAAATACCTTTGTGGTTTCATCAAAAGTAACTAAATTTAAGCCATTTTCAAAGCTTTAATTCATGCACGGTATTTATAACTATTATATGGCAGAATAAGAAATATGAAACGAAAAGGTTTAAGATTATCAGCTATCTAAGGTTATGAGCATTAATTCACACATCTAAGTAAGTCAGAAGTAACCCAAATTAACTTACTTCTGACTTACTTAGAGGTGTGAATTGAATTTTTATTATTATGGAAAATTGAATTTATAATTCATGGGAGTCTAAAAAAAAAGTTAGATTAGAAATGGTATTAATCAACAAAAATATCTATAATCAAATATTAAAAAAGATTTGGCTTATAAAACATGTTCTCATTTTTTTTAAAAAATGTAAACATTTCTCACAATGTAACCAAATGAAAAAAAGGTTGATACTGTATTATTTAAATTCGATGGAAAGTCCAACTTAATTTAATCCATTGAATTGTTTGAGACAGTCAAGAAGTTCTCAGGCAGCAACAATTAAACTGTCTATTTTTTTATATTGTTTTCTGATTTATTATTTATATGCATACCTACATCAAAATCTCCAAGTACCCAATGAAAAATATGATCTTATTAAAGAGCATTATTTTCGTAAATACCCTTTATAAAAATTGTAGGCATGTTTATCAATTATAGTTTTATAATATCTATACACGGAAAAATAATTCTATGTTTTTTTTTTTAAGAAGCTGAGGATTTTCAAGCAATAAGTTATCAAGATTTAAGCCATCCACAGATGTTCCTTGCTCAGTCAAAAGCCAATATTTCACATATTAGCCAAGCTACTCCAAAACAAACATAAGACAAAATTGGCGAAAGAGGATGCCGGATTACATAAAGGCGAAGAAGCTAGGGGTTGGATAGAAAGCACGCCCCTCCTGAGTGGGAACTATATAAACTGGGAGTAGGGCAAGTCGGTGCGCAGACAGCAGAGAATGGTGCGACCCTTCGTCAGCCACGTCCTGGTCAGTGTTAGAGTGTCAGTGTGTTCTTGTTAGTGTGTTCGTGATGGTGTCTAGGGGATAGGAGGATATTTAAATTTACTAAATGTTTGAAATATTTTTTTAAATTCCATTAAAATCATAATTTGTAAATAACTTAAAAATTTATCATAACTTTATTATGGTATTTTTTCAACGATAAAATCTCACCAGAATTTTTTTTAAATATTATTATAATCATAAAAATATATAAAGACACAAAAAATGTCTCTTTTTCGGAGGAAGGAGGGGGAAAATATGCATATATATATATATATATATATATATATATATATATATATATATATATATAAATATATATATATATATATATATATATATATATAGAATATAGAATATAGAATATAGAATTCAGCTTTCCTATTTATTTTATAATATAGTATTTTATGATATAGTAAATCCAGTAATAGCTTGAATACAAATTTGTCTTAAATGTATATATATATATATATATATATATATATATATATATATATATATATATATACATATATACATTTAAGACAAATTTGTATTCAAGCTATTACTGGATTTACTATATCATAAAATACTATATTATAAAATAAATATAAAGCTGAATTCTTTAACATTGATTTTTAATAATAATTTTCTTTAAAACATCACAAATTTCATACATAACTTTTGGAAATACCTATATTTTTAAAAATCTTGGTTAACCAATGTTTAATAATTTCTAAAAAAAAAATAATTTAAAAGATAGCAGTAATAATTCCTTTCTGATATTAGTATTAAAAAATATCAAAATATGTTTTTATTATATTAATAATAAATTTGATCTGTTTAGGTGGCGACCTGCCTGGTAGCCGCGGTGCTAAGCGGCCCAGTGACAAAGCCGGAGCCAGGACAAAATCAGCCAGCTGAAGGACTGAGGCAAAAGAAGCAGTGAGTATATAATCGATATATGCAAATGCAAAATATATAACTATATATTAACATACACGGAACTGTATTTTCAATAAGTACCTTTCTTACTTTATTTATTAGTGTACTTACTTACTTTTATATTCTTTCCAATTAAAGAATCACTATGAAATTTCTAAAGCTTAGTAATTCAGAGAACAATGATAATTTGCAATATTCAATATCAAATTAACATAATTAATAGTTTTTAGAGAAACATTTTAAAACATATGTTTTATATAAATATTATCTAGTTTCATTATCAAATAGAGGTGACTTCAATGCCTAATACAAATCACTTGAAGTTTAAACGAGAATTTTTTTCGAAATACTTATTGTAATAGTAGACTTTAAATGCTCCACAATTTTATTAGCAACTAGTGATTTAGGAAAAAATAAATAAAATAAAGTTCGCCATAAGTTTTTCGACTTGAATATGTGGAGATTTCAATGCCGTGATAATAAACCAAAATTTTACCATTGATACCAAAACTTTATAAGTCTAAGAAATAGACTAATGTACATTTATTTTTCATAATATTCAATGTAAAACACTGAACATCTTACAAATTTGACCTTAAGGTACTATCAGAGGGAAAGTTGTAATTTTATTTTCCGGTTTTAAACGGTTTAGCTTTTTTAAATTTATTTTATATTTTAAGAGGATTCTTAGCCCATAGCAGATTCAGCAGAAAAATAAAATTAAATAATAATAATCTCAAAATTATTAAAAAAAATAGATTTCATAAAATTCATATTTCAATAGTTTCACCTTATATCCAGAGAATTGTGCAATGAAGTAATAGTATAATGTTTAGAATACTTATTTTAAAATATATCGTATGCTCATTCACACGACTTTCCTTACACCTTTCGGTGCAAAGTCCAATACAAAATACAGCAAGTTTCATCAAAATTGTTAGAGCTATTTTGGCGCTACAATCTACAAATAAAAACACATTCTTTGGCTATTGCGTACAGGGTGCCAGATTTCGTATATAGATAGGCTTTGGGGAATTGGCACCCACACATTTACCTCTGAGCTGCAAATATACTATAAACTGAAATTTTGCCGGGAGCTTATATTGGAGCAGAGCTTCTTCGAAAACGTAAACTAAATATAGACCTGATAAGTCCAATATTAAAAATAATTTAGTAACGTAAAGGGAAGGTCTGCAGGTCTGTGACGTTTAACTTTCATATCTTAATAGGTCACAAATGTTTCTAAAAAATGTCTTTCAACGCAATTATTTATTGCGCATTTCCAACGAGACATTTCGATTTAAAAAGAAATTTTGAATTCAACCTAGGGATATTGTAGTGATATGATAATATATACATTGACATAACAATTTCTAATACTCTCATCTTAAATTAGTTACCAAATTACAAGACAGCCCATAGAATACTTACGTTTAGGCAAAGATGATGAAATATAATATTTTTGGGAGGCATCGGAGCACCAGTCCAACCGCCTGAATTATTCCGAAATATATTTGGTACCCAATTTTATAGTTGAATGGAACCAGAGTCCGTCAAAGTTTCCATCATGATAAAGACCACTGGTATTTAATTAAGAAGTAATGTAGAGTGCTTAGGGGTTTCAACTATTTTCGTTGAGTATTAGAATTCCTCTACCCATCAGTCACCTTCGATCCATAATTCATTATATCAGTAATATAAATCATCAATTATAACATGCAAGTAATTCGTATAAAGGATAATCGTATTCGTATAATCCGCTAATGTACCAGGATGGTGTCTATTGTCAATAGATTTCACGTGACGACAGTTAATTGGTGTATAATCAACCGACTGCAGCTATCAGAATATAATAACGCGCCTTGACACAGCGATAACGAAGCGTTTAAATCGTCAGAGGACAAGACCTAGCTAATAGGTCATTCATTAAGCCCCCAGATTGCAGCAGGACCACTTCTTGCATAAGGCGGAAGGAGCGTTATTATAAATTAATTGCTCTCACCATGAACTTTAAGGGTTGGACAACTTTCTCCGGTCAGTTTCTTCGGACATTTTCAGGGTCGCTTATGAAATCTAGCTCATCCGACTAGATTCTGAGTAAAAAAAAAAAAAAAAAAAAATATGAACTACTGCTCTACATTTTATATCGATATGTTTAACTGTTGTGAAATTAGTCTTTAATTAAATATGGATGTACGATTAATTTTTTTGTAAGCTACTTCGTGCTAAATTTAAAGAATGGTAGTTCAAATTTGAAAAGTACCACTCTGTTTCGAAGTTTTTTTTTTCTAGATTGCATTTCTCTACTTTTTGTTAAGAAAAGTTTGTAGATCTTGCAGATAAAAATAAATATAAGGATAAAATATTAAAATTGCATAATTGCTCATTTTTTTTCAATAGCTAAACTTATTTATCATCATAAAAAAGTCTTTTAATAATTAAAAAAATGCAATACATCTTTTTGCAGAATAAAATAATGTTTTTATGAATATTTATCAATATTTTTCTTGTAGGTCAATAATATAGATAGGGTAATCTTCTGCCATTTTTAAAATAAATAATCAGAAATTAATTTTATGAAAGCTAAATACAATAATACTATGATCTACTCAATTAATTTGAATCTGATTTACTCTGGTTTCTCAACTATTTCTTAACTTCAATCTCTTTCGATTCCTTTCTGTGGTTTAATATCATTAACAGAGTTATAATAATATTACCATAATCTAATTTAATTATTAATATTAAAACATGAGTATAATTATTCTTCATAGTAAAACATTAAAATTTATTGCTATACTAAAGAAATTGCATATAACATGTTCTTTAATGTTGAATAAATGGGCTAAATTGTATCATCAACGGGTCCCTAGTGGTTGATAAAAAGAAACTGATTTCTTTAAATCTGGGTCTATGATGAAAAAAACATGTTCACATACAGGGAGAGGGGATTGATTTATTTAAAAAGTTGATCCTTTCTGTGCTATACATGTACTTGTGCTATACAACTATAAGTTGAGCATTTTTGTATGTTTCCTCTGCATTTCCTATATTTTCATTTTTCCCTCATCTATGTTGTTCACATTTTCGTGCCCCTTGATATTAAATGTTGGCCTTTCTTGAATGTAATTTTCCTCTGGATTGATAACTTCTATGATTCAAGAATTTTTATCTTCTCTTTCTCCTTTCGAATAGATTGATCCAAAGTGTTTCGGTATATTGTGCTTATAAATTATATTGAATTTAAGAACCTTATCCCACAAATATTTTTTTCTTAATGAATCCATAAAGTAGTTAGTTTAAGGAAGGTCTTGAAATGAAGTAAGAGGTAGTCATTAAGATTCCCAGACCCAGAAAGGACATCGTGATAAACTCTAAGGCCGATGATGATCCCAGACACGCTATGATATGAATCTGTTCTAGGTCGATGAACACCAAGTACAAAGTAAAAAATAAAATATTTTTTTTATCTAGGATGAATGATAGTTAATTTTTGTTAATTGCTTATGAGAAAGCGTCCTAAAAAAAATGTTGAGTCTGTCCCATATTGCTCAACATATTATTTAAGCATGTTTAGTACAAAAAGAGGCCATTGCTAAATCCATTTTTACAATATACTTGAGTCATGCGGAAGTATTTATTTTAAATGAATTTCATAGTTTTATTTCAATATGACATTACATTCTAAAGTTTAACGGTTATAAACAAGGCAAAAGCTCATAAGTTACGTAATGGGAAAAGTAATTAGGGTAAAAACCGCATGTCATACTGCTTGGCTTCTCGAATCAATCAACTTAAAGGAAATAAGGAAAATAATAATTGTTTATAAAATTGTGATAAAAGTGTCCATAAAAGTACATTCAGACTAAATTAGTTTCTTTTTAATGCTTCATTCAAAAAGAATTAATTCTTCAATCACAAGTTGGTAGCAGGAAAATTTCTGACTTCACTGTCTTAAGTTATTTCTTAACTAAATGATAACTGGCCATCATTACGAATCAGCGAAAATGCATCGGAGCTATGCTTCCAAAATACCTATCTATCTCACCAGAATTAAAATCCATCAAATTTTAAATATCACCCTTATGACTTAAGAGGTTTCTCAATTCAATATTTCAGTTTTAACTGTTTGTATTTTTTTTGTTTTGTTTTTTCTAAAAGCAGGGGCTTTTTATATGAATAGTATATTGCTTTTTATATCTATTAATCACGTCTTAACAGAACATAGCATAAGCAATTATCATAATGGTAACATGGCAGAAATGACTCCGGTAAGTTTTATGAGAAATTCAAAGATATATAGAAGCTTTGATAAAATTTGTTCAGTTTTGTATTATTCCTCATAATTAACAATTTTGATCTAGTATTTATAATAAACCCTTAAAATTTACCATGACTCTACAAACTGTTTATTAGTGGTTATGTCTAACTGAGACCACTACAAAGTTATTATTTTGTTAATCCTTCTTGTTGATCATTCGAAAACATGTTCTTTTTCTTCTTCTTCTCCGTTGTGCCACTCACCTTGTAGGTGCTTAAGTCCAAGCCAGCCAGGCATCACGATAACGAGCCAGCGCTTCCATGGAGTTCAAATGCTTTTCCTTCTTCTTTCCAATCCTGAAGATCTGATCGGTCCATAACAGTCTGGTTCTTCCTCGAGGGCGACGTCCAGTGGGCATGGCTTCAAAAAAACTCCCGTGGATCCCGGTCCTCATTCATTCGACACAGATGACCTAACCACTTCAGCTGCCTCTTCAGAACTTTGTCCCTCAAGGCGGATACCCCAAGATCCCTCCGTATCCTCTCATTCCTGGTCTGATCTCTCCTTGTTGACATGTCACTTTCCGGAGATACTTCAAACGATAACATGTTCGCTGATGCTTGTTTCTGAGAATGGTAATTTTGCGACTCTTAGAAGTTCAGGTTTCCAAGGTTTGTTGCATTTCGCAATTAACCATTACCACCAAAGCTCTGCTCGGTTAATTTTATACTTCTAATAAAGGCGGTATTATCAAGATTTGCATTATCCCTGCGAACAGCAATTCTTCCTTAACCGCTGAACACATTAGTATGTCGCTTTCGTTTATGAGATCCCTTTGTGCTCAGTCAGGATTCTCTCCCGCGATTATTTTATGAGAGTGAAAGTGAGAGAATTCCGGGGGCAATGTTTATTAGCGGAAGCAAAGTCGGCCATATCTCAAAAGCGAAAGGAATATTTTCTTCGGCTTTATCTGAACTGTACAATCGACTAAGTACTCGGTCTTCATATACACACCACTGGAAATTACGAGGTGATTAATCGAGTTAATTGGTCATTTACAGGCTAAAGTAATTAATAAAGCTTTCTACATTCATCGACATTATCTTCAGTCGCAATTAATCCTCTGTTTTTATTTTTATTCTATCATTAGATTTATCAGTTTCACTGTTCCTAATTATGCACTTACTGAATTATATTAATATGGTGTTTGAAACAGGTGGTCTCTTCAAATGATTTTTTATTCTCTAATTGAAGAATAAAGATATTTCTTATTGTTTTTTAATAACTTCTTTGGATTTTTATGCTTAAGTGTTGTTTGAATTAATAAATCCAAAATTGAAAAACCGTTGGAAAATCATGGAAATACACGTTAGATTCCTGGGACCACTGAGGAGTTTGAAGAAACTGATCCACAAAGCCTCGTAAAGGACGAATGATTCTTGTTAAGAATAGGTGGTACAATACAGAAAGCAAAAAATAACGTTAGAAGGAATTACATTGCTGATTAATTTACTTCTTTTTAATGGCGTCGAGCTGCTAGTTTAGTTTATTGTTTTATTTTTTTTCATTTTGAAATCGGAACGCTATGAGCTAATTTGAATTTGGGTTTTCAATTTTTTCTTGGGCTAAAATTTTAAGTTAATTCTTCTAATTCGAGTACTTCTAATAATAATAGTTCTTTCTGGTGTTCTTTCCTTTGTATTAGCATCGCTTTCGTGGATAAATATTATATGCCTACCTCAAAATTCGCTGCCTGTTAAACTTTAATTAATAATTAAACTCAGATAGATAATTTTAAATAAAAAGATGAAAAGAGAATATTCAACTAGATACAATAGAGAACCTCCTTCTCACCTGTTGTTTAGATCCGTAAAATATAAATTAGCTTCAAGCTGAGGAATAACAATGTTGTAATGTTTTGTCCTGTTAGAGTATCCACTTAGAAAGTCGAAGTATATACAGACATATGAAAAGTATTAGTGTGATAAGGTCCTTTTCTAACTTCGGAGAATAAATTATGGTTAATAGTTAACATTACATTTGATAGTGCTGAATCAGAAGCACCAACACCTTCGAAACCCTAACGTAACAAATAACGTTTATTTCTGAGGCAGAGAGAGAAACGGTTATCACTTTATGGCTCGTTTTTCATACGCTTAAATTTTACTTTCCAACAAGATGTCGAGTTTAGAGAGCACAACGGCATCAGCAACGAAGTTCATAAAACGTGACTAAACCTCCTGATGGAAGCTCTACTTTGTTCTCTGTTTAAGCGCTTTGTTAATTCGAACCATGCATGGCATCAACCGGTAGAATATGAGTTTGGAATTGGAATAAACCACACATTTATGATTATGCATAGGCACTTTAGTTAAAATAGGGATTGTGACAAACTACTGTCCCTGTGACAGGCTTTACTTGTAACTCACAACCATCTGATATTTTCACTTGAAACTTCATGCCACAAAAAACTGCAATCAATACTTTAAACCAATGCATTCCCAGTTCATCTCAAGTATTACAATGAATCGATACAAAGCAGTCAGACATTTATTTCAATAAAATTTAAAAGTAAGTGCTCAAAGAAATAAAATACTGATATTACAGATATACATATATACAGATATTACACATATGCATCAGAGAAAAAATGTTCCAAGAATATCAAAACGCGCAATAATAAATTATACTAATAATATGTCCATTGAAATGAAACAAGAATAAAAATAATAGATATGCTCAAGTGAAAATTTTCCGATGAGTAAATTGAACTACATAAGTATATGATAATGTGACTGTGGTTTGTAACATTACAAAAAAGGACAGTTGGACTAATTTATCCAACCTGTGATAGTCGTGACTGAAAAAAAACTACTTGATACTCTTAAGTTCGCCACATTACAGTGTGCTTTATTCCTGAGATCAGCGACGAAGTAATCCAACTCTGCTTTTCATTGGGTGCTCAGAATACAGAAATATCCATACAATATTGCGACATCCGACTTTCTAAGTTCTTCCCAATTCATTGTGAATGAGTCGAAACAAGGAAGAAGAAATATATAAAAGGAAGAAGCCTAAACCTAACCCTGAAGTCTTACATAAGAAAGCGGCGGGATATGAAAGACAGAGATCATAAATTATTGAAGGACGGCAAAAGACGGTTGCGTCAGTCGGGAAGGCAGCCCCGCGGAATCCCAGATCCAGAGCCTTGACCAGGCCCGGGCTTTCACTCTCCGTTCAAGTTCAGGGTTTCATCGGCCGTTCATCCCGATACTCTAGTTTCATGTTACTAATGTGAAAATTAACGTTATCTCTTTAACTAATCTAATTATTTAATAGTTGTGATTTATCAAATTACGTTTACGATTTTAAGTTGCCTATGGAATCCTATCCAATTAACTAGCGATATTAAACCACATAAAAACAAAAATCTTCCCCTACGAAGCTCAAAAAATTCGTATTTCCCGTTAGCAATCTCCAGCGACTTATAAAAAATGTCCCTTCATTGCTCAACTCGCCAACAGCACGGGCTGAAATGTTTACTGTCATTCACCTATGCGCCATTAGAACTAAAAAATATCCCAGTCATACTGCCCCATTATTAAAGTTAAATAATGTCTACATCTACAATGCGGTAGTGTGTACTACATTAAATTCTTTATACTATATCAATTTTTCACCTCTATTTTACATACACTAAAATCTCAATCATCCGAAACATTGATTATTCGGAACTTTTTTATTCCTATTGGTACTTTTGTTTTTGTTCACAATGATCAGATATGAAAATTATATTACACAATTTTAATAGAAATTTTCATTATGTAATTTGTGATGCCCTTAAAAACAATTTTAACATGTATTTTATTTTTAAATTTCAAATAAGTAGATAAATTGGATCATATGTTCCGTTCAATATTAATGTTTTAAAAGATATATATAATTCGTATTTAATAAAAATTTGTGAATTTTTTAAAAGTAGAACTGAAAATCCATAAAAATTAAGACAAAAACTCATAGTTATTTTTTGGAAGAGCTGGGCTAATTAATTCCTAATAGGCTTATTAATTTCTTCTAGGAATTGGGATTGAAATTGTTTTTAAAAAGTAAAAACTTTTATAATTACATGAATATGTTTATAATCACTTTCTTAACTATTGCATAATTACATTTTCACATTATTATAATAACATCATTAATATCAAGAATTTTTATTTATTATTCTTATCCTGTTCAATCTGAATTTTCTAATCCGAAATATCCCATGCAACATTTTTTTTCCGGATATATCTCCACTGTGCTACGTTAAATTCGCCTGTTATTAATTTTTCATTTTTATTTTTGTTTATAAACCTACTCATGTTTATGTAGTTGATTGATTTAGCACTTGGCCGGATTCGATTCAGACTGAAATTCATAAAGATGCGATTTTGTATGGTCATATTATAGTCATGATGTCGTCAAAGCCTTTCTTGGGTATGTAAACTGTTGGACCACTTTCTGTGCCATGAGTTTTGTGTGATCTAAGTTCTTTTTTATACTTGAGGTGAATTTACTTACATCTGTTAACCTTTCCTGGATATAAGACCGACAGATACCCAAGTGTTTTGTTTTATTTTTAAAAATTAAAAAAAATGGAGAAAGTCCATTTTGTCCTCAGTCTGCCTGACCTCAAACGTGTTGTTGCAGTATAAAAATTACTGCCCAGTCCGATATAGATTTCATTTACTTTCTAAACTGACTGTTAGGTGTTATATTAGCTTTATTCATTCTGACATTCAGTTTTTTTTTTTACAATTTTTATAGACTATTTTCTATATTTATTTATTTAATTTCAGTTAGAAAATTCTTTTTGAAAATTATATTTATCTATGTTAAGTATAGATGTTAGGTGTTATATCAACAGCCAGTTCCTTTAATGTAAGGAACCAGTTAAGTTCTCAAAAACCTTTTAAGTTCTTGTAGGAAAAAGTTAATCAACGTGCTTCACAAACTCCTGAATTCTGATAATAATTAATTTGTTTGTATTCTATCAATTTCTTTTCTGAAAATATTCATTTCAAACAAACATATATTTTCTAATGCCTACCAGATTATTAGGAAAATATTCGGTTTTGGCGATAAAATATTATTTATAGTTTCCGAAAAATTACGCGAATGGTACAATATTTTGAATTCGAATATTTATGTATATCCAATCCGGAATAAATGTTTTTACTGAAAGATCTTGAAAAAAATTGTGAGACTATTCTCGATAAAAAAATAAAAGATTAATAGTCACAATATCTAGTCAAAATCGGTCAAATTTGATACTACTATTAAAAAATATGCGTAAATGTGGACTTTTTTTCTTGCCCTAATAATTTAAAAGTAATACGAGTCTCTGGTATCAAAGGAATTTCAGGTAATGAGAAAACTGATGAGCTGGCCAGACAAGGTGCTGACTTTTCCTTTTAAGGGCTATAACCCGCATTAGGTATCTCCAATAGGCAACAGCAGTAACCGGATATTATAGAGGAGCAGCGAAGGATTGGAGGTGTTATGCTGGGCTAAGGCAGGCTAAGCCCTTTCCTCTTATAGAACTAAGTTACGAAGTACTAACAGCCCGCTGTAAGCATTCAAATAGTTGTAGGGGGTAGAGAATTACGTTGGTATGCGAAGGAAATTACTATATTGTATTGCAGACTGCGACGTTAGATATAGCCTACCTGGCTCAAATTGTACCCCGGTGCATTGTGCAACTTAGGTCAAATGGTCGGTCCTCTTGCATTTCATTAGGAAGACTAAAAGGTTCTTGACAGAGACTTAATTTGGTTACTCCTGTGTAGGTAAAAAGGAAAAATTAGTTAACTTTCTGGACTTTTTTGCCCACCATTTCCAGTATCGAACCTATCACTTATCAGAACCAATAGCAACGAAACTTTAGGGTCTTTCGTTTTGTCCAAAATGGTTCAGTAATTTTGGAAATATTTGTTCACAAACTGGGGACGATAAGCACTTTAATGTGTATTTTTTTTTTTTTTTTTCCTCTGAGAACTCTAAATTAAAGTAAATTGAAACTAAGCATGTTGAGGATTTAAAAACAAATTAACAATTAGTTAGTAATCAATTTAAAGTAGTTATATATCATGCCATTTAAAAAATAAAAATAAATTCTTGGAATATAGCATATAAAATGTTATATGATAAAAAGTGACAAAATTTTATATCATAAGAAGTAATGTAAAATGTTATATCATAAAAAAATAATTACATTAACAAATTTGAAATGGAGACTGAATATCTACTTTTTTTCAGTTGCTTATATAATTTAATATTATCTATTTTAATTACCCGATTAAAATATAACCCGTTTTAAGTTTAAGAACTGCTTAAGAACTGTTTTTATTTTAGGAACTCCTCATGTATATACATAAGATAGCTGCTAGCACATAGTTCGATAACAACCGGAGATAATGCCGAGGAAGTAGACAAACAGGCCGATGTTAACACACTGCCCCGGCAGGCAGTCTTCCCGATTTTCCGCCCCTTCAAATTGTCCTGTAATGAAATGGACGTTTTCCACGACGGACGGGAATAAAGAACCCAATTTAGTGAACAATGGCATGTCTCTATATAGTGACAATGGTCTTATGTGAAGTTCGTACAGAGTCGATATCACCTGCTGTCATTGGTCCACGGCTGCAAAAGTGATATAGAATTTCCGCGGAAAAGATTCTTGAATATTCAAAACAACTAGTAAGCAAAATCGCCACTATACAGTGGCTGCGTGTCCCTCAGGGGAATATCCCGCTACTATATTCCTTCCGCACCTAATGAAACAAAATTAACAAGTGCAATAATTAATTGACCATAGATTAAAACAGGCCCATTATAAATCCCGAAAAATGAATTTTATTATTAAAATTATTTCTGGGCATTTATATTGGTCCTATTTTAATCAATGATCTATTAATTATTATAAATATTTTAAAATACTCCCCTCCGGAAAATGAACGATCTTGAAAAATATGTAAATCACAAAAATTAATGAATTTTTCTCTACTGCTGGGCTCGAATCCGCACTCGAGAATAGAGAGACTACTGGCTTATTCACTGAGTTGCCTTACTCCCAACTAAAGTCAAATGCATCAATAATTAATGTAAGTTCTTGAAATAAAAGTAGATTAAAAAAAAGAGTATTCCATGTTACATAAATACTTCACCATCTGCCTGTAAACTCAAGTCACGATTAATTTTTATTAGATTAATTCAGTTACTTATTCTTCAAAATGAGTATCATTCTAAAGTTTTTTTTAAATATTTTTCCCATGCATATTTCTTTCTACAGCCTTCTTAGGATTTTCAATTCTCATTTAACTACAATTATAATTATAACTGTAAATAAAATAGGCCTTTAGCAATTTTAAAAAATCACAAACATAAACAGCACCGTATTTTTTTTATAGATTTGATGGTTTTCTGCAACAAATCTGACCATCAATCATGATTAAAGCGAAAATTCAAAGAAGAATTTGGTGTTTGTAGGTAATAATATAAAAGTGTATACATTTAATGTACCTACCAAATTTAACATAACTGCAAAAGTCGTTTTGGACAATTGTTATTTATGTAATCAAATTTTCATCAAACGATGGCAGTTTTTAATTTTCTTTTAGTTTACTAACCATAGCTCCATTCCGATATATTTTTTTCGAAACTCTACGTTCTTTTCAACTAAGATCTGCCACAGTCCTCCAAACTTCTATTTTAGGAGACGACGGAAACAACGAAAACTACTAAATTACAATTTTTTAAAATCATTTTTTAGACTTACCTTCAGTGAACTGTAGTACGCGTGCATAATGATATTGAAAAAAAAAAGAAGTCATTTTGTTTATTAGCCCGCATATCGATATAATGTTTTATATATCAAATAATTAAATCAATGGAGTCTAACTAAATTAAAAGGTGACTATCACACTTTGTATCCAATGCTCAGTATAGGAAGTGAAAGTGTATTAAATAATTGTAATGACAAATTCATTTATATATTAATAGAACTTAACCTGAGTTCTAAAATTAAAAATAAGCTATATGAAACGAAACTGAAAAATATCCTTCTTTTATTCAATCAATACGGTGTGTAATTACAATCGTGAGCAAATTAGCGATTTATTTCAAATTAAATCTTGTAAAATATATTAGTCACACATATTTAGCTCTCCTAACTTTTTAGATGTCTAAATAACCAAGAATATTTTCTGAAAAACAAACTTTCGACAATTTTCATAACATTACCGAATAAATTAGATGATTTTTGGGAGTTTTTGTCGGGCTCGTTTACAATCTTTTTGGCTAATGGAAGAAAAACGTTTCTCATCATTTAAGCTAGCTTTCCTTGAAGCCGCACGTCTTGCTGACCTGTCAACAGTCGGCAACTATCAGTGAAAAGTTGAATATTTACTTCCTTATAACTAAAGAAAGTCCGTGACCGCAGGAACATTTTGTTTCGAATAAACAATCTTTAAGAGAGTTCAGCCGAAAATGCACAGTAATTTATAAAAAAGAAAAAGGGGAAACCATTCTCAATGTGATTTACTCCTTACATTGAAAAGGTTTCGTTTTACGTAATCTAAAGATCCGGTCTGATGTATAATATTATATGCGCGAAAGCACATTCCGAATCATAGCCCATTACATCATGCCGCCCTAAAAAAAAAGAAGCTGTCCTTCCGGAAAGGAGAGGCAACAATAATAGAAAAATGAAGAAGTGGATGATTCAGCGGCGAAGTGAAGGCCTTGGTCCAAAGCTACAATGAAAACACATCGGATGTCAAGCGCCTCTTTCGGCTATGATGAACCTGTCTTTTTTTCATCCGATCACGAAATGGAAAAACGATATTTTCTCGCAATGATTTATTTTTCATACATATCTGCCTTCGCGTAATACTCCTTGATAGTTTTGTTTTGATGAATTCAAATTTCTATGCAGAGATTCCAGTATTCACGAGAATTAAGATAAGTTCGATCAATTTAAAATTACTTTGCGATATCAACATAAATATCTGAGTTAAAAAACGTTATATTTTCGCAGTTTAAAATTAAAATATTATAAGAAAACAAATACATGTGTAGAAACTCATTAAAAAAGTTTTAAACAATTTTAGGAAACACAAAAGAAGGCTTATCAGCAAGTAATTGGGGTTCTGATTTTTTAATTATTTTTTTTTTAATTTTAGTTTAGCAGAATTATTTAAATCTCTCTGATTTTGGAATCATTATTGCACATTAGATGATCTTTTCGATCAGGAACGTTTTTCGGCTTACTATCATGTCATACTTTAATTTATATATTTTTGGTTATTCTCTTAATAGTCTCAGATAGTTTATACTTTTTATTTTAGCTAGTTAGGTTTAACATAGGTGAGAGATATACATCTCTTTATATTACTTCTCTGCATTTTGAATCTTTTAAGCATTCCCTTAATAGATCATACGCCTAATTAAAATCAACTAAAAGAGCATGCGAATCTTGAACTGCTTCCTATTGTTTTCTAGAAACTGTTTGAGGATGAAAATCTGACCCAGCGTTTTCCTCGTCCCCTCTTAAATCATTATCAGTATTTTCCTTGTTTATTTTCATATAAATAACCTATCAAGTTTTGTAGATTTATATATCGAAATTTAAATCCAAGACTGAATTAAGTTTATTTCAAGAGGTTCAAGGCCCTATCCTTCTAACCTCTTAAAATTTTATATATATGCATAAATTATCTAATAAGGTTGTTTATAACTATTCTCAAGGATTTCTAGACAAAATTCCTTTCTAATTAGTTTTATTCAAGTGGCCCATGCACGAAACTATTTCGCAATAAAAAACTCTAGATTCGATTGTGGTTCTAGGAACTTAACCTGACCACTTTGTTTTAACTTGATTTTTGCAAATAGAGACCAGTCCATTGTACTTGGATCAAAACTCTGTATTCCTTTCCCACAAAAAAAATGTTCGTGATTGATTTCTATGTATAGGAGTTAAAAAATCTATTTCCGCAGACTATTACGAAAGTGTAAAGGAAGTGCGTGATATTATCTTGACACTTGTGAACGGTTGAATCGTGAAGGAGTTCACACACTGTTGAGTTACGGTAAGCAAATTAGCAGCGCGCATTGAAGTCAGCGTACTTCACTACTGTTCCCTCCTTTCTCCACTTTCACAAACCGCCCTTGGACGTCCTCGGTGGGAATCGGGCCGCCGATGAGGAAGTCTTTAGGTGTAAACTATAATGACTGGTTGTCCCTAGGTTTCCGTGGCGACACCTATCCCAACCTTATTGTTCATCGCATTATTATAACGATAATGAGCGGGCCTCTTTACATATTGTCATCTCTTGTCCCCCTGAATAGTCTACATTCTTTAATTTGTTAAAAATTAGTCGCTCCTTACAAAAAGGATCAGTTTTCTTAGTGCCTTGGTATGCCCGTCACATATGATACTATTCTCCATATTAGTAACATAGTCATACTATTCTCACATTGTCACTATCAAACAACACATAGCTCCTAGCTAACACATATCACAGGGATACCATACGATTGTTTCAGAATATAGCATACCCCCAATAGTTTTTCATTTTAATGAAATGTATGTAGAAATTCATAATTAAATAAATCAAGACATATTAAAGTTCTCTGAACAGATTACTCCTTCAAGCAATAATCAAAGCATTAGGTAGATAAACAAAACAAAATAATTACAGCTAAATTCTTTTGAGTTTGGTGTGACAATGAAAAGACGTGATACTCCATGCAAATATGTTTGTAAAAAAGGATTCCTCGTATACATAGCTCAACCGATTTCCACCTGTGATTACCGACACCTTATAGTGATCATGGAGAGTGTTTGTTTACTGATTCTAATGAGTGACCTAACCAAAAAAAGTAATTCTAAACTCTTACGAGGTTATCAACAATAAGATGTTTCGGCTTACAAAGTAATCAATCGTCATATGGCCGATGTTCCTAGAGTTAATTTTATGGAATATTTATAAGTGTTTTAGCTTAGTTCCGAAACCTTATCTCATATTTTTTTTAAATTCTGTCAGATATGTTTTTATATTTAATTTTTACTCTTTTCATTATTCTGGTAATGGAGGCTCTTCAGTCAATCGGCGTACGGTCAATCAATTTAATTTAAATTTTCACCTAATCGGCTTGTCCTGTAATTTATTACTATTTTTATATAAGTCAATAATTTCTAATGTCAGTCAGAATTGAAAATTCGTTCAGAAGATTTCAGATGTTTTAAGAGCCTACTCTATTTGGGCTAAAAAAATCCTTAATTAACGATCTAAAGTTGCTAACGTTTTAATTAATATCAGAGTAGATCGGTAGATAGTAGATAGAGGTACTCCCTTCACAAGAACGTTACAGTATATGGCATATTCTTCACTTTGGTTCACATCTCTGTATCTGTATTTTGAATACAGCTTTAATTTCAAGCATTTTTTACATATTCTTTTCTGAAATAAAATACATAAATCAAACATATATATATATATATATATATATATATATATATATATATATAATGATAATAATACTGAGGCAGATCATTGGTTCCTCTGTTGTTCGTTAGCACGCGCTCCTAGTAACATCACCTCGATTCTGAGGGACGTAAAATAAACCACGGTTCAAAATGCGATTTCATCACTGAGCGAATATGATTTTTTATTTTTGAAAAGTCTTTTCTTTAGTAGTAAATTGAGGAGGATTAGGATGTATAATACAAGTAAACAAAAAGAAAAAAAACTGTTAGTTCTAAATTAAATATTTATTGCAAAAATCACACATTCATTATAACAATTTATATATGATTGAATTTCCGACATTCATTCTCCAGTTCGGCCTTTTATTATTCAGGTAGAAGCTGATATAATATGATAATAGGATAATTATAATTATCCTAGCCAAAAGATCGCCGCAGTTCCAGAAAAACATTAACTTGAAAGACGGAAGTGTCATGATGCGGTAACAGAATGAGGCAGAGAGGTCGTGATCTTGGAGGCAGCCCTTTCCCTGGATATTAGCACTATCATCTTCCACAGTTTGCCAGAAATAACGTAACCGTTTTACCCGGAAAGATCTCCATATTTATATTGCAATTTCTATTTGTTTTTGTTATTTGTTCTTTTATTAAGGAAATGTCAACAAAGATTATCAGAGATAATTAATGACAATCAACGAATAAGTTGAAAAAAATAGATAGATATTCTCGACTTCTGATCAAAACATAAATATGGAACCCTCCTTGTCGATCGAGGTGTCGAACTTCGATTTGCTACCAGGTTTTAGTATTATTAAAGGAATCTAACATTATTATAAAACAATTGACAATTTTTTCATTCCTTGACAAGACATTAGATACTACTTTATTCTTATAATCTGCGAGAATCGTTGAGTCATCTTTTTCAGCGGAACACGGAAGTCAAAGAGAGCGCGATTTAATCATTCGTTCCTGATGACTACTTTCACAATGGTCACGATCAGTACCCGTATGTCTTTGGTGTACTCCATCCGCTGTACTTTCATCGAGAAACGTACAAGGACTTTCTATCGCCCTTACAGAAATTATAATCTTCATTACAATAAAACGTAGATAAACGATAATATTAAGCATTAGATATTATTTGGAATTATTGCTACTTTGATTTAAATATTAATAATAACTCCTCATTGATATAAATATTCATCTTCATATAATAATCTTTGTGATGCCAACATCATGACTAACATATGTTTATAATTTTGTTTCAGTATCGAATTAGAAGATCGAGGAGACTGGGGTCATTCTGAGCCGAAATGTGTGTGGGAAAAAAAATTGACATGGAAAGAAGAATGGAAGCAAATCTGGAAAACTGTTGAAAAAAAAGTCTGGAATACTGTTTCGAAAAAGGTTCAAGTACCCGTTTGGAAAGAAATACAGGTTCCAATCTGGAAAGAAGTGCAGGTACCTTTATGGAAGAAGATTCAAATTCCAATTTGGAAAGAAATCAAAGTTCCAGCCTGGAAAGAAATTCAAGTTCCTGACTGGAAAGAAATCCAAGTTCCAGACTGGAAAGAAATAAAAGTACCTGACTGGATAGAAGTTAAGGTTCCAGACTGGAAAGAGGTGCAGGTGCCTGATTGGAAGGAGATTCAAGTTCCAGATTGGAAAGAAATCCAAGTACCCGATTGGAAAGAAGTAAAAGTACCTGACTGGAAGAAAATACAAGTGCCCGTTTGGAAGGAAATCCAAGTTCCTATCTGGAAGGAAGTACAAGTGCCAGATTGGAAGAAAGTATGGATCCCTGTTTGGGTGAAAGAATGGGTTCCTGGAGAGAAAAACTTAGGTAAAGATCCTCACGGCTGGGAATACACCTCTCACGGTCTTTGGAAAAAGAAGCTTATATGGAAGCCTGAATGGAAAAAGATTTGGAGAACAGAGAAAAAACAAATCTGGATTCCAGAGAAAAAACTGGAGTGGAAGACAGAATGGAAACAGATCTGGAGAACTGAGAAAAAACAAATCTGGAGAACGGAAAAGAAACAAATTTGGAGGACAGAGAAAAAACAGATTTGGAGGACAGAAAAAGTTCAAATTTGGAGAACAGAAAAAAAACAAATATGGAGAACTGAAAAGAAACAGATATGGAGAACTGAGAAGAAGCAAATCTGGAGAACTGAAAAGAAACAGATTTGGGTGCCACAGAAGAAACTGGAATGGAAAGAAAAGTGGATTCAAATCTGGAAGACAGAAAAGAAACAAGAATGGATACCTGATAAGAAGTTAGTATGGAAGGATGAGTGGAAACAAGAAAAAGTACCTGCTTGGAAGTCAATTCAAGTACCAGATTGGAAGAAAGTTTGGAAGCCAGTCTGGGAGAAGGTGTGTGTGCCAGTGCACGATGAACACCACCACCAACATGGTTGGGACTGATAGCCTCAAAGGTTTACCTGTTACCCTTGTAATATAGTTACCCTCTCATGTACATATCTACCTCTGTATGTAAAAAATATATTATTTTTTTATTTTTTTTTAAATTATTGTATGATCATGGACCTATAATCAACTCCTTCCAACTAACAATACTGAACTTGGTTTAAGGTATCATGATCATAATACCATAAACCAAAGTCAGCCTACTTATTAAAATATTATACAAAACAATGCAGAAATTAATGGTCTTAGAGAAGTCTATTTTCTAAAATATCTTGTTATATTTCTTTTTCGTATCTACACAAAAAGCATGATTAAAAGAATACTCTAGAAATCAACCTAACATATTGCACAAATTCAAAAGTAAAATAAGTTGTGTCTATCAACAAACCTGTACCCCAATGTAAAAATATGTGGTTTCCTACCTAATTAGCAATACATTCAGTTTTATCTTTAAATTAATAATTGTGATATAATAAAAAAATTATATATTTTAAAAAAAATCGTAATGATTAATTTACAATTTAAAACTATCGTAATTATTACTTTATTGATTAATTTACGAAGTACATGAATTAAAGGCTACATCATTACAAATAAGTAATGTTTGAAAGTAATGAAAATACATTGGGATCCAAAAAATATAGACCATAAATCACTCAGGTCATAACAATAAATCTTCACCCAAAACATAATTTTTAAAAAGGAATCGAGAGTTGAAAAATATAGAAGTGTACTTATAAAATTTATTTCAGAGATATACTAAATGCAGCTAAACCTTCTGCAATTTTTCTCAAATATGCGCATAACTATTAACTTTTAAATTGATATTCTTTAACTGGATGTTAATAAATACGGTTCCCTTTAGGGAATGTAATCTAATAATATTAAATGAGTCCAATAAAATTTATTTATTTTAATATATCCTATGATAAACAAATAATAATAATAATAATGATAAACTTTTTTATGCAAATTATTATAACAATGAACTTACAATTATTTATATCAATGTAAATTTATATTTATATAAATTAAATGAAACATAAGTTAAGCCCAAAATCAGCTTGTTGCTGAGGTTTTTTTAAGTTAAACTAAAAAGGCCTTATAAAAGGCAGAAAACAAATAACGAAAAAAAAAGACATTAAAATAATATGGACTGCCTAGTCAAATTATTTGAGATGAGTTCGAGGTGACTCGTGTATGATTAACAACTTTCTACTTTCATGCGATATAAAAATAAAAAAGTAACGTATTCCAAACAGTCTATTGTACTATAATATTTGGCTAAAAAATGCATATTTTAAAAACAAAGATGAGGGAGTATAAATTGCATTAAAAATACTTTAAAAAGAATAATGCATGTTTTAATTTTAAATGTACACTAATTTTAAAAAGTAATTTAAATTACTCATGTATTGAGTATTAATTACAAGCTGATTATTAGGTACTTTATACATGCAAGTAAAATTTTGAATTATTATTCTTATTAAAATTATAATGCAATGAAATTAAATTCACAGTGGAACCGTAACATTAGATATGGAGGGGTTTTGCCAAAAATCCAAAGAAAAAGAATAATTATTAAATTGTGAGAGAGAGAAAAAAATGTGGAGAGACTATTTTTATTTCAAAACTTCAACTTAATTTTTAAATTGATCAATCCAATGGTTTTCAGTTCATCGATACCGGTAGATTTTTAGGATCTTGCGATACCCTTAGAAAGCCTCAACTAACTTCAAATTATAACGGAAGCCTTAGCTTTAATTAAAACAGACCAATTACATCATTAAGAAATTAATAATTTCAATGAACAGGATTATTATGCGTTAAATGAAATGTAGATGTACGGCAGACACAATATCCTCATAGAACTAAACAGCTATCACACCACCATAGCACCCAAATTCGCCCCAGATTTAAAAAAAATTGCTAGAAAGGAATATACTATAACGAGATATATTCTTCTCTTGAATGGTTTAATACCTTGACAATTTGCATCCGATTATGAAAAATATAACAAGCTGAATTCTGCCCCAGCAATCCTAAAAACACCCAAATTTTCATGCGACATTTAAACGGGCGACACTAAAGCTAAATATCCTGCTATAGAAATTATTTGTGCTCCAAAAAGCAAACATTTTCGTCCGATTTCAATTCTTTTTCTTGAAACGGATGAAATTATAAAGAGCTGAATTCTAGTCCAGAAATTCTCAAAACTCAAATTCTGGTCCGATTTTAAAAATTGGTTTCTTGAAACCGGTGAAATTATAATAAGTGGAATTCTGTTCTAAAAAGCAGCAGTACAAGCAAATTTGCGATTGATGCTCAAAAATTGTTTTGTATAAAGACGAAATTACGTAAATTACCTGTATTTCAAATATGTCAGCTAATTTTCTCTAGGGCCGTTCCTTCCTAAAGAAATTCCTGTATGGATAAACATATACAATACGGATATATTACATAAAGTAAATTAAATATCAATTTTTCTACCCAACCAACGGATATTACACTCTGGGTTTAAGCTCCCTGATAAAAAACCTGGTTTTGTCCCTCATTATTCATCTGCTTATTCGATTTTAATAATAATAAGAATCCTAAGAGACACAAACGGTCCTTATAAATTATTACACATTTTAAAAAGTAAAAGTGGAAAAGCATTTCAAACCTTTCCTAAATGGAACTCTTCATAATCGTATTTGGCCAAAATCTGGGATGAGTAAGGTTAAAAAAATGTTTTTATCACTGTTTCATAGTGACTTAATAATAACAGCTTCCCTAGGCATAAGCAACAGGTGCTCAAGGTACCAAGATTAATTTTGGTACGTGCCAGGTCAGGACCGAAACTAGAATTTTGGCCAAGGGGGCAAGTTTAATTTTGTCCCCCTTCTTTCACCCTCTAGTAATAGTCGACAGTTTTATAACAATATTTTAGGTAATATATTTTGAAATAAATATGATCATCTAGGAACATTAGTTCATTTTATTGAAGAAATTAATGCCAAAACAATCAAAAAGCTATACCAAATATTTTGAATAAAATAAAATAAAAACCTAAAAATAAAATTCCTCTCGAAATTTGTCACCCTCTAAATTCTGCTGCCCGGAGCAAGTGCTCCTTTTGCCCCCCTCTTATTTCCGGCACTGTAACAGGTTATGTAACAGGTCTACTCATTTTACCAGCAACATTAACAGGTCATGCATCAGGTCCACTACTTGGTACCAGCTCCAGTGCCAGATTATGTAACAATGTTAATTCAATAAGATTTCTGATTGAGAACCTCCACCCGTATTTACCGTATTAAGATATTTACCGGTAAGGTATTTACCGTTGTAAGATATTATTATTACCAATTTTATTTTACCATCAATACGAATTTTTCACTGATAACAGTGAGTTTGTGTTCTTGTTACACCTTGAGGCAACCACAAATACTACAATAATCGACTCATTTTACTTACCACAATAGTGAATAACAAATTATCAAAATACGATATTATCATATATATTTCAATCATATTCCAATTACCAAACGATTGAAATCAATGATCACAACACTTCGCTGGCGTGACAAATAAACAAATTGTCTATGTGTAATTTCAGATGATATAAAAATGAGAAAAAATTAAAGTAATAATAATAAAATACATAAATAAAATTATACAAAAAAAAACTAATATAAAGTGAAGATTAACCCATAGATAGATGTAGGTTATAATCCATGAGTTGTACATTTACTATATTACGTTGCAGGCCTTAATGGCTAAGAACGTTGGGACGAAGATCCCAAATCGTCCGGTTCAGAACCGTGTGGGTTCGATTCCGAACTGAGTAAGTTAATATTTATTTGAGGTGATCCCGAGAAATGAATCATGACACTCACAATCGAATTAGTACGGAGAGGCTGCCGCTGGTTTTGTCGTCAGGGGTTGGCAGAAGGTACCACCAAGACTATTTGCCAGACTAGTTCACCCCACCAATAGCAGTACCAGTATCAGTTACAGATAAATTTATGAGTACATACTCATACATATTTATTTACATTCTTAAATATTTATAAACATACTTTCAATCCCAGGATCAGTTAAAACAAAAGGTGAACTAGATGAGACAGTGGACAAAATGCACCCTGGGCTTCACCAGTACTTCGGCCAATAAGAGCAGAGCACATTCTAAAATATCTCCAGTCCATAAAGAACTAGGCAGTTAACAGAATATTCCGTAAGATTTGGCAGACTTACATAGACGAAAATGTAGTGTAGTGAATAAAGAATTAAAACCGCAAATCTAAAAATTCAATAGATGCCTACTTAAACAGCGTTCAGACTGACGATGGAAGCTTCTAGAGGCCTACCAAAAAGCTGCTAAAGCATCAAGTGATGTTAGTACTCCTGCGAAAGGAAGATGCCGGATAGAGAAAAATTTGAACTGTTTGCTAACCATCTTTCATCTTTATTATCACCACTTACTGACAACAAATACAGGACATGAAGCCTCACTATTTGATACCTACGTTAGATATCCCACTACAGTTCAATTCTTCACAAGTTGCATAAAAAATCTGACTCATAAAAGAAAAAGTCATATATGATGTCGGCACCAAGACAGTCAAAACTGAAATTCAGACCGAAACTGAAAACATACCCTTGCTTGCATAAGCCCATAAGGGTATACCTCATTGATTACTCATTGATTTACGGTTCAGCAAAAAAGACGCTTTAACAAAACTACAATCTTGTCAGTCCAAATTTTAAAGAGTGCTAACAGGAGCTCCTTTGTAATGCCAATAAAAAAATCTATATACCGGCGTACACAAACCAATTATCGACCAACACATATATATCCTTATTCTTCATATTTAAAAAATTATTAATTTTATAAGATCATTCAGCTTATTTATTATCTTGTTCAACAGATTCGGGCTTATCTTTGCCCACTAAGTTATCATTTTAACAGACGGTTCTACATCGATTTATTTCAAATCTGTGTTATTATTTAAATTCTTTGCCCAGTTATTCCACATTTGTGAATCGGAATTGGGGCACACCAGATTGTGGATGAAACCTACAAGAGGATGTCCACTGGGAGGAGTGTTACCACCGCTTCTGTGGTGTTTGGTTGTTGACTCATTGTTAATAAAACTAAACACTGCATGTTTCATATCGTCAGCATACCTGTGTATAAGTGGACGATATCGCTGTACTTGGGGGAAAATTTCCTGAAACAATCTCTGAATTGCTGAAAATATCGATGGATCTTATGCCAGGCCAATGGCCTTGGTATCAACCCTCAGAAGGTAAACCTATTTTCTTCAATACCAGAAGGAAAATTATTATCAGACTGCTAGGTTTAATATCTGTAGTGAAGTTAAACACCTAGAGGTTACCCTCAGAAGGTAAACCTATTTTTCTTCACTAACAGAAGAAAATTATAATCAGACCGCCAGATTTATTATCTGTAGTGAAGTTAAGCACCTAGAGGTTATCCTAGATAGCGAACTAAAATGGAATATTAATTGGGAAACATTAATTGGAGAAACATCAGAAAACAGCAACATTCCAAGCTGTTCTTTGAGGGTTCCTGCTAAGAAAGAAGTTTAGCACTTCTTTCAATTGGCAGGACTTTATACAGGTCATTGTCGAATAAATAAACACCTGTCCAATTTAGGGCTAATCGAGTCAGCAATCTTCAGATTTTGCAGTATGGAGAATGAAACTGCCGATAGGTTATTATCGTTATATGATAATATTATATGCAGGTGCGATGTGTTAGCTAAAATACAGTACTTCCACTTTGGATATGACTGCATTAAGAACCCCAAACTCTGCGAACTGATCAATCATGAGCATGAGCAGATTCGCAACAGCAATATCCTTCAATATATGAAGGCTCGATGTAATTATCTATCAAATTTAACTATATTTGTCAAAAAATTACATTTTTCTCAATATTTTCTTTGTTTTTTTTTTGTCTAAAAACAAAGTGAAAAATAGCTAATTTCAAATTTAAGTAACTCAGTGAAAAATTTTTTATAAATTAAATTGTATATTTAATGAATGAAAGAGAATGGAATTAGGTACCCACCCATCTCGGAGGTTATCAGTATTGTGAATATATTATAAAAAAACAAGTCATTCATCCGCTATAGTCTCTAACCCTTAAGTTTGATTTTCTTATATATATATAATACATAAATATATACATTTTCAGCGCCCGGCAAATACAATCCAAATCTGAATTCATAATCTCACAATCTCGAAAATCGAATCGATCCCCATTTCCGTTAAATCTATACCAAGAGTAACAATATTATTTCCTGTGTGCAAACAGCAAAATCATAACCAACCTCTCCAGAATCCTAATAACGGCAAAATTAATTTTTTAACCTATGTGGCTAATAAATCTGAATTACAGCTAAATCGAGTTATTTGTATATATTGAACTAGTGATTTAATATTCGTTAAAAGTACTAAAAAAAAACACCCAATGATTTCAGAAACTACTATCCCAGTTACTATGAACACTTTATTTATTTATAGTACCTGATAATATTGTAATGTTTAACCTTATAGTATTTATTCTACAGTTCTATAACATCAGTAAGGTTATTTTATATTAATATGATAACGTTAAATCAATGGTTTTTTGTTAAAAGGCATAAATATAAAAAGTATCTTGAAGGGTTTGGTAATAAATCTTAATAATTCAAACATGGATGGGCTAAAAATAAAAAATAAAAACAGCAGAATCGACACTAACACTCTTAGAACCCAGCCACAGAATTATGAGCATTACTAAATATCCGACAGTGAACTCTCTACGCGAAAACCTCAACTAGCGTAAAGTATCAAAGCACTTTCTCCATCTCATCGTTTGATACTTTGACGCCAGATAGAGCCAATGCCTTCTTTAGAGACGTGAATTTTTCATACCGCTTTATTGTTTATAGATAATTAAAAAAAAAATGTTCTACACCCACATACATGTGATAATCTACAAAGAAATGTTTAACATCTTTCTTTTATCATTCAGCAATCAGTTATTAAATGATCATTATAGAGAATTTAGAATATAATTTGACCTGGATTTGTTTGGAACTGCAGTTTAATACTACTTATTACGGCGAATCGTCCGACGTTCCACACTTCAAAGACCACAGATCAGCATCATAAATGAAGAGCTCCAGCTCCCTTCGGTGCCCGAGTTTATTAGATGAAGTCATATCAAATTCTGTGATGGGTTGAAGGAATGTCCCCATCTTCAGTTACCATCGCGCCTCCCAGACCATGGATGGTGGCAATGTACCATCCCGTTAGCGGACGTTTTCTTTGATGGATAAAGCTCAGAATCGGTTCTCTGACCCGCATCTATACAACTATCAGCAGAGTGAACCCTCCTCACCCGTCGGAAGGAAGGCACGGCGATCCATCCATTGATGCCACCGCTGCACACAGCAGACCAAAAAAAACCACCCTTTGAATCTCTTCGGCAAAAGAATGACCTTGTCTCGAGCACATTATTGTAGATTTTACAACTAAATAAAAGGGAGGAGATAAGAAAAAAAAAAGGACGAAAATGTTGTTTTGTGAATAAATGTGGAGGATGAGAACAAAAAATAGTGTGAAAACTTATTTGAGCGAAATTTTATTTCCTTTACAATTTTGTTGTCATTGTGACAAAGTTTCTTGAAAATATCTGCAAGAAATCAGATTTAACAACGTTTTATAGCACATTATTTTAATTTGATGATTTTTGATTTTAGGTCTTAATAACCTTAAAAAATGCGGGGTTTTGTCATTGTATGCTCCATTGACCTTGTATTTAATTATGTTTATGCTATTGTTTGCTGCAATCTGCATCCTTTTTTTTTTTGAAAAGAAGTGGAATAAATAAATAAATATTATGTTTTGTATTTCTTTCCGGGGATTAAAACTGTCATTGGGACGGGTCCCCATTCTCGAGTAATTATTAAAAAAACGAAACAACGTTGGCCGAAAGTGCCACTAAATATTTTAATAGAAAAGTTATCAAAGCAAAGAAGATGCTGCAGCTGAAAAGCTTCAAAAGGCTGCAGAATGGAAATATTGCGACAACTTGTCATTAGAATGGACTTAAAATTAAATAAAATAGTAATTACAATTTATGTGTTGCAGAACATAAAAATAATATTTTGCATTTAAATATTTTAATTATAACCAAATGCAATAATATAAAACTTTCTATTGTTTTGATTTAATCCTATACATCGACGTATTATTTAAAAAAAAGGCGTAAACGATATTTATCAAACTTTTCAAAGCCAGAGTTGCCGCTGAGATTCAGCAGTATTTGGTGTTTACGTCATCAATAGTCGATTTTTAGACCATTTTCAAATGTTTTTCGATACCTCTAGAGCGGGAATCGATAGAGCTGGTGTTTACGTCCCACCTAAATAACAACTATTTGACGCAATAGCGAAGTATTGCCGGGTCAGCTAGTATTTATTATTCTACTCTAGAACTACGTGCTAACACGGTATTTCAAATGTTTTTTAAATAGAATCAAATAGGAAAATAAAATTAAAAGCTAAAAAATAAAACATTATTATTATATTATGATTTATAAAAAGATAATTTTTTCATTTTTTTTTCTTTTTGTTTTTTTTCTTTCACTTCCATAAACTTATCAATTAGTGCCGGTGTGGATTATACAATAATAAAATTTAAAAAAATCAAGAGAAACTGTATTCGGCGAATATTCGTATAGACTAACATGTATTACTTTCCTGTCGTGCAGGTTTGTATTTCAGTGTTCAAGGCGTTTTTATTTTCTGTTCAATAAGATTTCGTCAGTTCAATGCCAAAGTGGCGTATCTGAAAATTTATGGAATGGAGAACATTGATTTTTAATTATGGCTGCAGAAGTAAAGTAGCTAATTTCTTGATTAAATTGATCGTATATTGTATCCTTAATTAGTGACGTAATAATATTCAGTTAGGTATTACAAAGGGAATAGAAAACCACACGATAAAATGCAACATGATGCCAAAATATCAAAATTTGAAGATAAAATCACTTTGGCATTGCACCGAAGATATTAATATCAATCAATTTGCTTGCACCTTCCGGTTATATGCCGAAAAATCACCTTTTTTTTTAGCCTTCATTTGCCAGCTATAATCATATGAAAAATGAAGCGATGTTAAATGAATGAAATCAGAAAAACAATTTACTTATTGTTCAAAATAGAAGAAAATATTTAAATTAGAACCCTGCATCTCTCTTAAAAAAGACCAATGTAATTTATTTATATTCTATGGTTGCAAGAGAAATGTTGGATCCTTTGGTGGTTCAAAATAAATAAATTTACCATTGTTCAAATCCAGCAATCTTATGATAGATGTGAGATAATTAAAACTAAATATATTTTATTTTAGGGTACAAATACAACTTTTAAATAATTAAAACCAATTCTTATTTTAAATACAGCCACAACCGAATCTTTGATATACGATGGTAACATAATTTCCAGATCAGTTGTAATCCAATCTAAGAAAACAGAAGAAAAAAATCAAGACAAGAATGAATATTAGAAATAGTATTTTTATGTATCGAGAAAAAATAATTGCCACCCTTAAGCCTATCTAAAAGAAGCAGCTGTTTATAATGTTTAGAACTATGATAGCAGCTCTAAACATTGTAAACAGGTGCTTCTTGTTGAAACAGATTATTTATGTCTAAATCCTATCGAAATTAAAACGTCTGCCAAGTTGGTCAGTATAGCTTCCTCAATATTTCAATCAATTACTCAATAAAAAACAAGCTAATTGTTATAATGTTTTAATCATTTATCTAACTGCAGCAAAATCGATACTATTCCTTAAACAAGTTGAAATTTATACTAAAATTTAAAAATCTTTCCAGTTTTAAACTATACTAAATTGTATGAGATTTTGTTGTAATTGAACTTAAATTTTGTAAGTTACCAATGTAAGTTTAGTACAGGGCAAAAATAAGCCAAGTGGTTGAAGAGCCCAAATTTGTTAATTAATAAGTAATTATTTATCTCGGACATATTTTGAAAAATTACGCTCACAAAAAAAAGCACAAAATGTGTATAACATCCGATTAAAAAACGAAATTAAAACCTTCATATTCCTAATGTAGATCCCTATATCGAAGAAAACTAGCAGAGCAAATCGAAATACGCAAACTCAATAAAAAAAATTCTCAATTACGATTACTCGATTAGAACCCTCGATTACCTAATAAACGATCTCTATAAAGAAAAAAAATATAAAAATTAACAGTAAATCGAAATACACACGCACGATCGAAAAACCGATTTGAAATATCTAGTGTGTCCACTCTCCCTACTGGAAGCGGCTTTCTTTACTGCTTCTAATAAAAGTAAAAAAAAAAAGTTTAATAGATCATCGGTAATTTTTGTTTCATATATTTAACTTTGCAGAAATTTAAATTCCTGCATGAAAATAATGCTTCCCAACTTTCGGTAGTGAGGAATTGTCGAACTACCGATAAAAAATTTTTAAAACAGAGTTTGTTTAAGAAATAAGGGTTCTTCCGATGGAAAAATGTGAAAAGGTTGCCCAAAATGTATTTTAAACGTTATTAGATCAATACCACATTGACTTTATAATTTTATTTTATTTACTTTATTTTCATGATAAACTCAAGAGGAGGCAATGTTGTACGAATAAAATGAAAAATTATTTCTCTAGTAGTTATAAAATTTCTAATCTTAAGTTTCATATTACCTGTTATTTATCAAAACAGACTGCACATTAATTAACAATTATATTAGTTGATTGCAAGTCATAGCACTCCTGACCACTTGGCAGGTATTATAGAACATAAAATTCCGTGCAGCATAGCTGAAATGCGATGTTATGATAAACTTACTAAATCCTCCTGAGCTGATTATTTTAACAGAAATGACTTGGAGACAGACCATTTGTCACATAAATGTCCTGTTAACATCCTACCTGGAATGTTCTGAAAACTTCCAGTTCAACCTTGTAATCAAGAAAATTACATAAAGAGCACACCTTCAACCCAAGTTTGAACCCTAAAAAAGCCCTCCAATTTTCTTTTAAATAAGATTTAGTATGCTAAAACCGCTCAAATAACTTTCAATAATTATTTGAAAAACAATTTGATCATAATACAACAAATAAAATATTTCAAAAATGAGTAGTAAGACTTACTTTTTGAGATCAGTTTAAAGCGGTAATGTAAGAGATTTGATAATCAACAGGTATTCAAATATTAGTCTGAAAAAATATACATATCAAGTGACCTAACAGGACGTTTGTCTCATTTTAGTTATAACTAAAAAAAAAGAAGAAGGTTTTAATTCGATGATGTAATTATCAGCCATTTCAGGAGCTTTATTACGATTAACATTACTACGATTCTTGGCTGATCTGCTAATATTTACATATTATATTCATTACTTATCTATTAATAAATAAAAAAAAAGTGAATCGATGAAATTGCTTTAGTAAGCCACGTAGCTTCATATTATCAAGGTGAACAAACCAATAACAGGCTTTGCATTATTACATATAAAAACTGAACCTAAACTTAAAATAGTAAAAAGCTAAAATGAAGGTAATTTTTAAGCCGTATCTCAAAATCATTTTGTAAATACTACAACCTTTGTTTTGTTTTTTCATATTTCGCAAAATCATTTCGTGATTTTTTTGAGAATAAGCTCCATCATATCGTTTAGTGATTAGAGCTCTAAATTTTTCAATGAAACGTCCCGTTATTTTTAGACGCACTGTTAACAATTTAGATAATTTCATTTTCATATTTATATATTTTATACTATATTAGTGCTAGAGATAATAAAAGAGCAATTGTGGCAATGATAAAGATAGATTTAAAAATTTCACTCCTGGCACTATTTGTAAAGATTTAAAATATTGTTTTTAAGGTTAATGTAAGTGCAATAATTAACAAACAAAATCAATAGATGGATTTAGACAGCAGGAGTATAGAGGTAATTATAATATGATATAAATTGTGTGCAATAGTGTTACATGATTAATTTTGACTGTTGTATATGTTGTGTGATATTTGTAGTATATAATAAAAAAAGAACATCTTGAGAATGGGGGAGTACCCTGAAACGTTGGTGTAACAATGATAAAAAAGGAATATAAAGAGATAAAGGAAGAAATTATTCCACAAACATAACTATTCATTTTCATAGTTTACGAAATATTTTACATTTTATTTGCAATTAAAAAGGTAATATTGAGCAGACAACTGATAATCGGTACGTTATATGAATAAGGATATCAATAAATTCTCTGGACTTAGAGGTAAGATTTCTATTAAGTAGTTCAAGTAATAACTCAAAATAATTAATTGTATTGCAATTAATTGCATTAATTATTTTACTGTAGACAGTAAAGTTATTTAGTATTATAAACTTCAAATTTATTGATTATTCTAATCAAACACTTATATCTCCCAAGTTGAATTATCTAAATGAGGCTACTGTACCTAAAGGAACAGCGATTCATTTACTAGAAATTATCATCTAATTAATTATTATTGGTTTGCTTAATTCATTGAAATGCAATGGTCGCTTAGTTTCCTACATCTTAAACTAATAATAATGCAGGAGTATTGGGGGACAGAGTCTTGGGGTCAATAACAATTTAGATATCTCGGGACATCACAAAACTATATTTCCCACTAGCTAACATTTCAGTCCAAAATATTGATACAAGTATAAGATCATTTAAAAAAATATAATCTATAATATGCTACACAAACTTCTAAACATTTCTGATACTATAGTATCTGTGTTTATTTATTTGCAGCATCCAATGTCAGAAACTTAGTTACAGGCGATGAAGATGAATACAAACAATTATTTAAAAATGGAAAAGAATCTTAAATGATACAGTAAAAACTGTATAACTAATAAAAAATAAAACGAAAGTTCAGACTCTTGCTCTGAACACTGAGTCTCCAGAAATCATATTAATATGCTAGTAAATATGATGTTATATTTTTTCCACATAAAAATACAGCAAACTTACAATATAATATCCAAAAATAAGACTTTTAAAAGATTCAAAAATCTACATAATATATTAGGCACTGAAAATTGCTGCTTATGTTTTTCTTATTTCCAGATCGGGTTTTTGAGCCATGCATGGGTATTTTTACAATCAATAATATTTTTAACATTAGACAAAGTGGGGGTCTCATACAAGAAGTGTTCATAACGACTTATATTGTTTATAATTATGAAGTAATAGTAAATTAAAAAATAAATAAAATAATGATACCAAAATGAAATAATAACAGGTAATGGAATAAGGCGATAAAATAAATAAATTTAAAAAAAATAAACATAAAAGAATAAATAAAACAAAAAATAATAGTAATACTAATGACTATACTAGAGTAATAAATGATGACACTAATATGACATTAACTGAACTACTGCAAAATAATAATTCAGTTCACATCAGAAATTCTTGCACAAATCTGAATTTCAATTTACGATAGGGTGTTGACATTCCTATATCTTTTATCTGCTGGTAACTGGAAATGAAATTTAGTAAAGCCTTTTTTAATAAATTCATATATTGATTCGAAATGTAACTCACAATGTAGTTGACTAATCCTTATTAACCAAGGGGCATGTACTCCGATTCTCAGAACCATATTTTTCTCAAGAAAAAATGTTTCCTCAAACCCTGGGCCTGCTGTTTACGCTACCTAGTTTGAAATTTAGACTATTGAATTTTGTAATATTTTCGATAGATCACTGAACTAGCTTATAAGGATGGAATATGGGTGGTTTAAAATAATCTATCTCCCAGAATCTTTCTCAGGTGTTACTATAAAAATTTTCTAAAATTTCTATGACTAATAACTTCCTACCTTCGTGACTATTTTCTTTTTTAAATACGCTACTAATATATGTCAGCCATTAATATAGCCTGTTGCATAAGTAATTAACAGTTCAGATTGTAGATAATGACAGGGCAGGAACATTATCCAACACTGTGAATGGCCGGTCAGCGGTAGAGGCCAAGAAATATGAGGCCGTTTAGAGAGACCAATCAGAGGACGTAACGGCCAGCTTCCTGCACTGCCATCTGTCAGCCAACAGGTGAAACTGCAAGCATTGAAAATAAAGTTCATACCTGTTCCGCTGATATCGGAAGAAAGCCTTTCACGGTCCTATCAGCCGAAGATTAATTAATAATTAATTGAGTTATCTATCGAAGTAGAGGGTTATTAATGACTGATACCAGTCGCAATTATTTCTCTATTTTGTATTTTTATTTCTCTTCGTATTTGTAACTTCGTTCTCTCGTTTTCTATTAGCCGATTATAAAACGAAAATAACTAACAAACATTGTGTAATACAAGAAATAGAATCGTACTACTTCCTTTTTCCAGATCTGAAAATCACTCACAACTGGCTTGGGTGTAATGGGGGTAAAACAGTACATGGCTATATATGAAATTCAAATAAGACTACAAAAAAATGGTCAATGAAGTTATCCGTCTGCACCCTTTGTAGAAAACAAATGTGATAAAATTTATTTATACTTAGATCCAAGCCCCAGATGCAAAGTTTTTACTTTCCCTTACCTATATACAAAGCATATAGTAAGGGAAGGTATTGCGATCGTGAAAATTTTCGAATTCGAGTTTTCAACGGAAATACATGTTTTAAGGTCCCCTGAGTTCAAATAACCAAGTCTCGTAAAATGGTCTGTGTGTATGTGAACGGTCTGGCGAAAAGTTGTACGATGCTGAAATTACGAATTTTTGGTAGGCACGTGCATATGAAGTTACAGCAACTTTTTAGTCAAAATCAACTTACCGGAAGTGCCACTTTATATAATCGATTTTACTCTTTTTTACAATTTTCTCGAAAATGGCTCTAACAATTTTGATGAAACTTGACTAAATATATATATATATATATATATATATATATATATATATATATATATATATATATATATATATATATATATATATACAATAAATAAGAGAAAATGCAGAGGAAAAAGTTTTAGCGAAAAGAAAATGATATTTGCGTATAATTCAAAAAGTAAGCATTTTATGATAAATCGTTTATGAAATCATATGAAAGATGATTAAACTCTCTAAAAGACAAAAAGGAATAATCGAAATTTGACCGGAATTAGCAAAAATGTAGAGTATCTTATGAGGACTATAAGACCCTAGATGGATAACCGAGCGCATCTGAAAGGAGACGGATGCGAACGAACCTCCTCTCACCAATCCGCCAATCTGTTGTCAACAATACGCTCTGAAATAATGTAATGTAAGAATACAAAAGCAGAAATTAACTTAATAAATTCTACTTTTATATTATGTAATTCTATAGAAACGTTTTGTTTCCATTACAGTTCCATTAATTTCTTGAGACTCTAAACCGAAACATTTAAAATATATTTTCAACTTGACAAACTTAAAATATATAGGCAGTGTACAGAATTGTCGCACTAAAATCGTTTCATTATACTTATGTGGGAGAAGATGCTGCCGAGTTTATTCCAAATATTGTTAATGTGAACAATTCTCTTTAAAATTATATTAAAAAGATAATTATTATAGGATGGTAAGGGAAAGTTGTGTGGTGCTCGCATCACACGAGATTTTTTTGTTGGAATAATTTGTTGGATAAATGAAGTATGATATTTTTATTAAAACGAGTTTTATTCAATTTAACAAAATAAAGTCTCGTGATTAAGAACAAGATTACGGTTAGTTCACCCCCGACCTGGGGATCAGAATTCTAAGAAGTGCATTTACCTGGTTTGGTTGGAATTTAATTTGTGGCGGACCCGTAAAGTCTCGACATTCCCCATTCTGGCTAGAATAGATAGGTAACCTTTAGGATAATCCGTCCTGTCTGCCCTAATTGGAGTTGGCAAGGATGTTTAATCCCAAATAAAAAAAATAATAAAAAATTCTTTGGTCAAGAGGTAAAGACTTGATGGATAGTCAGGGAAATTTCCGAATTTTTCTTTGTGCAATAAATCTCAGGAAAAATATTTTGTAAACCTATCAGTCAAGTTATATGTATATGTGTATATATAATATTTATGTAATATATACCTGGATATATTGGATATATATTATATATATATATATATATATATATATATATATATATATATATATATATATATATATATATATATATATATATATCACCGAAATGATCATCTCTCATGTTTTTCGAATGTAGTCGTTTTTGTCATTTTTGTAACTCTCTTCTGAACTATTTGAGTTTGTAAAAAATCCATTTGTCTGTCAGCAGTAAGTTAGTTTGCCAGACCTTTCGTGAATAGCCTATGGCACATAATAAATAGCTGATATAGGATGGTAAATACTCCTTTCCACAACCCTATTTATTCATTATATAAATAGAAACATTTAGTATCACTGCTCTTGCTGAGCACATTGTAAAAAAACTACTTATGAAGGTTTTCGGGTCCATTATTTTACAAGAAGTAAACTTTCATGACCCATGGTTAAACTCAGAGGTGATATGCTCAGCATCCAAGGTCAATCGCCGGGTTCTTTACATAATATATAGCACTTCCAAGTCAATTGTAACTTTTTTCCAAATCAATTGTCACCTTTTCCATTTCAATTGTAATTTTTTCCATTTCAAATGTAACCTTTTCCATTTCATTGGTAACCTTTCCAAATCAATTGTCACCTTTTCCAATCCAATTGTAATCTTTTCCAATTCAAATATAACTTTTTCCATTTCAATTGTTACCCAACCAGACATGAATTAATTCAATATCATTTACTTTATTATTGAAAAATAATTATTTTAATTACTTTAATGAGTTTTGAAATAATTTCGGCATATTCTTTCGACATTTTTTTCGTTTATTAGATAATTGATATTAAGAGCTAATTTCAAGTAGGTAGTTTAATTTTTTTAAATAAAATTGTTGTTTATTTATTTTTAAATATTTATTATTTTTTATTTATTTAGTGGGGGAAAGGTGGATTTCATCGATTTGGTGATCGTTCATTAGGTTTTCGAATTTTTTAATGTCAAATTTACTACCGAAATTTTGTTCGGCCTCGAGTATTTATACTTAATTATTAGTTTTCAAAATTCTTCGGTATAGGTATCGTTTACTAGGTTTTCAAGGGCGCTATTTCCGAATTCACTATCGGATTTCCTACCGCATATGCGCATTTCGCTTTTCCGTTGCTACTGAAGACTTATACTCTTACTCATACTCTTATACTACTCTTACTTATACTGCCCTTTTCAAGCAATGTTATTTTTTAAAGTCCCTTAATTTTTAATTCTAGTGACGTAAGATAATTATTTGCTTAAATAATAAATTATCCATTATTATATCCAAGATTTGTATCCTAGATGAGAAATGTAAACAGTAATCAAAAGCCAAATCTAAAGACCTTATTTAATTACTGTTTTCAAGCGTCTAACATTATAAATGTGAACATTGCACATTGTGGTAGTTTATTATTTGTTGTGACAACAAATCTTAAGCATTCATGTTGAAGCCTTCATCATAGAATACGCGATCGTCACGAAGGGAAACAGTGGGTGCGTGTTGCCGGGCATCTTGCTCAGAGTGCCAATTTACTCAGCAAAGGCAGCCTGAATGTATCCTGACCTTTAATCTTACCCGTGTATCAGAATCGCTCTAAAACAGGGGCCATCTTACCAAATATGAGGCGAAACTCATCTTAAGCTTTCCGTCAATTCCCTCCAAGGCTATCATATCGACGTCGTTTTTTGAAAAAGGTGCAAACGCCATTTAGCAAACTTTACAGGAAACGCAGGAAACGATTTTTAGCCAAATAATGATATATTTTTTTTTTTAATTTTATTCTTTATTATATAGGGCAGGGATTTATCGACCTGGTAAACCATTTATAATTAAAACATATTTTAAAGAATTCTAGCACTGCTAAAGGCCAGAGTGACGACATGGAGTCGTTAGCATTTGGTGCTTACGTCATCAATATTCGATTTTTAGACCATTTCCAATTTTTTTTTTTCGATATATCGTCGTGAGCGGGAATCGGTAAAGGTGGTGTTTACATCCCAAAATCAATTTAAACCTAAATTTCGAATTTTTGGTTCTTAAGTCATTTTCAAGAAACGACGTCCATATATTCTGAAACTATCGCGAATTCAGGGAGCAGTAAGTAATTCTTAAGTTTCCCGCTGTCCTGAAACTAATAAATTAACTATTGAAACTGCTTCATTTAATATTTGCCCAGAGTACTGTCATCATCATACTATTATACAAAAGGACACCCAGTTTTTCGTTTGTAAGCTCTAACCTCGAAAACTAGTAGACCAATGTTAACCAAATTTTAATGATATCATCTTCATTGTTCCTAGATGGTTTTGCAATAATATAATCTATCGATACCGATATTGTGGCAGCAGAAGCCGAAAAACCACTTTTATACTTCATTTACGCATAACTCGAAAATAATACATTTTTCGGTTATTATTTGAAAGATAAATGAATGACCTAAAAAAAAATCATTGAAATCGGGCCATTATTAGCAAAGATACAGCGGTAGGTCATTTTATTTTCCTACTGCTGCAGGCCAGTAATATAAACGCGCTGCTAGGGTATGAAAAATATTATAATCGGGTCAGATTTTTGATGTGTAGTTTTCAACAGTTCTTCGCTTTGCAAAGCCCCACTGAGAATATATATATATATATATATATATATATATATATATATATATATATATATATATATATATATATATATATATATATCTAGGTCTGTCCGTGTCAAAATTATATTTTGAACGGGTGAACTAAATCTATTTTTAAATTCAATTAATTTGATTTTTTAATATTGCGTTTATACATACAATAATTTTTATCAAACTTTCAATTTTTTTCTTTTAATATATTTTCAACATTTTTCGATTTTCAGATTTGTATGTATTCATACTCAACGAGATATTTATTACAGCTAATTGTTAGGTCTATTTGCAAGTATAAATCGACTACCAATATTTCTATACATTATCCTCATCTTTTCTTTTTATACAAATTAATTACTATTTCCCGTTACTATTAGGCTTTATTTACTATTAGAATAAATTTAGCCACATAATATAATTTAATACGCAGAGCTTGAAATGACCGGATAGTAGCCCTGATTTAATAGTAGCCTGCAATGAATATCAATTTATGAAGACGTGCAAGAAATATAATTAAGCCTCATAATAACCTACTATACCTAATTATTATTATTATTAATTTGCTCAGCAGTCCTTAAAGGACCTGGGCCTCAGGAACAAACTTTCCCCAGGGTTACTATCGACAGCCATACTGTAATACTGTAAGCCATATTGTCGAAGACGACCTAAGCCGTACAGAAGATGGAGATCTTCTGTACGGCTTAGGTCGTCTTCGACATCGTCGATCCGGGGTCTTCCCCTTAGGCGCGACCTTCCTGGGCGGCCGTAGAGAAGTCTGTTCGGCAACCTCCCTTCCTCCATCCTTTAATAGCGGCCATGATGCCCTCATTAGACTTAAGCACAACTTAAATGAAGAAATCACGCAGGATAAGTAAAATATATTATGTAAAACAATATAAAGAAATTTTTCCATGATCACCTGTTGAGAGGAAATCAAACAAAAATATTTATTCGCACAATAATAATCATAACTATAAATAGACCCCGAGCCAACCTCCTTCGTTAACGTAGGGTAAAGTAGGAAGTCCCTGCAGCTCTCTCTGAATATGATCATTTGTATTCCATTTAAAGTTTGTTGTTTTAATTTGACTTGATTATACAGAGCACAGATTTGAACATTTGATTCCAATGGAAACTGCCTTATTGTTTAGAATTGTAATAGGTAGTGTTCCATGAAATTAGTGAGGTGTGGATCGAGTCTTACAAAAATATTTGTTTCCGATAGAAATTTGCTTCGGTTTCACCCATTAGTTTATATACTAAGACAATTGATAAAATCAAATGCCAATGATTATACTGAGTCTATTATGGAATTTTCACATAGAATGGAATAGATTTCATCTGATTATTTATACGAATATTGTGTCGAGTTATATTCAAAGAGTTAATAAAACGTCGCATGGCCTATCACACTGTATCTAAACTATATAGAAATATACATGAAAACATTCGGCTTTGAAAGATAAACAGACTGTAGGACGGACGTGCAGCAATTGCGGCCGTTTGGACACGGATTTTTCCACGGCGAAAAGACCGGAAAAACGGAAAACAATTAAAAGAAAACTATAAAGGACAGATGGAGAGCAGGAGACGGAAAGATGCCGATGAACATAGGATAGCTACGTGAGGTCTTTGTGGGTGAAGGATAGAGAAAGTGCGTGGAGCAAGTGGCGTTTACGTAAAACTCTACCTGTTAACATTGGCCAAAGCCACTCCTGATAAAATACTACTCTGAGTGAAACTTCTCTTACTTTGCAGCTTTCTATTCTAATATGTTAATTTCTGCTTCCGACAACTACTAGTTTCAAATCGATTCGGGATAGTAGAATGAATCATTTAGTAATTATTCAGATATGAAGTCATGATTCTCTTCCTTGATTAAAGTCTTAAACCAACTTCAAACAATTGATTACAACATCACATAAAACAAAAAATCAAATCAGTTCCACAAAGGCTCAGGCTTTGAACTTGGTAGAGGTGTTACTAATCTCGATCTTATAGTATTATTTGGAGTTAATGTGACCAGGTCTGAGCAACAAGTGATGGGCGATTTCAGCGATAAGATGAGTACTCGCTTTTTTTCACTCGCTGCAAAGCGCTACCTTGAACCAGGGACCGAGGAGCGTAGATCGTGATTAAGAGCAGTGATTCAAAGACATGGCTGGTCATTGTTGACAGGTCATTTCAAGCAGTCACGGAGGCATTTATTTTCTTGGATGGGATGGGTAATGAACTGAGGAAATAGAAATGGTTCTATACAAGTTTAGGAAAGTCGGCGAGTACATCTAATTGGAATACCCGATTAACATTTAACACAGCCTTTCTCACAAAATAAGATGATGCATATCAAAATACAGCCCGTGTTCCTTAGGTCTTCTCAGCATTCCAGGAGATCTTCATAAAAAGAAGAACAAAATTCTAGGTAAATAAAATCTTGGTTCGTGCATTAGAGTAGATATGACCAGAGAACCTGGAAAATGGAGTATTATTGAAGAAGAAAGCAAGGAGATGAATGGAGCTGCAGTAAGAAACAGGAGCTGAACCTGTTATTTAGAAAGCCAATATTTAATTAGGGATTGATAAATTATTTGCCACTTCTATAAATTTGTTTTCTTGAAAACTAGTTTCTAATGTTGTACATTCATCCTCAGTTCTAAAAACACACAAAAAATTCAAAAATAAGCAATTCAAAATATAGTTGGTATTATTATACATATTAAATTATATAAATCAGTATTTTATTAGGATTTTATTATTTCAAGTGATTCATATATATTTAATTTGAGACTGTTTTCAACGTGATGTATTAATTTAACTTCTGAGTCTTTGATGAATTTATGATTATTTTCATTTAAATGAATTGCAAAGTTGGAATTATCTGTCTTATTATTATATGCACGTATGTGTTCCTTTAATCTCTGGTTTAGCGATCTTCCAGTTTTCTCGTGTATTTGACTGCACATTTGGATATCAACTGAAAACCAATTTTTCTCAAAGTTTATCAAACATGATAGATTGGAATGGGCTGAATGGCCATTCGTCAATGATGGAGAAGGTACTATTTATTGTGCCCTTTTCTGAATGTGAAGCTGGAGCGGCACATTGCCGGAAAAAGTGCCGGAAATCTTGATTTAGATGGAATTTGTTGGGGCGCTGAATTGATAAATTTAAATAACACTGTAATTGGGCTACCAAACAATTCCACTAAAATGAAATGCTAATGATTCATTAATTAAATCATGGTCAGTCTAGAGGGAAAATTTAAAGTTAGAAATAAAACAACAGGTGTCGTTTTAACGTCGCTACAACGTCGTTACAACGTCGTTTTAATGTCGTTACATGTGTCGTTTTAATGTCGTTACAACGTCGCAACTAACTCTACATGGTTACTCTCATTGCATTAATTTTCTCTTATTTTTTTTAAACCTAACATTTAATTTAATTTTTCATATTTCATAAATAATTATAAATTAATCAAACTTTATTAAACTTAAAATAAATAATAAACTTTCATTTACTAAATACAAGCTTCTTTATGAGGTCAATATATACTGTACGGAATGTAGTATTTATATCTCAGGTCTCCATTCTTGTGATTTTGCAGCTTTCCGTCCTGATGACCCTTGAATTTGCGAAACGTTGGCTGATTAGTTATTAACTGTTATTTGAGAGATTAAGGATTTGCTTGAAATTTATCTAAAATATCCCAAATTACTTATTACTCATTAAAAAAACACACACATGTTGTGTGGGTTTTTAAAACTCGCCTTAAGATAAGATGGGGGAAAATATTTTTAATTAGCAAGATTACAGAAATATTAAAATCAAATAAAGAAAAAAGAATACTGTAGGAAAAGTTCATTTACAATTTTTTGATTTTTCTTGAATGATGATTTATTTACGCCCTACAGAAGTTAGACGTATCTAGAACGACACAGATTGCGTTTATAAACATTGATTTCGTAATATATTTGCAATGACTTTTTTTGAATGAGTGCGAAGCGAGCCCATTGTGATCCGGAAGATATTGTTGCAACTAATTGGTTCAAACACTATTTGGTGACAACAAAAGCACTGTCGGTGGCATTAAATCGTCTATTATGTTCAGTAAAATGAGGTAAGTGAAAGTCGGCTTCAGTCTGCTTGATGAAATATAGATCATCCCGGTGCATATACCAACTTCTTATTTAATTCCAAATGATCAGGTGAAGGATCCGAAATGCAGACTTTAGAAAATATTTCTGTGAACGGTTAGTGAATGATGTTGGATGACTATGTCTGGAAAAGTAAAAAATATCGAAATAAATAAGTAAACAAAATACTTTGATATTTTATCTACTAATTTACTTGATATTTTTATCTAATAATTTTTTTCTCTAAAATTCGATTACTGTTTTAATTAAAATTTCTAGGCAGTTTTGAAACAATAAATAAAACAAATATGGCACTGCAAAACACAAAGCTATGAAGAAGGCCGTCAGAAATGTATTCTATCAATGGCCAACTATTTAAAAAAAATTTCTGATTTAAAAAAAAATACAATTTAGAGTTATCCCTTTTTGTTAGTGGACCTCTCACTTCTAAAACGTACAATATATTATTATTTCTAAAATGTTTTCTACTGTGATTGAGTAATTTTAACATTCATCAACACGCCATCGTCATTCTTTTGGGTTATAATTCTTTCATATGAAATAATTTTCATATTATATATTAGGTATATAATTATGATGATGTTGCATAAGTGTTACGATTTATTCAAATACCTTTATTTTAAATTTATGGTTTTGTTTATTGTATTTCATTTATATTTTAGAGCATAATACGATGAAAATACAAATTGTTGTTTGACTAAATAAAAACAAATAATTGCAAAAAAGAACTTAAAAACGGCGAATTAAAAAACTTTCCTGAATATACTCCTCTTTGGAAAGAATTCATAAAAATAATTTACTCCAGTTTTCAATAAAGTACATAACTAAAAAATAATACTCACCAATTTGAAAATATGTAGTATAAGAACTAAGGATTAAATACAAATAATTCCTTTAGGTGAGAACTAAAATAACAAAATTTGAAGAAATGAGAATACTAATATTAATAGGAATGAATATTTAATAATTAAAAAAAATTTATGGGAAAATCGATTTGGTGTTTCAACCATTACTTATGAATTTTTTCGACAGCTAACATATTTTATCAGAATTGATTGTAAAACAGTAGTCTTTTAAAAATATTTCGAAGTGATCATGTTTGCATATTTCTGACAGTTTCCAATTTGGCTATGCTAACATTTTAATTTAAGTACTCTTCTCGTTGCTATTTTGTGAAATTGGCAATTCTATTAAGCTATGGTTTATTAATGGTTGCTATTTTATCACTGATTAATATTTTTTTTTATATGTATATTAGCACCTGTTTAATAGAAAAGGGACAATAAGCAAATAATATGAATATAAATTATAAACTTGGCATGAGGAAGGATAGTACCCAGCAGCACCTGTTCCCGGTCTTGGAATAAATAGTCCTTTAATTCAGGAAAGGAGATCTCTCATCCTACTCATTTTTAGACTTCTCTTAATGTTCATGTCAGCAGTTGCCATATCGTTGATCAGTCTGTTTTTTATTTGAAAAACACAAGTGCTCCTGTATATTGTTTAAAACAGTTTTTGTTCCACTTGAAATCCCCAGTCATAGATAAAGACTGGACAGATGCATGGTAGGTAGTTTATTTTTTGATCGATACATGGTTTTCAATAGGAAAACTTTGTTTTTGATTTTTTCAAAATGAGGATATTAAGTTTATTTTGAACAGTTCCTAGTCGTACAATATAATTTGGTGTAAGTTTGGCCCAAAGAAATACATATTTTAGAAATTTTAAATGAAAATTCTCTATACCTTTTGATGGTTCAAGCTCCAAACTTCTGCTGAATAGAGAAGTTTAAATAATTTATTATTTTGATATAATTATTTATCAAATATTCAAGAGCTATTCTATTAAAAATAATAAAACAAGAAATTCCGAATGTGATGCATTATTAGAATCCCTTACTTGCTACTTAGAATTAAAAAACTTACATGGAATAACCATCAGCTGTTAAAGACAAGACTCTAATATCCTTAAGTCTGTTGCAGAAGTGTTGATAAGCGCAAATCAACGGATCCCTTTCCAAACTCGCGCTAACATCATTATCTGCTTCCAAACCCAGTTAGTTGTAAGGTGGATAATTCCCTTCCAAATACCTCCGGTGGTCTGTTCCGCAACACTTCCTAATATTAGCCGCAAATGGCAACCATCCATTGCGCAATGAAGGTATACCTCGCTATCGGGTAACGAACTGGCAAATCAGCTTAGCCGTTAAACTGTTCGACCTGAGAAGGTCAAATACGGTCGAACATCCTCTTTCCAACTTTCTCCGCGATGCCGAGAGAAACCGCTAAACTTTACCCTTACTATTTCTATAGGAATGGAATACAATTATAATACTCTGTTACTTAGAGATGTAAAAACCAAAATAAAATATCGATAATGAAATAGATAATATGGAGGAATTACCTACTGTTTTTTCTTAAATCTTTACTGGAGTTCCAAGGGAGGTACTTTACTTGCATTCCTCTGTACTTATATTTCTCTTTACTTTCTGGGTATAATATATTATATCCTGAATAAAAGATTCGTAGATAACCTTATCATTAATTATAAGGTATTATATTCGTCATCTCGAAATGACGAATAAAGAACAAAATAACATATATCAACTGCGGGCAATGAAAATATCTAAACTCCTTTGTTGAAATTTTATAGGAGAAACATATATGTGATATAAATTAATAAAGTGATACATATTTATTTGCTATTGTTTTTACTACATAGTACAAGCCTAGTTATAAATAGATTAGAGATTCGTGATCGCTACTGGTTACACATCATATTTTTCTATGCTGGCCACTGGAGTTTCGTGCTTTTTAATGTACCGGTGGAGTTACAAGATTTTAATTACCTACCATCGATATATACCTTGAAATGTAATTGTGCAAAAGACTAACTTTGGTTTAATCTCGTTCCAATAAACCAAAACAGTCACGGAAATTCACTCTGACTCCTAACAAAATAACAATTAAATATCAGTAATTTAATGAACTACGGGTTCCCAGACCGCGGACGCAAGAACGTTCCAGCTGGTACGCGAACGATAGTCAAGAATGAAATCGTCTTTTTAACATGTTCAATGAAAGATAACATTTTTTAAAAATTATTATTGAATGTATCAATTATAAGATGAATAAATCGCAATTAAGAAAAATTATTCAGGTAATCGCAGTAAAGACGAAAGCAGTCAGTGTTGAAGAAGACTTATGTTACAGTAAATTTAGGAATTAATCCGAACATCCAAAAAAAAAAAAAACTGGTTCAATCAATTTATGAATATCTCATTTTAGCATAAATAAATGTCCTATCGTACATTATTTAAGTTCTAAAACTGTGTATAAATCATACACAACCTGTAAATTAAGTAAAATAAAAATAAGATACACCATTAATATTATCATAAATTCTTAGTATAGATAAACTGTAACCCAGTCAAGCTCCTAATATGTAATACAGGCGAAGTAATTTTATTTTTGATTTCGATATCAAAGATTAACCTTACTTCGGACAAACTCGGGTGAGTTTGGCATATTTGATTTACAGTTAGGTCTTAAAACTGTAGACCTCCGCCATTTTGGGGTAACGATTCTGTAGATTTAATCATTGGTTAAAATATAAATGGTGATTTACTGATCTATCAGATAATCTACTGGTCTATCAGATAAATTATATGTTTTTAGATTAATGTTTTGATAATACACAATGTAGTCGGAAACGTCATAAGATAAATAATTTTTTTAGAACTTTGGAGGTTTTATTATTGAAAAAACATACAAAAGAAGAATATAATACATGAAATATAGCAAAAAGCCTATCCAGAAAAAAATGTATTACATTTTTTTTGCCAAAGGATAATTCTTTTCTATCTTTTTTTTTTTTTGGTTTATGGCTAATAAAAATATTTTTTTATAAATAATAATTATATTATTTTATAGCCTTATTACGTTTTTACATTATATTTATTCAAAGTGACTAAATACTGTGTCAATTTAGTATTTAGTCTCCTTGATACTCATTAAATGCTCTTTTCTTTGCTTGTTCATCCATTTCCTTTCGATTTATCGATATTTTTCTAGCGATTGTGGGTGGATATCGATATTTGGTTTCGCGATATCGCAAAATATTAAATATCGATATTTTGCTTTCGATGTCCCAACCCTAGTTTTAGGGTAATTTTTTTCTAAAGTATCAGGGTATGTTTGTTTTTAAAGTATCAGAATACCTTTCTTACATTTATTTACAGTTATATCTAAAAGTGTTTCAATTATATAGAATCCACCTTTTGAATGTGAAGTAAAAATAAATCTTTTTTTAGTTCTGAAAATGCCGGATTTCAGAGACACGTTAACAGCTTAGTAATAAACTTGAGACTTACAGCATTTCAAATTTTCAAAAAATAATACTATAATTATATTTGTCTCCAAGTTTAAGTTTACTCTAATTTTATACATAAATAAGATAGTGATTATTAGATCTAAAGTTTCACCAATATTAATATAATTATATATATACTAAACATTTAGCTAACATGTAATATATCATCTGAAAATATACCTACTATGACATTTAAATATCAATCGTTAAATCTTGAATGTCATAAGTTCTAGTATAATCTCTTCAATAATAATTCTGTTCCATAATTGACATCGATATATTATATAACATCTCAACGTTCCAAGACAACGTTGCTTTCAAGGCAACATGAGATACCAACTGGGGAGTCAACTGCACTTCCTTTCATACCAAATGTGGCCTAGCAGTGGGTGCAATAGAGTCGTAAAACTCCTCCGAGCAACTTTCTTCTGTCTCCATATCGGACAAACTACTTCCGTATGACCTACGAAGGACAATTCAATCTAATCACATTTGCATTTTATGGAAAATGAGAACTGCGTATCCTGTTTGGAACATGTATAATCTCATAGCATTTGTAAATGGTTCCAACTATGTACAAACACAATCATTTGACTATGTACAAACATAATCATTTGGAATTTCCACATATCATGATTCATTATATTGAGAAGCTAAGATAATACTTATTTAATTTATGGGAAAAACAAGAAGGGTGGACAATAAAATCGCATTTACTTAAAATGATTAACCTACAAAAAACTGTTGGTTTTAAATTTATATTCTTATGATTCATTATTATATAATTTGAAAATGTTTTAAAAAGTGCTGCAAATTACTATATTACAAAATCATTTATTTCCAAATAGTAATATTTCAGAAATATCTGCTTTGTCCATTAACAAGATTTTCCATATCGCTTTGGTTAAGATATCAGACAATTAGATTATAATCCAAATGAGCATTTGGAACATTTAAAAAATGTTGGAATGTTAACGAGTTGTAAAATAACTATATAAAGGTGAACCGTTTTCCATCGGAACATGTGAAGAATACCTTATAAAACATATCTACCAAATTCAGCAAATAAATTAAGCAATAGGCACTTATGGATAAGAAATTTGAAGATGATCGCCCAAGATGAGTGAATTTGAAGATGATTTCGCAAGATGATCGCCGTAAGCTGAGAGCGCTTGAAAGAAATTGTATCAAAGCAAGAAGGCTAAGAAGGGCAAAACATGTAATCAGAGGATGAAAAGGTACTGAAGAAAATGTTGGAGGCTTACTTCAGTGAGAAAAGAAAAAGGGAAGACCAAGAAGCTGCAGGAAGTGAAGAAATAATCCAAGGAAGGATGAAGTCGAGAGATGCGAGGAACCCAGGAGCTCGCAATTGATAAATCAGGAGACCAAGAGCAACGCTGACCTCTAGCGCCGAGGAATTAGTATAAAAAATTCATTACGCTATATCTCAGATAATACTAGTCCGATTTAAATGATTCTTTTTTGCTTTATAGGGAATTTCACATCATTCGTGATGAAAAAAATTTAGATAGACGGAATTTTTTTTTTATTCCATATTTGGATTCTTTGTATCTTGAAACGTAAAACATCTAATTTTGAGGGAAGATTAAAAACAAATTTATTGATCGATTACAAAGGTCTATTATTTAAAAAAATAGACCAAAAGCCAAATAATCTTTAATGCCATTATATGCTAATTTCAAACCCCTTTGCTTTTTCCCTCTATCTTTATAAATGGCTTATAAAATCTCTAATCATCCTGGGGTGACCTGTAACTTTATTGCCAAATTTCAAGAAAACCTATTCAGTAGTCACGGAGAAAACCCGCGGACGGCGGACGTACTGATTTTTTTTTTTAAGTTGATATTTGGATTCTACGTATCTTGAAACGTATAACCTCAAATTTTGAGAAAGGGTTGAATTTTTTTTCTTTTTCGATTACGAAGGTCTGTTATTGAAAATAATAAATCGAAAAATAGCAATAAAGCATACAAAAATAATTTAAAGCATTCATTAAAAATATTAAGCGATATAAATAACATCAGTGGTACCAAAAAACGAACTCTTGTACTCAGATTCCCAGTCAGCTATCATTTAAAACTATACATCAGAGTTATATATATATATATATATATATATATATATATATATATATATATATATATATATATATATCCGGACGTAGGAGTGATGACCCTATCCCGTGCACCTAAATTGTGAATTTCGTTATTGTTTTCCAGGACGTAAAATAGCCGTCCGGAGGTTTGGTCCACAGACGGTCTACTTCGGGGAAAGAAATATAGCTCCTCGTTCGCTTCCTGACCCCGAGCTTCCATAATCCGTGGATCTTAAACGGTTTGTCACTGTCCTTGAACTTAAGTGAGTCGGTGAGAAGGACACTGCCGAATTGGCCCCAAAGAGACCGGTAACAGAGCTATGGTTGGCCTGCGCTGCACCATGGAAACCATGGTTCGTAGCAACGTGAGGTCGGGTGAACCCCTGTAGGCTGTCTGTGTTCTCGCAAGCAATGAATGTTTGTAAGAATACTATATCGCGCGGCCAAAGATCCCCATGGTCTATAACGCCAACAGAAAAAAAATAATATAAATATAATTAATCTTATAATAGAGATCCTAATCCAAGTTCAATAATTAAATTAAATAATTAATTGCCAAACTGTTATGTTTAATGTGCTTTTCAAATATTAAAAGAATTATTCATTATCTAAAGAGAAATATAAAGTGCATTTCAACATAAATACGAGGCTACAAATGCATGTATTTGTTGTTGTTTTTTATTTATTTTTTAAAATTATTTGATTTATTTTCATTTCATTCGGTTATCTTACTTATTTTAATTATTTATTTCCTTTTTTCCCTCCTATTTTTACATCGTTATGATTAAACATGATTTGTTGTACTCCCGACTGCAGGAATGACAGATAATTTCACCCCCTCCAGCCGCTCCTTTCTCCAAATACAATTAATGCTTTATAGTAAGTGGAAATAATTTTTATATTTATGCGGGCTTTATTTAGCTGCTTATACCTACTCAAAACTGTGAGAGAAGTGTGGTTTTACTTATAATCATGGATTCCTAAATGAGCAAATTTTTTTATGTTTTTTAAGAACATATTTAATATTCCTACTTCAAAATCTACAATTGAATCATCAAGTGGTAAAAGGAACTAGGTCTGAAAGCATAACTTTTAAGGATATACTAAAAATTGTTCTGCTGCCTTCTTTTTGAAGAAAGAGCCATTATTTTTTCACCTAAAATAGTCTCGAAATTTCGTTATCGATAAAATAGCTTAGTTCTTTTCACCATCAAATGATGAGCCTTAGTCCAAATGATAAGATTGTCTAATAATAAAAAAATCATATTCTTTTAATCAGTTCCCTTTGCCACTTGATAATTTAACTTTCCCTTTAAAAAAAAAAAAACTACTTCTTAAGAGAGAAAAAAAAAACTAATAATCAAGATGTTTTTTTCTTCTATTGTTTTGTACCTAAGATTGAAAAATAACAGCTGTCTGACACTTCTGAACTCGATGTGCTTCACGCCAAAGTGCAATTAAAACTTAAACCAGCCAGCTATCAGGTTTTTGCCAGGGCATCATATTTACTATCTTATGCGTTAGATCAACCTCTACAAAATCTCTTCCAAAATATTTTTTCTCGGCACTAGATTCTTTAAAAGAGTTATTTTATGTGGTTTATTTGTATGTACTTTTTGTTTCCCACTAACCGTGGACTTTTCAAAACTTAAATTCTTATGACGAACTACAGTTAATTTCGTTAACAGATGGAAAATGTGACTGAATATGATTGAAATTTTATAATTTTATAGTCTGTGATAATCAAGAAAAATCTTTCAATTTATTAATGAAAGAAAAATTATACATTTATCAGAAAAAGTAAACGAAAATTGAAAAGGAGCTATATGAGGAATTTCTTTTAGTCAGCTAGAAAATGATTAAAGCCCCGGGTGAGGTGCTCTTGGCTAATTGGCTAAAAACTGCCGACAGTATAATTCATTAGCCTTATTGATTTCTAATTTGCAGAAAGATCAATCCTCATTATTGATTTGAAGTCATTCATCATTAAATCATTTCATATCGGAAAATAATTAATTATTATTAAATGAAGACCAATTAATCAATTGCTCCTTTTTCATATGAACTCATTAAAAAATAATTAACATAAAATGACTTCTTTTGTTACTTTCCATTTAGAATTTATAACTTGATATAAGTTACATACACTCTTACACACACTTATTGGTTTACATCCTCATTATATCCACTGGGTATTAATCATACAGACATAGAATAGAAGTGATGGATGAGGTAGACTGTAATGGAGTAATTAGGGATTGATAGATTATTTGCCACTTCTATAAATTTGTTTTATTGAAAACTAGTTTCGAATGTCATGCATTCATCTTCAGTTCTAAAAACACACAAAAAATTCAAAAATAAGCAATTCAAAATATAGTTTGGTATTATAAAACATATTAAATTAGATGTACATATTAAATTACATATTAAATACATATTAAATTATATCTAATTTAATATGTATAATAATGCCAAACTGTATTTTGAATTGCTTATTTTTGAATTTTTTGTGTGTTTTTTAGAACTGAAGATGAATGCATAACATTCGAAACTAGTTTTTAATTAAAAAAATTTATAGAACTGGCAAATAATTTATCAATCCATAATTAGATTGATCCTTCTATACCATCATGCTGATGTCAAATGTAATGGAGTAATTAACATCATTAATAACTTACTACGGAATCAGTCGTGGTGTGTTAAACTCAGTAGCGTAACCAAAGTCGAATACACCGAAGGTGAATATCCAGAGGACGCCCCTAAAATAAAATAATAATAAAATTTTTAATATGAAAAATTCTATTTATCCTTTATCTGGTTGATCAGGCACCGGAAAAAAACCTAAAAATGATCAAATCACTTCAATATGATTTACGTATGCCTGATACAAAACGTATCTTATAACTACTGGTAGATTTTCGAAATATTCTACATTGTATCAAATATGAATGAAAAAAAAAATGACGAATTAGCAATACTACAGCACAATCGACAACACCAAGAATTGAGAAGAAACTAGAGGAGTGGCACGTGGTCAGTATGAATTACGAATACGAACAGAAAGACCACCAATGACCTACTAACATTATTGTTTCTATATTTTTAATTACCCTCAGCAACAATTCCTATTTAGGATACTATCGAGATTATTTATTTTGGTGTATTTTTCAGTAGTTTGTATAATTTAAAAAACCAATCGTATTTGTTTTTTAATTCAGGTCTTGCGACGCCCCACGACGTCCGACGCCCAAGGCATTGCCTAGGTTGCGTTGTTTATACTTTTACATTTATTTACGTTATGGTTATATTGTTATGATGGCTTACTATAGCTACTGCAGCCCTAAAGAATGCAGAAACTAAAAAATTCAGGAAGAACGTTGAGTCCACGAGAGAAAGAGGGAATGTCACCCGCAATACATTTCAAGAAAATCATGTTCCAAGGTTTGGAGAAATCTACCTTCTTCAGTTTATGAGTATTCCTCGAATGCTTCTAACGAACCGACAATACACGTTTTCGGCTGTTTCTTCTTACTATCTTATTCTACTAAGCCATATGAACATATTTATGAGTATAGCTCCATTTAGGCAAAAATGTGGCTCTATAAAGTGTATTTTATTATTTAAAATTAAAATTTACTTTGATTAATCTCCAACTATGTAATTATCTCCATTGTATCAGTAGTATATTATCCCTATATCTAATAGATTTTAGAACCTTATCTTAAGAAAGAAAGATTGAATTGCCCAACAGGTTTCCAATCAATTCAAAACAGAGTTGAAATCATTATTCCTATTATTATTCTGTTGGCCAGCTTCGAAATCAGTCAACTTCCCCTGCACCTCTCCCCTCCAATCATTACTAAAAAAGTGGAATAGTAACCGCTCCTTAGAGTGCTTCCTTAATTAAAAATATTTTTTAAAAATCTCACATAATTAACCACTCAAATATATGTATAAATAAATTGTAGTTATACTTATATTGACTCTGTCCATTTATATTTTATAGTAATGTTGTTTAGAATTTTTTTTTTAGTCGATTATTTTCCTTTATATTTATCTCAAAGTGAAAACATGGTTTCATTCCTACAGTTTGAAGAATTCGTTTTCTTACCTTATTATTCAAATTTCTTTCCAATTAGAACTGTACATTTCAAGTTAAAAAGTAAAACACATTATTGTTTTTAGTGTCATTAAAGTGATAGTATATTGGGTTGTGACTAACATCGAGTTCATATTAAAAATAATCCGATTTTCTGGTAATTGTTCTTGAATCAGACGAAACCGGAACTCGTGAAAAACTAATCTACTGAATACGATAAAATTATAAATTCAAAGCCAAGTATAAGATCCAGTCAGCTCATCTTTACTACAAAATTTAAGTATATTTCATATAAGTACTAGTTATATTAGGATTAATAGGATTAATATAAAGGATTAAGTCGTTAGTAGTATTATGAAATTCATAGAAATCTCAATTTCGGTATTCTAACTAATCTGAGACATTTAAGAGAACAAATAGTACATTGAATTGATCATTTTAGTCGTCAACTATCTGCAGCTGTGAACTATTTAACGGAACATAATATCCAATGACATAATATATTAATGACATAATATCCAAGCATGCGCAATCCGCATTAACATAATATGGAAATTTCGGTGGTAATATTATTCATAGAAATCATACAAAATAGCAAGGGAGTGGGAAAGTGCTATTAAAAGAGACTTCCATCTCGGACTAGAGGTGTACGACCTGTGCCCTTCAGGATTCCCTTGACCCTGTATTTTACCACTTTCACCTTACATCACCTGCTCCCTTCTCCTAAGGGTCGCACGGTCTTTGTCCGCACTTGCGCAATAACAACGTAAATCTATACCGTTCCTTCACGCATCTCAGTTGTTAGATAACGTCTGCCAGGAAGATAGCTCTCATTAGTCTGTATCGTGAGCATTTATCTGCCCATTACTGGGAATTAGTGAACGAAAACATCTTGTGGATCCAACCCCTGAGGCATCTTCCTGGAGATCTCTTTTCGCAACAACTGTATAACTTATACAACGATATTTCTTCAAATATCATCAATCCATTTCATGATCATATATAAATACTTTCACTTCCTCAGCATACTAATATAGAGGAAGTGCGGAATAGGTCAAAAAAATTCAGTGTCGAAAAGAAGTTCGAGAATTTCGAAAAAAAATCTTCCGGGATGGAGATAAGCGCTACCAAAGTACGAAAGTTATACAATGATAAATTGAGTTAATTCAACACCGCTATTACTGACTTTTACAGTTTTAATGGATTTTTACAACAATATTACTAAATATACTATATTATTAAGCAATGGTTTTGGTTGACTTCTTTTCATGTGATCATGATCATCATTATCGTTTCTCTATGTGATACAACATCACTGCAATGTGAGATACAACAGGTACTGTCACTTTTCTTACCAAGCAATTAGAAAAAAAAATCACTTTTGTTTTGAGTGGTAACTGCAGCTCCTTCTCTTGTACTCTGTAATCAAATCATTCCCTAGAATCACTTGTGCAAATTGTGTAGTTTTCCCATAACTATTATATGTTTTTGCAGAATAATAGAAGAAAAAATTATGAAAAAAACTTTTTTAAAAAATGTATACATTTTTTTCTCCTCTCCTTTTTGGAGAGAGGACTGGCTTCCATTGGAATGAAAGCCAGAACACATATCCAATATTTATTAATGTAGAATCATCAACAAAAAAATTAGTTAAAATCGGTGACCTATTGACTGTGCAAGAAAAAACCTTGTTTGTGACAAACAAAAATATATGTACAACTATATATAGTAGGTACATTATCAATTAATTCAGATGATTTATTTATTTTTTTTTGGAATGTTATTTTTTCCATCCCTTTCTTACGTATTATGATTTCAAAATGACTGATAATATAAGGAGTCCCAACTCGTAATATAGAAAATAAATTTCAAAATTTTGTATTAGATTCCATGGAAACCTTTATTTTCCGTTATATAAGGTAAAAGTTGAAATTATCAACTACAACAATCACTTAAATTTAAGCCTTTTTCGTCACTTTCCTTTATCTACGGCTTTATATTTTAGATCTTATTTTTTTTCTAAAATCTATAGCATTCCAACAGTATATTATATATCGATATCATTACTACTCTTATTTCCGGAAATTTGTTTTCAACGTTAGAAAATATTTCTCCTTTTTTTCTCCTTTTGAAATATAATAGCCATTTTGAAAATTTGACATTTTAGCCCTGTTAAACTACTTCAATGAAGATAAGACCTAGCTGATATTAAAGAGCATTTAATTATACATTGATATGAGTTTAATCAAAATCGTTAGGATCTTTTAAGAAAATTGTAAAATGTTTAAATTCGATGATATAAAGTCGGCTTACTTCTGGTAAGCCGATTTGGCGAAAAAGTTGCTGTAACACTATAGGCTTATTTATAAACTACCTTAAATAAATAATTTCAGTTTCGTACAACTGTTCGTTTTGGAGCTAGGCTTACCACATGCACACACAGACCATTGCGATACTTGACTATTTGGATTCAGAGGGCCTTAAAACGTGTATTCCCGTTGAAAATTCGGATTCGAAATTCGAACAAATACTACATATTTCATATATAGGTAAGAGCGAGAGTGAGTTTCCTCAGCTCATGACCAAGCAGAATCACTCGTACTTAAAGAACTTTGTGTGTGGTTGGAAGACGATAGTTGGCCCAGCACACATTTTCTTGGTCTCGAGAAAAGGATCTGTGCCAGAGAGGCCGCCGAACAGAAGGCACAAGAAGGGAAGAAGATGAAGATGGTGGCCAAAATGAGGAGTAGCGAAGAGTGAAGAGAAGAGCAATTGATAAAATCAGGAGGGAAATGGCGGTTTCGATCTCAAAGAAATAGTACTGAACTCCTTCATGGATTGCAGTGGTACAGGTTTTTATCATGTAAATAATAATTTAAAGTATATACAACATAAGTAATTACTATAATACATTCATAATTCTTGACAAAAAGTTATTGTGTGGTGTTTTTGTGGACTGCCCAAAAAGAGTGGATTTATCTCTTTTTTTATGGGGAGAGATTTATTTATTTGAATAATCGTTAGTGGGCTGGTCTGGGACCATTAATAGTTTTGTATTCTACGATGCATTAATATGGTAAAATGTTTTTTATCGCTAGATGACTAATTATAGTCAATGAAAAATTATCCACATGTAAGATGTCCAAGAAATAGATAAAAATTGTAAAATATAAATTCATTAGAAAAAAATCGTTATTACTTCTTTATGACACAAAAACTATATAAATAACGTTCTGATTATTTTGTGTGACTAGTAATTGAATATAAGATTGTTTAAATCATGTTGCAATAAATTTTTAGCTCTTAACTTTCATTTTTATATTGACCGTGAGACGATCTGTTAATTTCGCTGTCTTTTAATTTAATATTCCTTTTTCCCCGTTTAAATTTAGAAACAGGTTTTCGGTTCCCATGATAGGGGAACTCGCTTCCTTACTATTCCCCGAACTCGCTCTCGATGGAAACAGAGATAAACAGAAACGCGATTACTAACTATTTTAATTGCTCCTAGTTTCAGCAGCTCCTTGGAGGCTTTCACATACCTCTGCGACACCAAACCGAACTGGATTGTCATAAAGTGACACCTATACCGGATGTACCGCAAGAAGAACGGAAGTGGGGGTCCCACAATGGCACCATCTAGTCACCACTGTCATGGGCAACTGACGCAATGTGTCCTTCTGTAAGTCTTTTTTTTCATCCATGAAATTTCTCTGAGAATTAGTCATCTTTTTATATCGTTCCACTTCGTTTTGCCTCTTTTTCATCCTTTCTCTCAAAATCAAATCCGCATGTTCAAATAGGTGCCTTCGAGTCGAGTGTGTAAATAATTAAGATGGCCAAAACAGTTAAATAATTAATTGAGTATAAATTATTGATATTAAAACAATTAATTTTTATTGATATAAAATTAGACTATTTAGTGGTCTTTGAAAAATAACATATCGTAATATAAAATAGGGATCAGTGAAATTTATGGTTGCTAAATTAGCAGTAGAGGTTAACATTTTGATTTATAATTTTCAATAATGAATTTTTTAGTCGATAAACAAAAAAATTAATTATCACTCAAAATTTCAGCTTTTACGTTTCAAGATACGTTTTTTATTATTCGAGACTACCGATTTTCTGAGACTTGGCACCAATGTCCCAGGTCACGCCAGAATGATCCTCGGTACTCGACATTACCAAATTGGCGGCCGATTAGAGATTTCAGTCCATAACTCGAGCTTTTATGAATATAGTGGAAAAATAAGAAGTGTTTAGGAATCGGCATACCAAACTCTTTAAAAAAAAATCAATATAAAAGCTTTTGGTTAACTATTTTCAATACTTTACTTGTAGGTCATAAAAAAATTACATAAAAAGGTATATTGGCATTTATTACAGAGATCATATGGTTCGGTGATAAAGGTTATAAACGCGATTTTTCCCACTTTAATTAAACAATTGTATTACATGTTTTAAGTGTTAAAATACTTGCTTTCCTCCCCATTTGTGAGATGAACAAGTCTGCAGCAGGAGAATAAGATATGAGTTAAGGTTCTTCCGCTTAAAATGTCGAAACTGTCGGTTTCCAATGGTTTATCTAGTGACATTGGCAGTTCTAATGTTGTCACGGAACATGAAGAAATCTCTTGGGAACTTGTTACCTACTGAAAGAAAACGACATATAATAACGGAAAGAGAATGCCTAATGCCTAATGCCTTCAGTCTGAAAAGCACTATCATAGAAGTTACCGTGTTTCCGGAAAATACCGATGTATATTGCAGGTCAGTGGAAATTTAAGAAGAGGGAATCCTGAATTCCATACATACAGCTTAAAAACATAAAAGCTCCCGAGTTATCTCAAAAATTTGCACTACGCATCACTTGCAGCAACTATAAAACAAGAGCTCGCCAACCATGGATATGAGGCAATCAATATAGTCAATGTTATCTCACGGTTTAAAACACCTCTCTCTATCATTTTAGTTTCTTGTACGGAGTAGAGGAAGTATTGTCATCGTGTATTGTAGTTACCTGAAACTGTTTTTTGTTATTTTTTAACATTCCTCCTTATTAGAAAGCGAATGAAAGATATTCGTGAATAATCACGTTTCAGAGTCCGTTTAACAGTTTTTAACATTTTTATAATCATGTATGTGCGTATGTGTATATGTGCGTGTGTCAATAGATAGACGTCGCGACGCTGAGTGTTGTTTGGAAACTACTAGCCAAATTCAGGATCACTTTTTGAGCCACCGTTTTATAGTTCAATAGGCGTAAAAGAAAGTCATGCAGTGTCCACATCAGATATTTATTAATTGATTTTGGTTAAAAACAGCGTAATAGTGGTATAATAATTTATAAGATACATCGATAGTAATATTGTAAGTAATATATTAATAATAATGATACAATACGTAATATATTAGTGGTAATAATATAAATATCATAAATAATTTAATAATAATAGATAACTAGGTACAATAGTATCTAATAGTAAGTCATATGACTTTACTATTAGCAACACGTCACTAATTAATTTATTCATAATGACCTATTCTTGGGAAATTAGTGTTTGTCATTGGGAAATGTTGCAAAAATAACCTTTTTTGGGCCGACAATAGTATAGACATGATGGAGTTAGGTTTCTCCACTCCACCTGTGCCTTCAGCAATTTGCTGAAGGATAAGCCTAGGAGAAAGATACATTCATCAGAATCTTCAGGAGTCCGGAATTTCTGTTTATAAATTATATTTACATTTATGCATTATGCCCAATTCTTCCGTCGAATCACCATTTACATATTAATTTTAGAGAATGACAAAAATCTAACTCTTTGCCTAAGAGTTATATAGCCTAATGACCTAATAATATTTTTCCCACTTTTCTGGTAATCTACTGTAGCATGATTATCAGAAACATCTATATTTTTTAAAATTATTATAACTAGGGAAAGCATTTGAGGTGATGCTATTTACAGTTGAATATATGTTTCAAAATATATTTCCTAAATTTATGTTTTAAGCTGACGCTTGAAGAGCAAGCAAACTTTCTTTTGTTGATATTTTAGCAGTGAATGACCCGTCGCTTTTTTTTAACAACACCGCAATATCTTTCTCTGGTCTGGTCTAGCTAAGCCGCAAGGACCATCAGGACATGAAACGCTATTTTTTTTTTTAAATTATTCAAATTAATATCTCGTTTTAGCCAGTCATGTATAATGTTTTATTTGTGTGGTTAAGACTCCTAATTTTATGAAAACTTTAATGAAAGGGAAGTAATAGTCTATTTCATTGTGGTCAGTATTTGTTTAGGAGCATCATATAGATCAAGTTGGCGCAGTTATCCTGAATTTATCCACGTTTTTCCAAATCTGTAACAAAATAAAGTTTGTATTATTTGATAGGTCTGGAAATTAAATTAAATCTAAGTAAATAAAATATTCTGTTTTAATATGCACAAATCAAGGTTGCAACACGGTCTTAATCAGTTCTCAACCTTTCTGGATTTTGACCTGCAAAGAATGCGTGTCCCTCCCCTATTTATTTTTTAAACTTTATGAAGAAAAAACAAAAACTCAGCTAAGTTTGGTGATACAAATAAATCTTATTCTTATAAGATAATATAAGCCCCTTCAAATTCACATTAGTAGTATGGAAGTGCAAAACTGTTATTTTTCAATTAACAGTTAAATCAGCTGTTATTAATCTCATTAGCGTTCTTAATTTTCTAATTAAACGGCTACACGGTACAAAATTGTAATACCTCTCGCCTCCTGCTGCAAGAAGATTACTTCCGGCACAAAATAAGAAAGGAAGGCCTGGCGGATCCACCGGTGAATTCCTGCATAAGGATTAGTGGAGAACTGGCAGATGGAAGAGGATACAATATGCGGTGGGTGAAGACTCTTTAAGGGGCTACCTTGAGGAAGTACTTTCTCACTAGGGAGGACATTGGTCCTCTCGGACCATCGTGTCTCGCAGGTTCTCCCAGAGTATGAGGGTTTCAGAGCGAAGTTTTTTAAACATGGAAAAATGGAAAAAACATAAGAGAAATCGATCTCTTATGCCCCAGGTGCGGTGTACCTGAAGCAACTGAGCACATCGTCGCAACCTGCACCATTTGTGCAACCAAACTACTGAGGGAGACAACAGAGATCTATGTTTTGACGGAAAGCGAGTTTCCTCAGCTGATGACCAAATAGAACTATCCCCACTTCAAGAACTGAGAAGAAGGGAAGGCACTGTGCCAGAGAGGCCGCCGGACAGACGACTTAGGAGGGGAAGAAGATGAAGATGGTGGCCAAACTGAGGAGTATCGAAGAGGCTGTGTACACAGTTACAGAGAAAATTATTATCTGATCTGCTTGCAGCAGTTTGCTATTACTCAGGAATGAATAAAATCACACTGCTGCAAACACAAATATTACCTTAAAGGCAGGGTAGGGTGGAATTTTATTTTATTTATAAATAAATAAAATAATAGTACAAAATTATTCTATTCTTAAAAAAAAAAGTATACAGATAAATGAGGTATTTTTCATTATTCATCTTGTAAATCTATTTGACTTTTGCATGGTTCATTACCACTAGACTTTTTATAAGTCCCCCAGGTCGAAAATCCTTATCCTAATTCCATATCTGTGAAGAGTGTTGATCGAATAAGCATTCACATGTCCAGGAAGTGCATAAATTTGGGATTTTATAAGATTTTTTGGTTTAACTTGAATGCAGTGGCGGATTCAATCTTGCGTTTAAAAAAATATCCGACGTTTTACAAAAGTGAAATCAAGGAATAACGTAGGAAGAACCCGTCAACGCAACAACCGTTACTTAATCACTTTTTATGGTAATTCATTCATAGCAAATTCATTGAGCATAAATCAAAATCAGCATGGTCTAATCAAAATACACGCACAGGAGTTTTTGTGAACTTTGTTTCATAATACTTATAGAAATTACATATTAAAAAAAAATGATCATAACATACTAGAATATTTGGAAAAAAAGTCTAGTTTCCCAGTGAGTTAAGTCAGATTGCACAACGGAATGACAAACACGTCCTCCCGTTGCACCTGTGGGTTACGCAACCTTCGGAAGTGGACAGCTGAAACACATCTTAGTAATTATTACTTCCCCTTTCTCTGGCAATTCCCCACTGCTAAGTCATTGTGCTGTAGTCATGTTTTGTAGGCAATTTGATGGCTTCGGTTATATAGGAATATTTTATTATAGCACCATAAATACTCCAGCCAAACGGTTATCAAAAAGTTTATTACTGACTTTTAGAACATATAAACGTAATTTATTTTCTGTCCCGTTGGTCGGTATGCTCAGAAAAGTAACTTGCACCCAAGTAAAAGTTGTTCCACACATCGACAATACTTTGATCGGATCGGTGTGCTATACCGAAACGTTTATCTTGGGTAATAAATAACTCGAGCCACTAAAGCTGTTTCTGCAAGAAACAACCCGTCAGCCCCCCGGGTCCCCGTCAGCTGAGCCCGGTCCGGGACAAAATAATAAAGTAGTCCGGCATCCACTCAACATTTCATGTATTTTATTTTTGTCAATAATATTAATATATGGATTACGGTAAGATCAAAATAAAACATTTCTACATTATAATATCAAGAGTTAATTGTTTTACATAATACATTTAATATCATAGAAAATTTCTTAATAATAATAGTATAATTCAATTATAACTTAGGTTTAGTGTTGAAAACACTAGTACTTGAACTAGTTTCATATACACTAGTAGTAAATCTTGAACGACTTTTTATTTACAACAAAAATTATTTAAAAACACTCTTCTTGCCTTTTCTTATGCGAAAGTTTCAATAATCGAGTCAAAATACAATAGTCTTCTTTTTTTATTTGCATATATTTCTTTAACAAACACTTTGACTATATAGGCATTTTAATAGTCAATTCCTATCGGACCCTCCGGGCGAAATTTCATCTATTTCGAATTGTTACAAAAATTTAAAATCATAACCATGTTTAAATGGTTTACCATACAAACAAAAAAAGAGTTATATATAAGTGTTGGCACATTGGCGACCTCTTAACAGATTGTGAGCCTTAATGTTTTGAAATCCCTTAAAAATTGTACTAATTAGGAAGTTTTCTAAATTTAAAAATATATATCGACCCACAGCAGCTCATTCAGGGTAGGCAGCATGTACATTTATTTATTTATTACCCCCTACATTGCCTTTCGGTAACACGGGTTTTGGCGAGAGTAGCATTCATGGATGCATCTATTAATATGCATATGATTGTATGCCAATAATCTTCATTACAGCCATTTTTGTTGCATGAGGCTCCATCTGCCGCCAGCGGCCTAGATCTAGGGGCATAAAGATTAAAATGGTCTATATCTCTCATTTTCTCTTTCAACCCGTAGATGAACTCTTCCAGATGTCTGTAGTTATCTTCAGTCATCAGGAGGGAAAGGTAGCTCTCGGTGGCCATGTTAATATCTATCTTTCTCCGGAGGGCATTCCATTGTCCAAATGCGGTGCAGGTCGTCTACGTGCTCAGCAGTTACCGGAACGCCGCAAGTTGGGCATAGGGGGTCAACGTCCTTGCCAAAGCTATATAGCTTGGCCCGAAAGCCCCCATACCCCGTGAGGACTTGGTGACCCAATAGTCCGGGTGCACCCATTTAATAGGGTTGGAACATCGAAAGTAAATTTAGATATTCGATATTTAGTGATATCGCAAAACCAAATATCGATATCCACCGATAATCGCTAGAAAAATATCGATATATCGAAAGAAAATGGATGAAAAAGTAAATAAAAGTGCATTAAATGAGTATAATGTTAAACTATGAAGAAGGTTATGAAATGATATTATTATTATTAAAACAATATTCTTATTAGCCATGAATCATTATAAAAAAAATAGAAAAGAATTATACTTTAAAAAAAAATGATATAACATATTTTGTATACTTTTAGTCATATTTCATATATTGCAGTTTCCTAGAAGTTTTTTCAATAATAAAACCTTCAAACTTCTAAAATTGTTATTTATCTTATAACGTTCCGACTATATTTTGCATTCTCAAAACATTCATCTAAAAGCATGTAATTCATTTGATATACATCTCAGTGTCATCATCATTTATATAATCATCAATTTTTCTTTACATAGGATTAATTAACATTATTTATATATAAATCTAGTCTACTAATTATTGTTTGGTAAAACTCCAGAATCGTGACCGCAATATGGCGGACATATAGATTTTTAGGACCTGACTGATCTTAAAAATCTAGACCTCCGCCATGTTGGGATTACGATTTTGGAGTTTTAACAAAAAAAGGAAATTGTTAAAATAAAATAATTCGTATCGATATTCTACTGTATTTTATTTTATTTTATTTCTACTGTATTAACTCCAACATGGAGGAGGTCTAGATTTTTAAAATCAGCCAGGTTCTAAAAATCTAGATGTCCGCCATGTTGGGATAGCTTCCATCTGGAAGCCCAGCCGAGCCTTCTCTCTTATAGCTGTAGCATCTTCTACCAGCATCTTCTACCAGGAGGAGATCGAGAGAAATCGCGAATGAGATAAGATCCTGTACACCTTAGTTACCCACAGCAGAGCCATTCTATGAATTGACGCCATCCTGTTCTTCTGCTTTTGTGAGAGGTTTCAGTTTCAGGCGGGGGAGGCCTATCTCAGAATAGGCACTACTCCTTAATAGACATCGTCGCTGGGTATCTGAGGCCCCCGGAAGCGCCTCCGATACGACAGCCCATTCAGTGCCAAAGTCACACTGCTTTCCAAATAGTCCAAGTGAGGCGAAATTTCTCCTAAACCTTACTCCAAGATAGGTTATCACCTCACTTGGACGAATTGTCTCACCCTGGATTTGTAAGGTGATAGGCCCTGTCAGTTTTCCCACTCAGGAGGATGGCCTGCGTTTTAGCAGCTCCCATCCTCAGGTTTTTCCTTTCAAACTATCTTGTTGCCAGATTAGCGCATCGTTCAGCTTCCACCTTGTTCTTCAAGATTGCCGCATTTATGCAGTCAAGTCCTGGAGCGCGACCAAATCTTTGTTTATCCAAGGCAATAAGAAGGCCATTTCGTTCCATGATAGGGCACAATTCTGTACCAAGCGGATATTGTGTTGCGCGTCTCACAAAAGCATCCTCATGGAATGGATCATCCCTGGGGTATGTTGTCACAATGAAGAAATTGGCCGTCACTTCAACGGTGGTTGCCTGGACATCTTCATGCTTGATGGCTGTCAATGTCTGCGGTGGGGCCAATTACCCAGATTTACTTTGTGAGAAATATCCATGGGGTTGTTCGCAGATTCCTTGACCATAAACCCATCCCAAAACCTACCCAGCGTCCTGAGCGCACCTCAAATCGGTATTCCCTGGCCTTGGTCTTATACTCGTTATGTAGTTCAGTGCGCCTCTCGTCACATCTACACTTCTGGTACGAACACCGGACCTTATAGGCATCTCACTTCATGGTACATAAGCCCGGCATCCACTCCAAGGGGCATGTCGAACCATCGCCTTCTGATGCTAGAGGGAGTTCTCTTGGACATCGTGGATGGCATCAGACATCCTAGACACACTGTAGTCCAGGTTATCCGCACTCAATCTAGTGATTTCCGCCTCATTCCAGTCTTCGTCGACTATTTCTTCCTCCAGCATGCACGGGAAGGCACTCTAATCTCTCCTTCAGTTTCTGTAGCCATTGTCCATGCTGCGGAGACATCGTCTCTCCTGCTCTAAGTTAAATGCCAGTACTTTGTAGTCGGAACTCGTTTCAGATGTGAGGGTCCAATCGGCAAAGATGTCCTACTAGCGTTGGGGAAGACAGCGTGACGCCAATCCAACTCTCCCACGTTGGCCCAGAGAACACGGGAGTAGCTGATGGATTGTTCACTACTGCAAGCTGACTTCTTGCAATATACTCATCGAGTTTAAAGTCTCTTCTGACTATACTGTGTTCCAGGAAGTGGTATCCAAGCATACGACCTCCACACTTGATGTAGTCTGGAACACAATCCGCCATGGAATACTGCCTCAGATCCATGAGGTTTGGATTGTTAACTGCAATTGCAACCCTTGGCCTCCCCTCTCCACTGCTCAAGGCTACAACTCTCGACGTGAGGCCAAACAATTCAGAAGAAGATCTCTTCGCCATTTGTTTCACCATGTAAAATGCAGAGTGAATTCCCGGCTACCCTACTTGTGCTTGTCTGCCTTGGGTTGGCATTTTCCCGCAAAACAGTTTATCCAAGTCGGCTTTGGCTTTCCTACGGCTCCTTCTGCACATGACTACTTCATAGGGTTCCGCAGTTGCTGAGGATCTAGCAGAGCTTGCTTCCCTTCTCTTAAATATTTGCTGTTCTGTTGAAGATCCGGCTTTGGGTAAAGGGCGTTGTGGTACTACACCAGCCGCCGAAAGTCCATCAATGACCTTATAATAATAATAATAAACTCTTTATTTATTCTGGCTAAGTCCCTTTAGAATAACAATTATAGGCAATGATAGGTGGGCTTCAGTGCCTTAGAGTAGATGATATAGCGTTAACAGATAATTAAAAAAGAAAAAAAAGAAAAGTCAATAAATAAATACAAATGAAAATTATAACAAGTCATAATGCCATAACTTCTAGCATATGAAATAGGTATTAATAGTCTAATTGATTACGTCTTAAAACAAAAATCACACGAAATTCGTATGTTAATAAGATGTGACAAAATTATAAATGAAGGAACATATTTACAAATGTTGATTGAAATAAGAGAAAAACTATTTACAATGTTTTTTTGGACTGGATGGAAAATAAGTGATTGAATAAACGGGATTTGAAGGTGATAAGAGTATTGGAGCGACGAATGGAAGGAGGAATGGAATTCCATAAGGATGAGGATCGGATAAGAAAAGATCTGTCGAAAGCTGCGGATCAGTTGGCTGCTGTATATAAATCTGAAGGCCGAGAATACCCGTTCTCGGCCTTCAGATTTATATACAACATTTATATATATATATATACGAGAATGAACAGAGGATTTGAATTGAAGGAGATCGAAAATATAGGATGGACATCTCACATGGACATCACATCATGGACATCATGGGATTCGATAACTTGGTAGAGGAAAGATGCAAGGATATACTTACGACGGTAGGAAGGGTAAAGCCACTTCAACTCTTCGTAATATCGGGAGACAGAGGCGTCCCTCGGGATCCCGAAGATGAATCGTACAAAGCAATTTATCAAACGTTTTATTTTTGCCTCGAGGTCCCCAGAGACGCTCCCGTACACCGCACAACAGTAATCCAAGGGGAATTAAGGGGGAATATTAAGGAAGTAACTAGGAGTCTACGGGTCTCAAGTGGAAATAGGTGACGGTAATTTAGTCGCTTTAAAGTGTAAAAGGTACGAAGGAAAATATCGGAAACATGATTTTTTCAGGAAAGAGTTTGGTCGAATGTGATTCCAAGGTTTTTTATGGTTGGATAGAATTTAATGGGATTATTATTTAGGAACAAGGTTGGGATATGAGGATCAGTTTTAAGGAGATGATGGGAACCTATTACAATTGCCTTAGTCTTCTCTGCATTCAACTTTAGCTTGTTAACAACAGCCCAGTGACTTATTCGATTCAAGTCCTCTTGAAGTCTTTTGGTGGCTAATAATAGGTCGGAAGGCGGGAAGGACAAGTATATTTGGAAATCGTCTGGATAGATGTGGTATTGGGAGTGATGGATAAAAAGGGGGAGGTCATAAATATAAATAACAAACAGAGTAGGAGACAAAGAGAAGCCCTGAGGGACACCAGAGGAGAGGGATCGCGTCTTGGATGGAGGTTGTCCTGGAACGACTACATACTGCGACCGATCTGAGAGGAACGATTGGAACCAGCGCAAAACACTGTTGGATAAAGGAAGACTTTGTAATTTGTTAAGGAGGATGTTATGGTCAACTGTGTCAAAAGCTTTGGAGAAATCTAAAAGGATAAGGATAGTTAGGCTTTGGTGGTCAATGGCGGTTTGGAGGTCGTGGGTTATTTTCAGGAGAGCGGACTGGGTTGAGCAAGTTCGAAAGTCAGATTGGAAATGTTTAATGCGGGAACGTTCTTCTAGGAAGTTTGAAAGTTGAATTTGTACAAGGCGCTCTAGTGGTTTTGAGAGGTTAGAGAGGAGAGAAATATGACGGAAATCATGGTTTGAGGTGGGATTTGTAATTTTATTTAATGGTCGGACTAGGACAGTTTTCCAAGAAGAGGGGAATATGTAATTTTGTAGAGAAAAGTTGTAAATATGATAGAGATGGGGCACAAGGATTGGGAGACAGGATTTTATTAACTTTACTGAGATATCGTCAGGACCATAATCATTGGTGTGGGATTTTAGGATAGTGGAAAGTAATTCGTCATACGACATGTGGGAGAGAAAGAAGTTTTCTGGGTTGAAGTTATGATGTTCAATATCAGCAATAGGTGAAGGACTAGAAGCAGAGGATAAGAAATGGTCATTAAGATCATCTGGGGTAACTGGGAAAGAACTCAGGTTATTGGATTCTGGTACGGATAGTTTTCGAAGGATTTTCCATCTAGATTTGGAATCAGGAGCATTGGATAGGGCAGAATGGATATAGAGGAATTTGGCACGTCGGGCTGCGGATTGGATTCCATTGCGAAACTTGAAAGACGCAAAATCAGCTAAAAAACGAGTGCTACGAAATTTGCGTCTTTCTGCTTCTCTTCTTCTTATCATTTGCTTTATTTCAGGGGTTAGCCAAGGAGCAGTGGGACGGCGTAAGGTTCGGGTTTTAAGGAGAGCATGAATATCTAATACGGATTGTAGGTTTGAGGCAAGGGAAACCATGGGATCTATAGAATTATAGGAATATATGATGTCCTAGCGAAAAGTATCCAGGTCAGGTTGAAGGGTTTCATATGAAAGGAGGTCTAAACTACGATATGAAATAACTTTTGGAGTAAAGGATTTGACGGGTAGGTCGTATGAAATCTGGATAAGATCGTGTGATGAAAGAAAAGGAACAGGGTGCTGGGAAGAAGAGAGAATTTTAATGGAAGAATCAGAAATGTGAAGGTCTAACCAGGTATCAGAAAATTGTGTGTGGTGCGTAGGAGAATAGGGAACGAGGTAAAGACTGAGGGAAAACATTAGATCCGCAAGAAAGGATTTATCACTGGATTCAGGTAGCATATTAATGTTAAAATCACCAGAGATAATGATATTGGAATAGGTAAAAACCAGTTGGACAAGGCAGGATTCGAAGGTGTTGTCGAATGGGACACGAGGAGGTTGGTAGACAATGGAATATAACAGAGGAGAAGAGATGCTTGAAATTTCAACAAACATGACTAGGTGAGGAAAGGAAGGAGAAGTGGATAGAAGTAGGATTTTGGCCTTAAGGCTGTTATGAACATATAATCCGACACCACATCCCATGCGATCAGGCCTATCATGTCGTAGGAAAGAGTAATTAGGAAGGGATACTTGGGAGGAAGGGATATAAGGTTTTAGCCAGGTTTCTGATACACCTATTACGTGATAAAAATTATCAAGGAAATATTGTTGAAATTCATAGTGGGCAATTAGGGATTGTGCATTAACATGACAGGAATTTAGAATATTAGTCAAAACTGTGGGTGTGGAGAAGTGGAATAACTGGAAAATGGATCGAGGTTGAGGAATAGGGTATAACAACTTTTTATGTAGTATTAAATTTTAAGATTTGATAGAATGTTAATATACGTTAACAATTGAAACAAAGATACTGATGGAATTCTAATATGAAATGAATATAAAAATAAATTTTTAACGAAAATAAAATTATATGAAAAGCAAAAATATGAGTAACATTGATTAAAAAAAGAAAAAGACTATAAATAAACTAAAAAATAGCATCTCATCTGTGACAATAAACTAACAATACATGTAGTAAATAAAAATAAATAAAATATCTTCAATATGAAATCTCCATATATAAAAATAGAGCATCATTAATTTAAAAAATAAAATATCTTCAATGTAAATTATTAAAATGCCTTCAATATAAAAAAATAGAATTATTTCAATACAGAAAAATAAAATATTTGTATCATTGAGGTGACGCGCATACCAGGCTCAGTTGAAGACGTCCAAGTCGCTAGGCTTACCTATAATCACCGCTGGGTGGTCATCGGATTGCCTGCACCTGACTCTACCTCCACTGAACCATACATATTTAATTTCTGTCTTTACTTGCCAGCCAGTAAAGGTGCTTGTTAGTGGGGGTCATCCCTTCACTGACGTAGATGCGGTGTGACTCGTTATCAGTCCAACCTAGGTGACGTGTTGAGAAGTCCCTTTTGGTTTTTCTCTGTCGCACGAGCTCGTCTCTCAAGGTCTGTCTCACAAACCGTGCGATTATGGGGCCAGTGGATCCTTCTTGTTTAGGTCTGAGCCGTACGACGTGGTCCAAAACGTCCGGACTCAACTTGACGCCCAGGCCTGCACCGACGCTGAGTATTGTGCCCACAACAGTCTCTTCCTACTTCTCCGGAATACCTCTAATTTCTATTGTATTACTAAGCTGATTTTGCTCAGCGTGATTTAGACGGCTCTCTAGGTCTGAAATTTTCGATTTTAAGAAATTGTTTTCGAGTGTTAATTTTTCGACGTGGCATTTTTGCTCCTCTCCACATTCTTACTTTGTCCTCGAGTGATTTGATGTCAATTAAAGTCCGAATTTTACCATTAATATAATTCTGAACGTTGGTGTTCAAACCTTTATCTGCTCGTTGTATATAATACCTGGGGATTCTCTTGAATTTGTAGGACCGAGTTGAGTAGGCTGTTTGGTCTATTCTCCTCTAAATTTGTTTCTAAATCAGGAGAGGCTCTCTTGGAGAGGCCTTTTCTTGCTCGCTTAGTTGCCTTTTGCCGTTGTGTTACCTTTTGGGAACTCACACGTCCATTTCTATTGCATTGGGGTCTATCATGCTTTCGGGCCACCGAGCACAAATCGTTTAATGTGAATAGTTACCTTATATAGTTACCTTGCGCTGGAAATAGTCGTTCACTAAATTTAAGAAGAACGAAACTAAATCCTTAAAGCTCCTTTAAGCTAACTCCTTCGAGATAATAAGTTCTGAAAAATCTCGCAATTTAAGTTACAAAAAAAAAACAAAAAATTTACAAGATAACATAACAAGAAGAACACTAGAACACGAAAAAACATACAAAAATATAACGCAAAAACACAATAAATGTAAGTAGGGGTAACATTCTAATCTAAATAAATACTAAAATACTAACTACTTTGTGTATGTTCTAAAACCCATTCATTAAAAAAAAAGAAAAGAAAATCATTAATTTAGTCAGTTTCTCATACATTGTCAAGGGCGCCCATCTCATTCTTCATAAGGGGGATCCTTTCTCAAGATCAAGGCGTCCCAACCTGCTACTCGCAACCCTGCTATGCATTGACGCCAATGCCAATATAAGTGTAAGTATTATAAAATCTCCTCCCGCAGGTTAATTACAACAAATTCGTCGATACGCTTAAATTTAACTTTAATGGTTTTACTTTATTAACCGAAAAACATAATGGAGGGCACGAGCCAACAATGGACGCCAATGTACATTGTTGTATTTTTTTTCGGTTTGTCGTTTTCTCCTGTTGTTCTCCGCAATATCTTGTAGATTAATATAATTTATTATTATTAGATAGTATTTTCAAGTGTATTTGTGAAGCTATGAAGGTTCCGATTGAAATGTTGATTCTATCATTACTAATAATAAATAATAATACTATAATACATAATCATTACTAATACAATAATAATACTATTGTTGAAAATTCATCTAGTGTGTAACAAACTGGATTGCTTGACTATTAAAATAATAATTTTTTTCAAATTTATTTTACACCTATCTTAAACTGATGGTTGTATGTAAGGCTCTCCTGATGATAAAATAAAACTATTTAAAATATTAAAATATGAAAATAGCATATTTTAGAAGTTTAAATTGTTATATTTTGTAAACTGAACTTTAAAGTTGAATTCATACGAAGTTTGCTTAAAATGGATCACAATAAATGAAAAGGGTTTACTAATGGATAGAAACGACTAAAACCCTGGGGGGATAGAAATGAAAATAAGTATACAGAAATTTAAAAAAAATCATATTTGTGTCGTATTAATAAAAAATATGTGTGCTTATAAGTTAGATAAATAAGAGCCAGTTTGACCTGTTTTAAGCTATTCTCCAAAACAAAATAGATTTAGGGATATAAGGCATCTACAATAACTTTTTCAGCTTTTCATTATCCTTAAATCATTTTTTGGGGGCAAATTTCCTATACCAATTTACTTGCAATTCCTTCAATAATTTGAATTGGAAAATCTCTTATAATTTAGAGAAAAATGTTGATATTTGCACAACTAATAACACGTTCAATCAGGCCTAAATTCTGAATGTCGCTGAAATAACAATCAGCTCATGAATATACAAACAGAAAACTTAGTGTTGTACGTTCTAAGGAACCCCTTTCCCAAGGCATTTAACAGCTATGTCATGAAGATATCATGGATTCTTTCCAATTTTCTACTATCGAGTGATTTCCAAGAATCTGACTGTCAGTCAGGTTTCATATAGGTTTCACTCATAAAACAAGAGTTGTTTATTAATAGAAGTCCTTCTAGTGAGATGACTGGTTTCCACCTTACTCCATTTTCATTGTTATTAAATCGACTGTTCCGCATAAGTCCCAGAAGCATTGGTCCTAAAAAAAATTAGTATATTCTTGATTTTCTTTCACAAGCACAAGTATACAATTAAAAAAAAAAAACATGATTTTTTTATGCTGCAGAATGCACTTGTTCTGTTTTGAGCATTTTGGGTATGATCGATTTTGGGAGGTAAGAAAATTTATTTTTTGAACCATCACTAGTACTTCCCTGCTTCCTTCATATATCTCACCACTATCTTATATCATCGTCCTCCTTACATTATTATATTATATCTCCCGATTCCTTCTGTTCAAACCCGAAATTAACTCTCGTAATAGTTGTTTTCATCTGACATTTATAACTCATCCCATAAGAATGCTGCTCCCTCAATTTGATAGTCAATAAAAAGAGATGATGTTATGAGATAAAGATATTTATTACTAAAGACATCACATAAAATAGTTACTGCTATAAAACTGTTAACTTTTATTCTGAGAGGGGAGGAAGAGAGATATTATTAATTAAAATTGAGCTCCCTCTTTCTGTCAAAAATCCTAGTTCCGGCCCTGATTAACAGTGCTTCATCCCTAGGAACTCTATTCCAACCACAGTCCGCAATGCTTCCTCTCTTTGTACGTTTAAATCCCGGTGTCCACCTCCTATCTCTCTAAGAATCATTTTTCTCTTTTTTTTCTGAACGTGAAGCCTTGAGAATACTAATCAAGTTTTATTATTATTTTATTTCATTTATTATGTTGTGAAGAAATATATTCAGGTTAACTAACTACCACCGAACTATTTAGGCCTCTACATTAAATAATGCTTCTTATTCAAAGGAGACATCACTCCCAGGATAAATACAATTTTAATTTCATTTCGTTCTATTTTTAAGGAACTAACTGAAGAAAGAGACGACATTAGCAAAGATAAAATATCCAATTCTGTAAACAGCATGCCAAGAAATAGCAAGCTTGATACAGACACGGTTTCTAACGCTACTAACTAACCTAATAGTTCATTTCAAATGTAATAGAAAACAAACAAAAACAATTTTTTTTTTTTTTACAGAATTTCAATTTTGTTTTATCTACTTTTTACAATACTAAGTTTAATTTATTATCTCAATTACTATGTTTTTTTGCTTTCAATTACATTTTAATATTTAAACACATTAGCAAACAGCTTCCATTGGATGAAAGCTTCATATTTGCATATTAAATATAAATAAATATACATATTATAGATTTTTGTTTATTAACTGTTCAATGCATAATATGAAATTATTTTCCGCTGACCATACATCACTATAATAACGATACTATTCTAATCTATACTGTTATATAAACCTGAAGAATTTTTTTGAACTCTAATTTCAGTTTTTTTTTTTTTTTTTTTTTTTTTAGATAGACCATTTATTGAGAAAGGCTTTATTTAGACTTTATAAAATCACGCTGGAACCCTACTATATTAGTTGTGGGGTGGGGAAGGAGGAGAGAGGAGCTCGGCTGAAGCCCCCAAAATACAATAAATTATTATTATTTTTTTTAATAAAATCTTCAAAACTGATTTTTTAATTTTTCAAGTTTACTGCTTCAAATGGTGTAAAAACACGCAGTTTTGATCAAAAGGCTTAAACGAATTTCCGAAGGGGAGGGAGAGACTCCTTGTTTCTTTGGCTTGCCTATATCCCCAGATTCCTAGTGTTAGCCTTCCTCTCCCAAAATTAAATCCTGCATCCGCTACTTCTGCGACCAATAGGGACAGAGCAGTAACCATCAATTAATTGTCAAGAGAAAAGGTGTTGTTTACGTGTCATGACGACTTTTTTATAAGTGAGAAATTATTGTGTGAAAACATTATTTTGTAAATAAAATGGAAGAGTAAGGAGGGAAAAGTGTGAAAACGCGATGCTAATTTAATAATGTTCCATTGCCGTTTAAAAAATTTTATTGTCGTGTTGACCCAAGCTTTCCGAGAAAATGTCTGCAAGAAATGAGATTGAATAACATATAATATATTATTATTATTATTATTATTATATTATAAATTATGTTTCATTTTTGGTTTTAGTCAAAATTTAACGCGGATGAAACCGTCAGCAAGTGATTTATAAAGATATAAGTAATTTAAAACTGTTTCTTACTGCACTACCATATATCAGCCAATACACATATTATTTTTAATTTGGTTCAGAGTAGTGAATGCATGAATATTTAGCGGTTCTACAAGGCGTAAACTGAACTTCTAAATGCTATAGCCACTAGTAATAAATTAGAATGAATCTCTGGCGACTGCTGCTGCTGAAAATGTTTGGAAGTCAAATATGCAAGTGTGCCTTCTGCCGTCACAGCTAGTGATTTATTGTACCGATTTATCCTCAACAACTAGGCTGAAGGATACCTAATTGAAATAAGGTCACGACGGTTTGTATACTTTTACATAATGATACATAGCGGAATGTATGATATTTGGATTAATATCGATATTATTTAGAAGTTGCAAGATACTGGTCAATATAGGGTCGGTTATCAACCTTGGAAATCTTAGCACCATGGATGAAACCTGTTTTCGGACACAACGACCATAACAATTATTTAAAAAAAAAACGAATCAGAATGCGGAACTGGTTGTCTAAAATGGCTCTTTGTTACGTAAATGATGAAAGTCACGCAATACTTGTCAAAGCCTAGGGTTAAACCTGATGGCGCTCTTATGTTGTGTTAATTCAAGCTTTCCGATCACTTTCCAAGTCACTCAATACTTCCACCTTGTCAAAACGCTTTAATTTGTAGTTACCATCTCTCTCCCCTCCTCCCCTCCCAACCGCACCTCCATAAATATTCTTCAAATTGTAATTAGAATTATGGTGTTTTATTACCACAAACCACCTACTTACTTCAATTGTAATAACTACAAACATTTTATACTTATATTGAATAATTCACATTTTCAATTGATCCTTTCAATTAACCCTCAAATAGTAAGGCTAGGGTCAGATTGACCCGAGCAAAATGTATTATTGGATTGCGCACGTTCATCTTGGTTTTCCGCCACCTGACTTACGAAACCCTAATCTCAAGTATCATCCCAGCTATCGGAAAAGCGGTATTATTCAGTTAAGCGGCATTTTATCTATGCATTATTACTCACAATATATTCAAACTTCAGGTCAGCTTGACCACCATAATGATGATGTCAAACGCAGAAGAGGTACCTCCTAAGGAATCGCCGCATGGAAAAAGATGAAGGATGTGTGGCTGTATTTTATATTTTTCTGCAATTTATATTTTCTTATTTCGTAATTTTTTTTTTTTTAATAAAAACTACAATTATTTAAGTATTAAATGTTCTAGAATATATTTTTGATTTTTATATATTTTTCCCAAAAGTCCACTAAAAAGCTTAAAAATGAAAATTAATTATTGTCGGGTGATGAGACCCGGCTTCACCAGTTGTTTCACCTTAAACTTATTTATTTTAGACCAAAGCGAAACGGAACCTTAAACCTTTAACTGCTTTAAAATACTCAGATTCTTCTGATATTTTTAACAGGTAGAGAGAGGTAGAAGATTTTTTCAATCCTAATTATACCCCACCATTCGGTGTTGCATTTACATGTTCTCATTTGAAAGCCACCGAATCGGTTGTTTGTACTGAAATCACTCTTCAAAACCATCTAAAGTGCTTAAAAAGATATGCAATATCTGAAAATAATATTTATTTTTTTCTTTTCAATGGGACTGATATCTGGCTGGCCAGTGTTGCTAGATTGTTTTTTTTTTCCCCTAGATTTAGGGTTTTATTCACCCTTTGGGATATTTTTTGCTTTTCTAATCATTCATTCTTCTTTTATAAAAGGGGTTAATTTCGGTTACACTAATAGAAAAATGAGAATTAAACATTTAGAGTTAAAGTTGGTTGATTTAGCTGAAAATTTAGATAATTTTAGGGTTAAAGTTAGTGAATATAGGGGAAAATACAGGGCTGGCCTGGCATGACTGTGGCTGGCTTAGGGTAAATAAGGCCTGTTCGTTTCAAAACGGCACAAACGCATTTGACGATAAATTGGTCTGAGAGCAAAATGCAAAAAAAAAATTTTTTAGGGCGTAACGTACTTTGATACCGCTTATACGCCTGACGCACGTCCAAACCAATGTCCGCAAAAAGAACTTGATACCATGACTCTGACGTATTTTTTTCCCCTCTCCTTTTGGTTTATTATTTTAAGTAATAGACCTTTATAATCGACCAAGAAAAAAATGTTTTTAACCCTCTCAAAATTTGAGGTTTAACGTTTCAGGATACATAGAATCCAAAGAAATACGGAAATATATATATATATATATATATATATATATATATATATATATATATATATATATATGTATTATAATTATATATATTTAAATAATTAGGTTGGATTTAAAATACTATCCATTTTTTATTAAAAACGCTGCAAATTATTATACACACACACACACACACACACACACACACACACACACGCACACATACACACACACACACACACACACACACACACACACACACACACACACACACACACACACACACACACATATATATATATATATATATATATATATATATATTTCCGTATTTCTTTATTTTATATATATATTATATATATATATATATATATATATATATATATATATATATATATATACATTTTCATCGTTTATTTTAAATTTCATTCCTTTTTAAAATGATGTGTATAAAGAGTAATAATTGGACGCGCGTCAGGCACGGACTAAGTTTCAAATAATGGGCATATTATTAGAGAAAACGTTACGCTCTGCAATTTTTTTTTCTTTAGTATTTTTCTCTCAGACTAACCGTTTTTCGGTTAAATGCTTTTGAGCCGTCATGAAAATATTATATGTAATGTCACTATGTTACCCCAGTACTTTAAATAAGTTTATATTTGTTTGACGTCAAAATGTTTGAATACAACAATGGATCAAATGAATGAAAAAGTCATTGTGAAAACAATTGTAATTGTCTAACTGCTTCCATGATATTTCCTGATAATAACAAAAGACTGAATTGAGGTTTTACAAACGTTTTGTCAATTCCTAAAAAACATCCCCTTTATGAACTATTGCCAAGAAGCTAACAATATATTTACAAGAAGCTATATACAGCTGCTTGACATGTCTCTAGTGGGCCCTAGTGGTGTTGCAGACAAACTAAATTGGAAACAAAATAAAAGGCGATACAAATAAACCCGTATAAATATTTATATTTTGAAATCCTGATTGTCTTAAAGTTACCCCGTCAATCATGCGGCTACTCCTGTTTACGATATTATTTTATAATTATAACATACCTGATCGGCATACACAACAAACATTTTGTATTACGTTTTTTCTTCCCTCACCTTGCATCTTATCATTTATTCATATTTTACAAAAATAATGTCTTTTATTCACCTAATTATGTTATTAGGTTTTTTTTTTTTTTTTACAGAACATAGATATTTAAAAAAAAACAACTATGCGCATTTAAATATTTCAAGACATATTATGAACCTTTTGGGTGTCTATTTTTAATTAATATATTCTGGTATACTTATTTTACCAATTTTATTGCAATATTAAGTCTCTGAACATAGCGAGACAAACCATATGAATTAATAATTGGCCTATATATTTCCAAACATTTTCTGAACAGTAAGAATCTGATTACATCATATATCCGAGGAGAAAATTATCCTATAAGCTGTTACGAATGCGACCCAAATCCAAAATTCTAATACCGGAACTAGAGGAAGGAAAAGAATCGAACAGCGGAAACGTAGGGCAGTGAAAGAAGGCCAGATTGCACGTGATCCCACGCAAGCGCATAAGTAATAGCCTGTGATATAACCCAAGGAGGCTCTGAGGTCATTAGTCACCTTTCTTTACGGATCGGCCATCTCCGCGAAGAAGCGCTACTCTATGAATCACCAGATGAAATAGATAGTCTAAACCTTAAAGGGAAACATTCCACCTTCCATGCCACTCTAATTGTTATACCCTAATCTTTTATACGATCTTTCTCATGCCAGACATGTTAATCGACTTTAATTACATCTCTTCCATTTTACGTTGGGGAAAATTCTTAAGGTTCGGAATTTTAAAAAATCTGATGTGGTGAGCGCATTACACAACTTTCCCTTAATCTTTTTAACATAATTTTAAAGAGTTCAGTTAGAGAGTTGTAGAGTAAGAGTTCAGAGTTCAGTACTTGAAATAAACTCTGCAGAATGCACTTCTTCATGCCATTTCTCACAAAAGTACAAAAAATTATTTTTTAAACAATTTTAGTACGACCATTCTGAACACTATATATTTTGCTAATAGTGGTCAGATTTCGATAATTCCTTTTTTTTTTTTTTATAGGTTGTTTAATTACATATCATAATATCTTATACATTGTCAAACACAAGCCGAAAGCATTGGGTAAATCACAGCCTACTGAATTCAAATATAATTCTTATAGAAATGATGCCTATCTTCTCATTGTCTGTCATAAATCTGTCATAAAATGCCATAACTCCAAATCATTTTTTTAAATATATTTTAATATTGTATCCTAATTGCTCTAAAAACCTAAGATTGCTTAAAAGCCTAAGATCCGAATTGCACTAAAAAGTCCTAAAACCAATGATTTGGATCTAATCATTGGATTTGGGGAATTCTAATGTGATAAAAAGCTCTAGTTTTTATAGCAATACGGGTACAATACAAAGATCTAATTAAAAAAATGATTTGGAGTTGGTGCCTTTTAGCTTATTTCGGCAGATTAAACTCTGGTTTGAATTAACCCCCGTAATAAATATTAAACTAATTTACAACATGATATATTGTAAAATACAATTTGCTCTGTTTTGTTTTGCTTTAAATTGGTTCGCCTGACTTAATTATTGGCAATAATATGAATATACAAGTTGTATTTCCAGTGAAATTTATGATTTTGTATAATCGACAAAAAAACAAAAATTTAATTCATCAATGTTCATTCATTTTCATTTCTTTCTTTTAACTTTATTAATTAATCCTAACATCTCAAATACAATTACAATCAAATTACAATTACCTAACAATCAAATCCATTTTAAATTTTACTGTATTAAAATAATGTAGTGATTAAGATTTTGTTCTTCCTGTTAATATTTATTTTTATCTCCGTTTGTTTTTAATTGTTTATACTTTGCATATACGGCAAATCAGTCAACACTATTATTATTGCAAATATTGTAATATTTTCGAATACAAAATACATAAAAGATATTTTATTTCCAACAACTTTAGTATTCAGATCCATAAAGTTCATAATTGATCGTTCAGTTATGATATTGATAATTCCAAATCGGCCTGATTACTACTGAGCAAGTAATTTATTGTCTTTATCATAAACCGACATATCGATGTCGTTTTGTGAAAAAGGCGTAAGCGCCATACAGCAAATTTTATAGGAAACACATAAAACGATTTATCCTCAAATAACAATACAATCGATATAAATGTTAATTTCACAGAGAACTTCTTGATGGCGTGATTAACTAGACTCTTTTATTATATTTCACATGACCATGTGAATGAGAGATACCTTCAAACGTTTCATAAACTTTCAACAATCTATTGTATATTGTTTCTAAGTTATGGTTGCCTGTAATTCGTCAGTCGTTTAAGATTTCTAACAAATATCACACCAAAATCTCTTTTCTTTAAGCAATGTAAACGTTTCAACATAAAATCTTAAAATGTAAAGTAATATGATCGATGTTTTCTTTTTTTAAGAAGGCTTTATTTTATTTCATAACTACTAACATCAAAGTGTTTAATCATTCAAATTTCATTTTTTTTTTTAACTTAATCATTCTTTAGCAGGCTGCAGTCTATTTTTTGTATTTATTTTATATTGATTATTTAAAAAAATCGAAACAATGGACCTGACAATCCCTGACAAATCCCAGCACATTACTTTCCCTCATCGGCCCGAAATCTGTGCTTCAATTCATCTCAACAATGTTCAGATTCGGCAGAAAGAAGCAATAGATACCTTAAATAGAAATACCTTGACCATACAAAAGAAATGAAAAAACATGAGCATTAGGCTGTTTTTGAGCATTTAGGTAGTTAATCTATAACTTTCAAGATTAATATACATACATCTTGAAATGGCTTCAGAGGTAAACCGAAATACTATTTCTTCTGCTCAATGTATAAAGTATATTTTACATAACGGTATGAGATAATACACTGAAATGAAAATAGCGGCGAAATATTTTTATAAAAGATCAAATAGCTTGAAAGTGAAACAGTAGTCGAGAGATCAAGCGATTATTGAAAAAAATAAGGAGAAACCCGTTCCTTCAACACGTCTTTTATGGCCAATATTTTTCACAAAACTGGCCTTTTTCGGTTTAATGATATCTTTTCAGGATATTTATTTAGTTACTATATTGCATTTCAAAGTTATTACAGAAAGCTGTTGACCCGGAATTGATAATCGGCCCTTATATATATTTTCAACAATTCGGATAATAAGTGTTCGTTAGGAATACTATTACATAAATAAGATTCTACCTCGAAATCGTTTCTTCGGCCTTAATATGTATTATTTTCATTTATAATAATACCAAGTATTACAGATAAATAAATATCCAATTAAATTACTTGATAGTAATTAGTATCCTATTTTTTAATAATTATTCTATTTAATTTAAAATCAAGTATAAAAACTAACAATAAGTAGGTGCAATACAATGTTATCAATAATACAAATCTATCCATATTACAAAAACCAAATAAAATAGTTATGTAAAACAAATTTAGAAAAACTTACGTTTTAATACAAGATATTAATCAGCACACTTAATTAAATATAAAAATAAATACATAAACATCACCAATCGTGCAATTTTTATAAGTAATGTATTACAAGTGAGGCTTGAGTAAAATTTTGAACTTTGTTTATCAAGGCTAAGATGGTTGTGGGTGTGGTCAGAAATGAAACACACTGTAACGTAATAATAAACAGTTTTAATGTGCGATGACGTTTCGGCCGAAGTTGTATGTACGTCATCGTGACAAACCATAACAAAATACTTTTAAACTGTTTAATTCAATCAAAAAACATCATAAGCGATGCGGTATGATTTCCCCTGACCCGTCACTAGGAAATAAACTCTCCCTAATACGATAAAAGTGGAAATAACACATTTTAAATTCTCAAAAAGATCGCCTTGGTCGTTGATCTCTTGGATTGATCGAATTTAAAACCTCTATTATGTGATGTAGACTTGTTTTCATCCAATTAAATACTATTGGTTCCTTTTAAGTAGCCATGATATAACTCGAAAGCTCGAATTCCCTCATAAATATTCGACGCCTATAATAATCAAGAGCAGGAAGACTGCCTCCTTCCGATGATAATCTCTCCATTTCGGAAATAGATCAACTTCACGATTTATATAATCGTTGGCAAGTCACTTAAATCATGCCAGGGTATATCGCATTAATGGACAACATCTATTTAAGCCTATGAAGTATAAATCATTTTTGAACCGCTGAAAAGAGTAATGGGTAGTTTTATAAAAGATAACTTCATAATTGCACTTTCTCGACCTACAACCTTTATCACTAACCGCAGATAGTAAACACGACAAGGAAACATTCAACCAGAATCTATGTTATAAAAATGCTTTAAGAATTAATTTACAGGAAAAAATACGATGATAGATCACCATTGACAGTAAATTCTGTCAAAATATCTTTACCATATCTCAGTTTCTGAGGATTTTCAAATATTGTTAAGAAATTTCGACTGAATCTCTCTATACATGGATATAATACTATAAAACGTCAGACCTAATTATTTCTTACCAGGTCTGTTGACACTAGGAACAATCATACTGTTTAAGATAGTTGGTTATATAAGTTATAGTGGATTTTAACATAAGGTTGAGGCCATTTACATGGTAGATCCATAGCATCCCAGATTATCAATCATAAAAAGACAAATTCAATTTCTGGGAAATGGCACAGTCAAATAAGATGGCGGAAAAGTTTAAAAGAATCGAGAGAAAGCTGAATTTCATACATGTTTTAGAAGCCATCAAAACACATATCTTCAGCAAAGTCCCCAAGAATCCGAGCCGCGGAACATGTTGAAAATGACGCCTGAAGTAGCGGCCTGGAATAATTTTTGAAAACTCTATAACTTTGTTGTTATCAGACAAAGAGGTGTGAAACTACTTCTATTTGAAGCATAATTAAATTTTCTACAAACTTTATCCAATCCTGCCTGGCTCCTGTCCTCCCTGCATTCCTATTATATCCATTAAAATGAATTTAGTTATTCTATTTTATATTTCTGTAATTTCTTTCTAATAAAAATTTGTAATATTTCTTGTAAAACGTGTCTATATTCTATGCCCGAATTAAATTCAAAATTAAATTTGACCTCAGCTAACTAATAAAAAATTACTATATTTGGTTTATTATTTATCTTAAATGAAATGATGACAACCAATTAAAAATAAATCAACTATTTACAATTAATAAACCATTTAAATTAGACAAACCGAAAACTGGATAGAACAAGTTTGTGTGGAATGATGTATTATCATTTTATTTTAAATTGCATTCTATTTTTCGGGCTGAATTTACGAAAATTTTAGATAAATCGAGGAAAAGAAACAAAAATGGGTAATGTCAGTGACGAGTTCGTACACGCCACATTCATAAAATGGTGGAATATATATCAAAAGAAATTATAAATTATCATCGTCTATCAATGTAGAATTGATGAAATAAAATATTTGGTAGAGGCAGAAGGAAAACTTCATCGAAATTGTTACAAACATTTTTTTAAGTCCGCCGTTTCGATTCGGATTGTGAAAATTCTTCCGCTCATGTTTCCAGGTCAATATTGGAAAATTCAAGAGTTTACGCAGTTTAACGTAAGTAAAAATAAGGAATGGTCAATAAAAAACATGAAAATCAGATTAGAGGAATATTTTGAGAACCAATTAATTATTAGTGCAACTACAGGTTCCAAAAGTACGCTGTAATAAAAGGGAATGCTAGAAAATTAATAAATGATGCATGGCAAATAGAATATCTGATTCTCTTGATTTTTTTAATCACTTCATACAAAACTTCCATCCGAAATTTTTTTTTCAAAAGATAAAAAAAAAAAAAAGAGTTTTAGCAATAAGAAATTGCCTTATGAAATGCATATAGGTCACCTCTCATGTTTTGATTAGCGGTTAATTTACGTATAAAATATGAATCGCGTGAGCTCATCAATTTAACCAATTCATTAGGATTTTGTGAATCTTATAGTGGAGCAATTATATTGTAAATAAGATTCACAAAATCCTCATGAATTGACCAAATTGATGAGTTGCAACAGATTTTACAGATGTAGCTGCAAACCCCTTTTAAGACAGTACGACTGGACGATTCGTAACGCCGATTTTAATATTATAACTATTAACGGAGAAGACAATTTTCATACATTTATATCTGTCACTCTAAAATCAAGAGTGCACATACAAGCTTCGAATCCTACTTCTGACTTACCAGGTAAGGATCATCTGAGGCTCATATCTCCAAGGTCTACTAAGCGAGAAAGATATGGATTAAATAGGAGTGAATATATTTTTTACTTTGGACATTTCTGAACCGGAATCCAAACACAAAATTAGATACTCGATTGTTCTCTCCCCATGTGCACTATCATAAATTTGGTCTAACACAATTCCATCTTGGTAATACTATATCATGTCAATGATAAAAATGTCAGCAAAAAAAAAAAAAAAAAAAAAAGAGAAATTTCATAGTCAACCACTGAAATTATTCCATTACCTTCCTAAACGTAATCGTTTAAGATTTAAAATCCATCCTTAATTGTATTATATGTATGGTATAAATTGACAAAACAATATAACAAATTTAAATTTATTTAGTTCTAGGAAGGATTAGAAGTTTTCTTATAAGATTTGTGAAGTGAATCTTCCATGTATTTTATTATATATCATACATCGTTAATTTATACTGAATATGATTTCAGGACAAATGTCCCATTTTCAGGTCGTTGTATTGCATATATTAATTAAAAACCAGATTAAACCAGCATATTAGTAACTGCAAAAATAATAACACGAAGAGCCAATACATTAGATAATCTATGGAATTATATGAATGGAAAAATGATGTGACCCTCATCACAAACGGCTATTTAAAGAATATTATAAGTGTTAATTTTAATCTACAAATGACATGTATTGTGGTAATACGTATAATTACGAGTATATTTTATTTTTATTTAAGAACATAATAATTGTTAAATTGTATAATATGTCTGTTTTAATATATAGACGCAATACAATGACCTGAATATGAGACATTTGCCTCGAAACGTAATCAATTTAAATTAACGATGCAAGATATATAATAAAAAGGCATGGAAGATTCACTTCACAAATGTTATAAGAAATATAATCAAGAAAAAAAATTTAGTGAAACTATTATTAATTAAATACAATTATTTTATAGTATTATCATTCTTTTTTAAATTCTTTGACCAAAAATTAAAAAAAATCTTTATTTTTTTTAGCTGTATTTCTTTGTTCACACCTTTCAAAAATATTTTATCAAAGTAGAATTTTTTTTTAATGGAAATGATAGCAGTACAAGTGGATCTGGGATGGACGGATTAGCTGGCCTGTGCGCTTCAAATTCCATAAAGGACAGTTGGATTTTTAGGCCGATTTCGGGAAGTTTTTTTAAAAATAACCAGTCAAATTGAAACTTCAGAGACAGTGCTACAATAGTTATTTAAGGGTATTTTGCATTTTATTTATTTATTTCCATTCAAATTTCCTATTTAAAAATCATAAAGAATTTTTCTCGCCTTTTTTTTACAATTTTCACCTAAGTAAACCTTTAAGCGTAATAATGGATCAAATAATGTTTGTAGACAATTTAATTATGCTTCGAATAGAAGTAGTTTTACATCTCTATGACTGATAACAAAAAAGTTATAGCGTTTTTAAAAATTATTCCACACCGTTACTTCAGGCGCCATTTGAAGTCTCTTGGAGATGAGTGAGTAGCATATTAAATAAAGCTATAGAGGTCCACTTTTTAAAAACAAAATTAAGGTTGTAGGGTATAACATATCGTCACCAATACGTATTACTAACGAGTGTGAAAATAGTTACTATTGAGGAGACCCAATAAGAGTTCAACGTTTTACTGTTGACTTCCCTATTGCAAATAGGTTTGTATTTGTAAGATTAAATTTAGCAAATATGCTTCTATTAAGTTAATAAAACTAACCAATTCTAAAAATGTGATTTATGAGTTAATGTGGCAATATGATTAGGCCATTTATCTCATCAACATTCTTGTTTTGTTTTCGTTTAAAGACTTAAAATTCTCATGTTTCAACGTATACAATACCAGAACAGTGTTAACATAAAAAACAAAAGTAATAGCGAGATTCTTGTTGTTTCCTTCAAAAATGAAATAATGGTAATTTTATCGAGATCAAGTTTTAACGTATCTGTTTGACTGTTTCGCTACCTACATACTCGTACCTCATTCCACCGATCACCGTCAAAACCTAATTCCACAAGGTCTGCCTTATCGAAATCCTCCCACCTATATCTCGGTCCATCCCTGATCTATCCGTACGCGTCGGTTCGGCGCTAGTTAACTTTTTAGCATTTCATTCATTATAAATACTAACAACTTTAAACGCCCATTTCAACCGTCGTGATGCAATTACTATAACTATATATGTATTGTGTAGCCTCCACAGGATTCATCTTGTTCATCGGATCAAATATTCTATTCTATTTTCTTGAAAGACCTTGAGATGTAGTTCTTCTGTTAAAGTAAGTAGCCATGCTTCGCACCCATAAAGGACAGTAGAAAAAATAATGGTTATGAGTGCTTCCCATCATGCTTTTATTTCGTCTTAAATTTCGTTTCTTTTAGTTTTGGTAGATTCGATACTCTAATCTCTCTACGTATTCAAACATTTCCCTGCTATATCTATCACCTAAATCATCGCCCATTCTACTATTAACCTTATATTTCGTTTTATGCGTATGTATTTCAATACCTAAATCTTTACCTTCTTTTATCAACATTGGTGTATTTAATTCGCTATATCAGCTATATTCGTTATATAGGTATTTCACAGCCCAGATTTAAATCTTTTTCGGAATGAATTATCTGTCTAATAACACAATCTGGTGCTAAATTACATATATCAAGGAAAATAGAATCGGCGTGTTGTAAAACTGAACGAACCTCAAACATTTCAAATTACAGAATGGTTATTGTAGTATTTAGTGCAATTGTCTCCAAGAGACTATCTACCTGATATGAGTTTTTTCTAACTGAATTATTTTTAATTTCAAAGACGAGGGACAGTTGTGACCTCCAGGGGTTGAGGGTTGAGAGAAAGCGGGAGTTGAATCTCGGAGAAAGCACCGAATGCAAAATTATTCGCAGATCCCCGTCATGCATGTCCTTGCACCTCGATGCAGCTCTCTTCACCGGTTTGTTGCAGCGTTTCTCATCAGGTCCAAACGTGTATTTGAATGCTGATTGCTAGCCGACTCAAAAAATGTGCAATTTAAATATATATATATATATATATATATATATATATATATATATATATATATATATATATATATATATATATATATATATTAAACGGTTGTTTTTTTTAAATTAAATATTATATATGGAGTAGTTATAGATCAACATGTCTCATTTTTAGGTTTTCAACAAAGCTAAATCAATACAATACAAGAATGATAAGTAAAAATTTAACGTAGAAATGAAAATTTAAGGGGAAAAAAATCTGATATCCTTAAGAAGGAAACTAAGAAGGTAAATATCAAAACTTTAGCTATCTAAATATTGATTTTTTTTTTTTAATCGTTAACTCTATACCCATTTGTAAATATTACTACTATTATTAGTACCAATATTTTGGTCCTCTATATCTTAGGTACAGGTTTTCTATATTTCTTTTGCAATGTCTTTTCTGGAACTTGAATAAAGTATTTGATCCAGGAAGCCGTGACCTTGAAATGGCTTGTGCACCAATAAAGAAGAAAAAGAATAAAGCATTGACTGAATGATTCAATTTTTTAGTTGCTACTGTCTTATCTATGATAGTAAACTAAAATAACAAACTAAAAAAATATATAAAATGACACGAATCTATGAACAAATTGAGTAATTAAAATTTGCATATGTACTTAAATTTTTAAAAATTAAAAATATCACATTTTCATAGACCAAGTCAGCTCAGTTATGAACACGGTCTGCTCCACTTAGTAAAAATTTTCAGGAGCATGCAACTGATCACATGTTACTGAATATCATATAGAAGTTTCGTTTTTAAATGTATTTTTAACACGTTTCTGGTGGTTTTAGCAGGCAAAGAGCTTTAGTGTTGTATATAGCATGAAACCACCTGACGAAAACAATGTCTAATATAACTCATATTGTGATAAAAATGGAGTTGGCCGTGTTTGTAACTAAGCTACTCAATTAATGTTCATATTCACACCTGCAATGTTGATGAATTCTTGCACCCATCTGAGTTAATTAAATTACTGCATCAATAAATAAACTATTTAATGCAATCTATTAAAGAGAAAGTTGTTTATTCTGTTGGCACTCTTATAGTAATCATCAGTCATAGCATATGATTTTCTTTGAAGTGGGATGAGTTTAGTAGAAATGCATCAGTTATTAGAACAAGCTAGCATACTGTTTTAATGATTAGAGCAGTTTAGTCTTTCTATACCAATATATTAGCTGAGGAAGAGGGGAGTAATGATTAATACATTTGGCAATTTTACATGAGTGGCTGTGACATAAAACTTGTCTTCTATGTAATGTTAATCTGGCAAAACTTGTTAAGGATAATTTCTTATATTTATATATGTGAATATTTTCTCAAATATACATTCGTTTTGAGAAAATTTTCTTCCTGATTTCTCAATTTCACAATTTCCTGGTAAATGAAGTGCTTCTTTCTGGCGTCCTTTAAAATTATTAAATACGAATTTTGATATAAATCAAAAAATAGGAATTTATGTATTTCTTTTTTTTCCTGCCGATGACTGGCGTTCACTTATGCTGTCATAGATTTTAGTTCTCTCTAGATTTTATCCAAAATCCAAACTGTACCTGGTGTATAGTCTAGGCAAAAATTGCATTATTTTTTAAGTTTGAAAACATACAGAAATAAAAGAAAAACGAAAATTTTTAATGGGTAAACTTTTTACTTCTTGATGGAAGTAAATTAATAAAAAAAGAAATTGAAATTCATTCATTGTAATTGGGTTTCTAGGTATAAACCTAAATTTACTGGACCACAAACCACGAATACTTGATCATAGGTACAAATAAGGGAGATGACAACAATAATTGATGGTGAACAAAAGCATGAATTATTAGTGCATCTTTCCTTAAATTAATTTCCCCACCACCTCATGAAATATCAGGGCAATTTAAAAATTTTCTTATAATTTTTTTTTATTTGCTGAAATGAAATAGGAGGGAGTTTAAAATATTGGAGGGAGTTTTTGTTGACCGTAAATGTATATTTTAAGGGCGAAGTTGGTCGGGGCGTTTGGTCAAAGAGTTACACTTTTATAAGTTAACTTATATATTTTGTGCCGACGTTTCGGTCTAACTTTTAGGTTATCTTCAGGGTTAAAAGGAAAACAAAATAACAACAATGAAAAAGACAGAGGCAGTACCAGTAACAGTAAAAAAAAATAATGTAAAAATTAATTGAAATTAAAATAATGCTTTACTTACACAGGGAATAGTAAAATATATGAAATCTATTAATTAAAAATACAAAAAGTATGAAGGTTTGATAATATGTAAAGCATACAGAGATAGTTGTGATGTGACAAGTTATGCAAAAGATGACAATGATGTTAAAGAAGTTGACATTGTTGTAATTAAATAATTATGAGATGAAGGAGTAAAATATAAAGTAATGTAAGCCCCAAAACAAAAATAGGTCAAAATCGTATGTAGTGAAGAAAGAAGAAGGATAGAAACAAGGAGGAAGAGGAAATGTAAAGAAAACGTAATATAAGTTACTGGTACTGCCTCTGTCTTTTTTCATTGTCGTTATTTTGTTTTCCTTTTAGCCCTGAAGATGGCCTAACTCTTAGGCCGAAACGTTGGCACAAAATATATAAGTTTACTTATAAAAGTGTAACTCTTTGACCGCACCCTCCGACCAACTTCTCCCTTAAAATAATTGTGATAACTTCAATACAACTCCACCGATCCCCACGAAATTTGGGATTGGTTAAGAGCCCTATAAACTACACGAAATGCCACTAACACGACCTTCATAAACAAATTAGAGCCGGAGATATAAAATAAAACGTTAGAGGAGTTTTTCTTTAGCACGCACTACTTTTTCCTCTTACAAAGTCATAAAATCTAAATGTTATTGGTATGCGTTGGAGGCTTTCGAACTGCAATAGTAACATTGAATTTCGATAAAATCGTAAGAAGTTATGAATGTTCAAGTGAACGCAGTACATTGGCAGGAAACAAAAAAAAATTCTCCAAAGAAATCAAGTCCGAAAATTTCCATTTTTTTATTTCTTTGAAAATTCTTTATTAAGAGTTTTAAAGGAAGCTAGAAACGAATCTAACTTGCATTTTCAAACAAAAACACATTTTGGCCTCCTTCACTGGATGCGTCTTTTGGTTTTAGCAATTTTCTATGCATTTATACTCTTTTAATACAATCGGCAATATTTTTTTATTTTATACCAAAAACCAAATCGATTGGTATACAATAACCTTGAAATAATACAAAAAATTATTGAAATTATATAAAATATTTTTTTTCTCGGTTTCTTAGGCGCATTAACAAAGATCCTAGGACACGAGTCTAATATGTTTCGACCAATTATCACCCAAAAAAGTGTCATTGAAATTAGTGATCCCACATCCGTAGCCTTTCCTTGTCAGAGATCAGCAAGATTTGGGAAACAATGGTACGCGTATCATTGGTGGTACGCAAGAACGTGGCACATGATACGAGAAGAAGCGAAGCTATGGACTAAATAATCATTTCAAAAATTTTTAAAAATCATTATTAAATATATCAATCATATCATGAATAAATACAATTTACAATCTATAAAATTATTCATAATAGTTACCTTAGTAAAAGCACTGAATTTTGAAGAAGTGTCGGGGTGGCCGAGCGGGTTAACGCACTTACTCACAAACCCAAAGGTTGTGATTTCGATTCCCGGCACCGGGTATGAATTTAATTTAATTAAATTAAATAATTCAAGCAATTTATCCCGCCCTCCCCGCCGGGTATGTGAGGCACGTCAGGCTACTTGGAGGCAACTCACAAAAAGGCCGGGCGTAGGAGTGATGACCCTACTCCGTGTACCTAAATTGAAAATCGCGGTGTGATATCCTATGTATGGAAACCACATCGCGCGGCCAACCATCTCCACGGTCTATAGTGCCAACAGAAAAAAAAATATATATATATAAAATATATATATATATATATATATGTATATATTATATATATATATATATATATATATATATATATATATATATATATATATATATATAGTTTAATAAACTTTTGTGACTCAGTTATTTTTTTTTTTTTTTTTTAATACAAATCTTTAATATCGACATAAGAGTGGTACGCCCATTTATCTGAAAATTGGAAGTGACGTGCACAGTGACATGAAGTGTGGAAACCTCCGATCTAGAGACTGGAAACTGCTGATGCTGCGCCCGCTATGATAGTCAACAAAAGTTGGTAGAAGGTAGATGTTATAAATGATGCTAATATCAAGCTGAGAAAAATAACATTTTGTAATGAGAAATATAACACGTGTAAAATTAGATTATGAGATCGGTAGCATAGTCCAAAAGGCCGGTAATATCTATGGCCAAAAATGTAATCTCATAGTCGACAAACGAGAGTTATGAAGGAAAGTGAAACTACACATGTATAAAGTGGTCTATCACTATAGCTTTTACTTACGCCGCAGAAAGTTGAGTAATACAGGATAAACATGTTAGTCGCATCACAGCCATCGAAATAAACTTTCTTCGCAAATTAGCTAAAAACATAAACTAGGAAACATCTATGGTGTGAAAAACTCCAGATGCTATTTAGGGAGCACGTCTTCAAAAGGAACCGCTGAAGAGTTTTTTATATTCGTTTTTGCTCCTGGTAAATTAAAATAGAAAAATGATAAGAAGAAAATGTTGTAGTCACATCTAGATTTGATACTAGAGAAGAGTATATTAAGTTTGGGTCTGGTCGAAGAAAGAAGGAACCAAAATGAGATGTAGATCATTTAAGAATTATGTGGATCATTTAACCGAGAATATATACATTCATTTTTTCTATTTCCGCGCTTTTATTTATATTGGTTCCAGATCTCATCGGTTATTACTGTTAAGCCTCTCAAAACTTTTAATTTATATTTATATTATTTTATTTTAGAAAAAGGTTGTTAATTAGCCAAGAATTAATTATTAATTATTTTCTGATAAATTAACTGCTCTTAGTATACATGGTTAGCTTACCAGCAATGCTGGTATTTGCAGCTATCATCATAATATAATACACATATAAATTTATTGGAATGGACTGGCAGCATTGAACTGTTTTCAATATTTAAACGTTTTCGTTATTTCGTTTTGCTACTAGCTTAATTGTCCTCGTTATGGAGTATCTGCTAATTGGTAATCTGACAATAAAGAATTACATCAAGTTATATTTGGATTCTTGAGCTATTTTTTTTTTCAAAAATAAGTAAATTCTTATTAATTATCAGGAGGAAATGAAAGGAAATACCACTTTTCTAATATGAGAAACAGCAAATTTTTATCAAATTACAGTGTTGTTTTCCCGAAGCTTCTAACTGCTATTTAAAATTTGCCCTAGTACTTTTAACTTCCACTTCAAAGTAATGGTTTTGCTCATCACCATAGTATGATAATAATGAGAATAATAGATTTATCTACACAAATGTCCATCACCACTTTTAAGATACCGAGTTAATATAAAATTTAAGTTTCTGGATTCCTGCGGAACTTCCTTTGCTAAATTACTAACACCAGATTGCCCGTTAGAAGACCACCTGATTTATTTGTCTTTATTATGAATGGTAATACCTTCTATACAAGTAAGCTGACCGGAATGTGGCCGAATCATACGATATTTTCTTTGGGTATAGTGTAGTACAATTAGTAGTACGATCAAATATAATCAAAAATTTGTAGTTCGATAGTGAAGTATAATTAGTATAGAATAAGTGTGATTTACAATTGGATAGGCCTGTCAGAGACGCCCATAGAAATGTCTCCTACAGCTTTTATTTAACTCGAGACTTCAAGTATCAATAACCCATCCGAGTATTGACTTCGGTTATTTCAAAAGTTGGAACTACCGATACAAATTATTGCTAAAAAAAATCAATAAAATTATGAGAAACGTAAAAAATGTGATGAATACTCTCCAGGACACCCAGGTTCTGCTAAGAGTCGTGCTTCCCTGACTGCCGGGACTCCCGAAAGTAGTCGGAAATTGTCGGAAATTGCCCGTGACACCATTTTTCTACATCATGCATCATATTAACAGATAAACACCGAGCAAGAGCAAAGTAGCATATAATAGGATATCCATCGGACAAAACACATTACACCGATTAACATACTAAAAATAGAAATCAGAAAATTCAAAATTTCCAGAATTCAATAGTGGACCTAACTACTACTGACAAATCATCATGTATAACTACTAAAAATGCTACTTAAATTCAAAACCTTTACCACCGCTTAATACCAGACCTAGTCAAGATAACGGAAATGACTATTCCACTCCAAGTGTCCCCTACTTCAAAAGCCTTTAACCCTTCTGAAATAATCAATATCAATCACAAATTGCCTTCGAGAAAAGCTCCTCGCCACAATCTCATCACATCCCGCATTCTTAAAACAGCTTCCTCGAAAAGCTAGCATTCTAGCCTAAACTATCCTCTTTGATTTTGATTTCGTTTAGTTTAAATTTAGGTTCAAAAGAGTTGCTCCGACGATCGTTTCATGGTTTGTAACCATAACCCTGAAGTCATGAGACAGACCAGACTCTCCAGATTAACAAATTCGGTAAGAAGTTGTCATCAACAAATAATACCTAAGAAACTGGCACTTTTAAAATACGATTAAAATTCGCTAAACTAAAAGACGTTCAAAACTTCTGAGGAAATCACTGGAAAGCCAATTGGACTGAGATTATAGACAATAGACAAAAATACCGTGCTAAACAATGGACACTGAGCCACTAGATAACGAAGATGATCTATGTAAATATGCAACCAACAATGACGATGAGCACGATGGCGTTCTCATCGTTTTTAGAAAAGTAAAGCATGCAAAAAGATGTAGCACAGAAATCTTGTAATTAAAAATTGTTTTATTAAATATATTATCTTTTTAAACAAACCTTAATGAATCATTTTCATGTTTGAGGTTTTTTGTTACAACGACGGTCATATTGGTTACAAACCCGGCCACGTCCAATATTGTTTAGTGAATATCCAATATACTTTTATTGGATTTTATTAATGTATCATATCTGTTACACATTCATTCTTAATTACATATTGGTATCCAAATAAAAATAATTAGAAACTTTAATGTTTTGAAACTATATTAAACGGTTTTATTACGTACTATTTATTAAATAGGCAATTATGCCTATTTCATTTGCGTGAATATGGTTTGAATTAGGTATAGGCAATTTAATGTGTTCACTATTGGAATTATCTGCCAGGTTTAGTGGATAGAGAGGCAAGCTTCCATTGAACGCAATTCACATAGGTAAGGATTGTACCTCTGAAGCAGTTTCTACCTCAAGAAATGCAGTGCGTGGCCACAGAATGGTCAGCGACTCCTACTCCTAAACTACACGTCAGTGATATGGTCGCCAATTTACCTTTCTATTTCGTTCCTTGTGCGTTCTGTATGTTCTAGACCAGTATGGAGATAGATTGAACTAGGCATACAATGAGTATAATGACAATTAAGTATTTGTCCAGTGAGGTTCTTAAATGATAGTCTTATGAATAATTTTGTTTAATTCAACTTCTTGTGCAGGGACCCTAAGCTATCGTTTTTTGTTTGTTTCTTTCTTTTTTCTTAGAAAAAAATTAAGCAACATAAAAAAAAAAAAAATTAGGTAAGAAAACACATTTTGGACCCCATAGGGAAGAGAACGCTTTCCTGCCCAGCAACTGTAGAAGTGGGCCAGATCCGGCCTCAAGATTAATCCAGCTTCGTAGGAAGTGAGCCTTCCTTCCTGCCCGGCCATCTCTTATACAACGCCTTCCAGAAGGTTCTAGTTTCAATTAGCTCCCTACCACTTGTT